>JAEAOA010001725.1:2102500-2567500 GCA_016746295.1 Potamilus streckersoni | reverse complement strand
GGTAGGTAAGTAGGTAGGTAGGTAGGTAGGTTGGATGGATGGATGGATGGATATGCAAGCATGTACATATATATATATATATATATATATATATATATATATATATATATATATATATA
This sequence comes from Potamilus streckersoni, assembly GCA_016746295.1. NCBI lineage: Eukaryota > Metazoa > Mollusca > Bivalvia > Unionida > Unionidae > Potamilus > Potamilus streckersoni. Next base: position 2,567,381 of record JAEAOA010001725.1, on the reverse strand, counting down.
TATATATATATATATATATATATATATATATATATATATATATATATATATATACATACATATACACATGGGTCATGTTACCAAGCGAAGTGGGCGAAAAAGTCGCCTAAGAACTGTAAACTTCGCTTTCTTCTGTTAGGAAAGCGAAAATGACTTCGTTCTCGAATTTTTGGACGTAAAATGGCTGTAGATTATGACTTTTGAGATCCCCCCCCCGCAGTAGCAGTTCTGGCACTGTTGTAATCCAAGGTGAAATGCATCAATATATGAATAGCAATTTGCTTTTAAAAATGTGATCGATAAAGAGTGTTTTCTTGTGTATTTCTTGTTTTTATAAATGGAGATTTCAACGGCCGTATTTGAATATTTTCTTGATAAAATCAGTTGAAACCATAAGCGAAGTTGTATACGATGTGCCACATAATTAAACTGTCTGTATTCGTAAAAAAAAAATGGGCAAATAGATTCATGAAAATATATAATATCATGAAAACAAATTTTAAATATTATGTCGTAGGAGATTTAGCCTAACTATTTAATAACGTAGGTCAAAAATACGTGATAATCTCGTGGAATTCTATACAATGCTGCATGGTCAAGGTTGCTTTTGACCTACCGTAATTAATTTTCGCGAAAGAGATATATAGAAGTGAAGAAAATACCTACTTATATCGTTAATACCAGTAGGTATACAAATAATTCAACCATAAATATGCAGTCCGAATAATGAATTTGTTGCAACAAAGCAAGAAAGCGAATAGTTCTATTAAGAAAAACCCTCTTTAATCACTCAGAGTCTTTAACTTTTGTTTTCTCTTGTAGAAAAGCGTAGACTGGTTTATAATTTTGCGATTAGCACATTTAAACATAGTTTTAATGTGGAACCACGCCCCCTTTTACAGCGTGACCAATCCAAATAAAATATATTTCCCGCCTGAACTAGGCTAAAAACAATGCAATTCGTCTGGCAACGTAGATTACCAAATAAAATACTGTTTCTGCAATATTTCAAATATGACAACTCCCCTACAGAACAAAAGTTAACCCCCGACTGCTCAGCTTAGACAAACGTAGCCGTAATTAACAATCGCTAAACTCATGACAGAGACGGTACCAATTCATGCATTAGGGCGATTTAAATACGTTCAGGTTTCCCATAAATTTAATTAATCGTTCACGTGTCCAACTAAATGTCTTCTACAGAGATCGACAGAATAATTTACCCCATTACACATGTAATTTATTGGTCCATGCTAAAGATGAACTTAAACAAAGAAAACATAACGGCGTTCGACTTATGTCATCAACATTGACTACAGTTGTCGATCTGGAAGCCATGGGGTGTCTGTCTAAGTTCAGATTAAAAGGATCCTAAAAAGAGTGCGGAAAATATTGTGTGTTTTCGTGAACGAAGCCTTTATAATATTTCCTGTCATATACTTGATCCCATTTTCCTTGAACTACGAGATATAGAAATGAGGGTTGATGATCATGATGGATATCTATTTTCTCATTTTGCCGTAAGACGTAGTTCTGGTCAATGGCAAGATACAACTGTCGTAGATCATAAGAGCTGTTAGTCTCGCTTACTAGTCTTGTTAGTCCATTGGAACCATGTCTGACTTACCACCGTTGTCAGCCTTCTGGGACCCTGGTTTCACATACTAGCGTTGTCAACCCACTGGAAATCACGTCTCACTTACCTGCATTATCAGCACACTGGAACCCTGGTCTCACCAGCGTTTCAGGCGGTTGGAACACTCGTCTCGCTTAATAACTTTGTCAACTCATTGGAAGTATGGTCTTACTTAATAGTGCTGTCAGCCCAGTGGATCCCTGGTCTCATTTACCTACGTTGTCGGCGAAGTTGTCACTGGTCTCACTTCCCAACGTTGTCAGCTCATTGAGACCTTGGTTTCACCAGCACTGTCAACCATGCAAATAAGTTCATGTCATATATTTTGCATTTGTGTTTGTGATTGTATTTGAAAATGAAAATATTATTGATTTGGAAAATAAGAATGTGAATGAAGAGGACGGACTGTCCTATTTCTCCATCTTCATTTCTTAGTTCTTCATTAACTAAGTAGGGCTTATTTATTTATAGCAAAAATAGTTGATTTTAAAATGTTGTTTGCTTGTGTGTTTGTGATTATTTCATTAATTTTTTAAAAAAGAAGATTCTTTGGATGCTCTTTCATTGTCTCTTTCGACTTTTTTTTACTCTGTAGACTGGTTCTATTATGTATTTGTTTTTCAACTTGTAGTATAATGTAGGCAGCAGTCAATTTGATAAATATAACACAAAACATCCACCGTAAATTGGTTTGGATGAGTTGATTTTGCTGTTTTTAAAAAGAATTGCACCAAGTCATCGAGAGTAATTGCTCTCATTACAAATGTGATAAATGTATGAATGTGAATAGAAATGTGATTACTGTGTGGATTTATCAAGAAATGTGATTCCTGTAAGGATTTATCAAGAAACGTGATTACTGTAGAGATTTAAGAAATGTGATTGCTGAATGGATTTATCAAGAAATGCGATTACTGTATGGATTTATCAAGAAATGTAATTACTGTATGTATTTATTACGAAATATGATTACTGTATGGATTTATCAAGAAATGTGATTACTGTATGGATTTATTAACATATATGATCAACGTTGGATTCATCAGCTTTTGGCTGTTATTTTAAGTGCAAAACGTAATAATGTTCATAAACAGATATGACGTATAGCTAGCTATATTGTGTGCTCAACTTTATTCCATGATTTCAGACTGTACTTATAGACACTGGTCATTTTGTACACAGGATATTGATATGTCTATCTTTTCTCCATGATAGTATATAACATTTAGACGTCATTTTATATAACATTTCAACGTCATGAGAGTATATAACATTTCAATTTCATGATAGCATATAATATTTCGACGTCATGAGATATAACATTTAAACGTCATGATAGTATATAGCATTTCAACGTCATAAGAGTATATAACCTTTCAACGTCATGATAGTATATAACATTTCGACGTCATGATATTGTATAACATTTCGACGTTATGATAGTATATAACATCTCGACATCATAATAGTATATAACATTTCAATGTCATGATAATATATAACATTTCGACGTCATGATGGTATTTAACATTTCGGCGTCATGATGGTATATAACATTTTGACGTCAACTTTTAGTTCAGAACATTTGAGAAACATATTGTTAATGTATCATGAGTCTGACGTCAGTCTTGTTTACAGTTATACTAGGTGTTTCCGTAAAAAATCTTTACACATCATATTAATTTATGAATAAACAGAGATAAACAGTTTTATTGCTTTTTAATATATAATGTATTATTTATAATACATTTCAATTGATAAAATAATGAAGACCGTACATTCTTTGGTAGATTTCTATTTTTTGCATTTTTTAAAAATTATATTATATTAGGTAAAGGTCAAGTGAAAATGTGTATCAGTAGTGATTTAATAAACAGACAATTCATTCCTGTTAAAAAATCAGCATGTTTGAATTCTTTACAGTTGTTTTTTGTTTCGAGAGGAATTGTTTATGTAAAATATACATTGGAACAAAATGCTCATTTAAAGACATTCTGGATTGCATCATGGTGATATATCAGAACATTCAAGACTATTGGAATTCATTCGGAACATTTTATACTTTTGGAATTGTAAAAAAGAACACTTAAGAGTATTTTTGGGATTTTATTCAGAACAGAGCGAGTGTCTTTTGAAAATTTTATGAATGGTAGGGAAATAAGCTCTTTGTTGATTTTATTTAAATTGCTACCTTCACTTTTTTCTGTTACATATTTTAAGACCTGGAGTCGTAAAAATGCTTTTATATCATAACGTCAAGGGAAGATCATGGATACTTCTATTCCAATCTCGCGATGAACGGACGACGAAAGATTTCGTGAAGTTCACTCCTCTCGGCATGCTGAACGATCCCTCAGGAACAACTCTACCCAGCAGATGCGTTGGTGCTGAACCTTGAGCTCCAGACACTGAGTTGATTCGTAGTATTCGTCGAACTAAGGTCACCATTAACTTCAGAATCAGTATACCACCTCGTAAAAGTGCAACGAATCCTCAAAACACAAATATGCCACAACTGTGCTGTGCAATACATGAGACACGCCAAAAATATGTGCGAATACAATGATATACATTACGCATGCGTACACATGAACCGACTTCGCTACTCAATAAGCCCTACATTCATATGAAAGACTGTATGATTTTATCAACATAATAACTATATCCGTACATGCCTCTCTTCATGACAATAATAATTACATTGGATGACATAAGTCTAATTATCTAATGCGTACAACAGTTAGGAAATGTTTAACCTGAAATTCTCCATGTTGCATAAATTAGTGTGGCGTTATATGACACATGTCTAACTTTCTACCTAGTTTAGAATAAATCCTAAAACATCCAATATATAAATCATTTCTACATATAGACAGGATAACAAGAAAGATTGAAGTTTAATATAAGTTTTATATGTACGCATACTTTTAAATTTGAAGATTGCTTCCGGAAAGTGGACTGCATAATATCACTATAAGTAGCCTGGACGAGATAAAATGCACGCCCAGATAAAATCTGGTAAATGCCTCAACTTCCCACCTACGCCGTCAACGCTTTGTTCATTCTTCAATGAGTGTATAGAACTCGTTATTTCGAAATCGCTAAGACTAAAACCAAATTCCATGAGTAACAGCCTTTTTGCAGTCCCTACTGTCGCATAAACATCAAACGACTTCTTATGCTGTCTATTTCGTCAGAAAAAAAAAAACAACAGAAAGATGCGGACTCCAATATGAATTTACTGTGTCCATCCTGAAAATAATATCTACTCAGAATGAATGGTGATATTGACATAGAACTTCCACACAAAAAAGTTTTATGATATCTAGTTGGTCCTAAGTGAAAACATTGCCACGGCGGCTATTTTGAAAGTCTTGCTATCACTACTTCTAATCTGATGGCCCTATTGACATGGATTTCTTGAGCAGAATTCCTAGGATGTCCAGTTGGTCCTAACATAAAATTGCGCCAATCTGACATGCAACATGGCTGCCAAGGTAGCCATGATTAAACAATTCGTTAATACTACTTCACAAGAACAGAAGGTCGTACGAACATGGAGATTTTACTAAAGGTGGCAATTTTGACATTCAATCCTAACAGCTCCACTTGAATGGATGGTCGTATCGGCCTGATTTTTTAATAAGGCACTTGCCTTCATATTTTATTGTACCTTAAATTAACAGGATGCCAATGAGACCTCCCAACATGAAAACAAATCTTGTCATAGCTAATTGTCTTTGGATAGCCTTAATATTGAAATAAAGCATGCATTATTCTTGGATTAAATAGTTTTTCTTTTATTATAATGAAGCTAACGTAATCTTAAAAGTGGCTCCATTGAAAATCATCCTGAAAAACGTGTATATGGATACTTCTCCTGTGCACATGGTTGTGTATATATGGAGTTTTCACCAAAATACTAAAGCAATATGAAGCTGGCTCTGAATGAAAATGTCGCAGATCGAACTCAATACTTTTATCATTATTCCACTTGCATGAATGGTACCATATACATGGTACTAAAACTAACACACTTCTTGCATGAATGGTCGCATCGACATAGGGATTGCACTATGTTACGACTCTATGGTCATAAACTAAGCAACAGAAAGAAACAAAACCAATAAGTTTCGTAAAACTTACAAAGAATTTAATTATCAAAGTTATAAGTGAAAATGTGAGATGAACTTAACAGTATTATGAAGTGAATCCAGAATAATCCTAATAAAATTTTATGAAAATCCTAAATGACTGAAAAGTTGTACATAAATTTCAAAACCGGAAGTGTACTGGTCCACCAGGAATCGTAACGTTGTTAAGATGGCGTCGTCTGGAACTGCTTCGAATAATTCGCAACAGTTCCACAATAATATTATAGTCCAAATAATGAGTATATTCTATTTCCACTGAATAAAGTACTGCATAAAACGTCTGCAGACGTACAACAGGAACAGAATAAATGAGAATTACTCCAAAATCTGAAAGAAACTGATTGCTCTTTTCTCTCCTTATATAACTTAGCATTCCAACTCTTATTTCACAATATACCCCACGTGACATATAACACAATTAATTTGGCATTTGCGCACATGTGACTAGCCCAACCAATTGGAAGTGACTGAATTCTTCTATTAACGTCAAAAGCCCATCAGCTAATGAGAAATTAATACAAAGGCGCCATTAAAATATACTATTCGACGTCGAAACTAGTCGAAACAAGCAGCTGACTAAATGTCTCTTTTTGGAACAGTTTCCTAACCTCCTGGAGTATGGAAATTCGATAGGTGGCAACCTGATCGTTCTTGGACATTTCAGTTTCCACTTTGATTATCCTTTGAAATCCATACACAACAAAATCCTATATTCTATGGAAATTTTCAACCCCAGAATCAGTCAGGTATCCAACCCTTCCAAAAACTTGGTCATATTCTAGACTTGATGATAATATTCTAATGTCTTCACTGGTGTTCTGCGAACTTGCATTAAGATCACCTCTGCGTCATATGCCATCTAATGTATCAGTTCCTATCTGTCCGTATATGTTGGCCACTAAAAGAAACCTCCGTATGATAAACAAAAAAGCCTGACATCAATCAAATCTAGCATCTTCATTTTATTTTGTAGTTTACATTGTTTTTGTTTTGTAATGTTATCCTTGTATATGTTTTCACTTGTTATTTAATATTAAATAGCTCAGTGAGGGTCTAAAGATTAGGTGCTGTGCTATGCCCACGTTACATTTTCACAAATATTTTACTAAGGAGTGTTTAAGCAATATATCGATCTATTAGATAATTGGAAGATGTCATTAGTTGTTTTAAAATTTAAGTTATAATACTGTCACGCGTGTCTGCGAGAAAGGGGAGGGGCAGATGCAGTATATAAATAACACCTTTGATTTTGACACTGCCACCCCTCCTTCACTCCACCCCGGAAACTTCGTGTGGAGGGCTATTGTTACTCATGTTGATAATGAGTATTTTTAATATATATATATATATATATATATATATATATATATATATATATATATATATATATATATATATATATATATATATAAAATTTAGTGTGTTTTACTTTTTTTACATGAATAGGGATAGAGTTTTGTGTGTACCTGATTGTTGTCATGCTTCGTAACTTATATTAATATATTTAAGTTTTCTTCGAATCCAAGGTTTAGCCTTATTTACGAAAATAGAATGTTCTGGAACAGAACATTTTACCCACATCCTCGGCATTGTATTGTGTCTCAGGTCAAGTGAAATTGGGATATATGAAAGGGTAAGCAATTATTTATTCTTCTTTCTTCAGTTTGAGGCATAATTTTCCTGTTGTGTTCAGACAAACTATTTATTGGAATTACCTAATGATATTGACTGGGACTAAAACATTATTTTATGGATTATTGTGAATTTGTTCAAAGACATTTAGGATTTTACCATTATGATACATATATAATATTGGTACATCAACCTATTTATGACTATTGGTATATCAGCACATAAAATATTGGAATTTATTCACAACACTCAATATTTTTTTTTTACTTGTGATAGTACGTTTAGTACTATTTTGTATTTAATTGACAATACTGTAAGTCCCTTACTAATTAAGGTTGTCATCATAATCAAACATGCTTAATAAATGCTAAAATATCTTCTCTTATATTCATAGGAATGTCTAATCATAATCAAATATGTTTAATAAATAGTAAAATAACTTTTTTATATCCATATGAACGTCTTATCACAATCAAACATGCTTAAAAATGGTAAAAAAACTTCTCTACGTCCATTAATAAGGTCTTATCCAGATTGCTCTAAATTGTGATACAATATTTTTCTCCTGTCTTCATATATAGTACATTGACAGAAATTTTCTTTTCATGCTATACCTTGTTTACACAAAAAAAATGGAAAAGATCTCGCATCTCTTAGAATAACAAATGTAAGGTAATGAACAGTTCAATTTTAAGAGAATGAACACTACTGCTAAACTGGGTAATTTTATAAACTTATTTCTTTTTTAAGCTTTTTTGTAGTAGTGACAGATAACTTGATACTTTATATTCAGCTTTTCCACCATATAACCTAGCTTTGTCAACATTTTTGTATCAGTTGATCTGTCGAGAATGCAGTTTTCCGAAATATGTGAAAATCCAAATACTTGAACCATAAAGAAGAGTCGCTGATTTTGTTTTCCTGTAAAACAAAAATTGTATTTAAGGCAGTCTTGTGAGAATTATAATAGATGTAACCGTATTGTATTGCTTATACAATGTAGTATATGTCTAGTAGATATTCTGCAAAGTTGCCTCTTGTTGTCAAGTTGATGCTAAATAATTAATACTTACGTAATATGTAAAACTTTTAATAAATAATTTATAAATATACATTTTTATCAAAAAGATGTTATATGCAAGTGTCGGGATCTAACTTAAACAGCTTACAACATACAATACCCCAAATTCACACGAGTAAATTGATATAGTTTGAATAACAGAGTTCTTAAGTTTAAACCCTACCTTAGCATTTTGTCGACATTAGCTACGTTCTGTGCATCAAATATATTGCTTTCCTACCTTAATCTGATAGTGAAAGGTGACCAATGTACCAGAGCTTCTAACAATTAAACCAAGACACCAATATTCTTTGCTAACGTAAACAATTAGTTTTTACTTACTGTGTATAATTCCCTAAAAGTCATACACAGTTTTCAGTATCCGCAACAAGTCTATACAAGCTGATTGTATTTATAGTTTTAACTCGTGTGGAGACAGCTATGTAGAGGTTAACAAACACAACGTTTTTTTGTGTTTATTTGTTTGCTTTATATATGTTTTGTGTTTGCCTTTGAAAATGACTCATTATATATATATATATATATATATATATATATATATATATATATATATATATATATATATATATATATATATTTATGTATGTATATATATATATATATATATATATATATATATATATATATATATATATATATCCCCCCGTGTGTTCAAAATACCAGAGTTCAGGACTTAACAATGATCTTTATAAATAAAGGTGAGCTGGAACATGCTTTTCAATCTTGCATAGTGACTTAACATAAACAAAAAATCTGTTAAAAGACTACAAATTTCTGAGAATATTGACCAGACTTGTTTGTCTCATTACCAAAAGGCAACGTTATAATACACCATATTATGGTCAAATTAATTCTATTCACTATTTCTATTATTAAATTCATGTGTATATTAACACCAAAATTAATTAGATTGATTGCATCATATTCTGACATAGTAGCGTGATCTCTATAAATAGAATAATGAGCATTAGTGTACTTGAGTAGTGTGGGTGGATATAGCAGGTGCTTTATAAGGAATTATATAATATTTATTTTAATTCAATAGCAATCATGTAATAAATCTATTTAAAATGTCGTATAACAATTTGATTCAGTTTTGATATTTTATGATATTAAAGTTAATTTCGGTTATGTAAAAATTATGATTTATGGTGTTCAATTAGATTTGGAAGATATTGCGGAAATTCCTCTCAATGTTTGCACTCATATTTATAGACTAATATTCACGTCACATGATCTTACTTAGCCAATCAATGGTTGTCCTTCTCAGATTGACCGTATCACATTCTGACATAGTAGAGTGATATCAATGAAAAAATAATTTAGCATTAGTGTACTTAAGTAGTAGTAGTAGTAGTAGTAGTAGTAGTAGTAGTTGTTGTTGTTGTTGTTGTCGTTGTTGTTGTTGTTGTTGTTGTTGTTGGGTTTAACGCCATTTTTCAGCACACGATACATGGCGGCCAGTATTAATGGTGGAGGATGAAACCGGGAAATCACCGGAAAGAACCACCGACCGACTAGAAGCTACTTGCAAGCTTTATCACATATCCCCCATATAGCCGAATCCTAGACTCGAACCCTCGCATACAGAGGTGAAATGTACTTGAGTAGTGTGGTTGGAGTAAGCAGGTGCTTTATAAGGAATTATATTATAATTATTTTTATTCAATAGCGATCATCTAATAAATCTATTTAAAATGTCTTATAACATTTTGATTGAGTTTTGATATTTTATAATGTAAAAGTTAATTCTGCAACATTAAATGATCTACACACATTAACTGGACAGTGTTGATGTATGCAAAACTCCATTCACAATACCATTAAGTTATTACATTATAGTTAACTGCATCATGTTTTTCTGACTTTGTTTCATGTTTTTACATTATCGTTATTAGTATTCTTACAGGAAAAGGAATGTAGTTGTTAATAGAGTCTAGTAATTTGGTTTGTTGAGTTAGGTATTATTATTATTATTATTATTATTATTATTATTATTATTATTATTATTATTATTATTATTATTAGTAGTAGTAGTAGTAGTAGTAGTAGTAGTAGTATACACACAAATATATATATATATATATATATATATATATATATATATATATATATATATATATATATATATATATATATATATATATATATATAGAAAGACACACACGCTTTGTAACTCTAATCTGGCTATCAAACAACTGGTATTTCACTATGTAATGATGACCTTGACCATGAATAAAACTAACGAAAATTGTCATAAGCATCGGTGGTTCAGTGGTAGAATGCTCGCCTGCCACGCGGGCGGCCCGGGTTCGATTCCCGGCCGATGCATCGTTTTTTCCTTTTTTTTTTTCTTTCATCAGTAATTCAACGTCCTAATATGATTACTTCTTTTTGTTACATATATAATAATTAATTTTCAGTCTCAGCGATGAAAAAAATCTTTATCATCATTAACTGTACTCCCGTCTGCTTGTGTACAATAGAACAAAGAGGAACCGTTTTAAGGCATAGGCACGCGAGGCACGTTCCTAGGGCCCCGCGCAGCAAGTGGCCCCGCGTTGGACCAACAACAAATTTTCGGTGTCGTTTGTGTTAGCAGTTTAGTTCTATATTAATAATTTTAACAAAATGACACACATGCACATGGAAATGCAATGCAATACTCTATATCTGAGACTAAGAGATTGAGGCGCAATTCTGGTTACTTTTAAGATTAGAGTTTGTTCCTAGGGCCCCCACTTCTTAAAACGGCTCTGGGATTACAACAGTGATTCTAATCCGCAAATATGAAATTGGAATTTTGTCGAGTTTTTGAAGCAAATTTTATTTATTTGGAGTAAGAGTTTTCTTTTCTCTACGTGTAAGCTGGGATTTAGTGGGAGGGCTATATTAACCTCACCCATCAAAATAGGCATACACCGTTTTGACGTACACTGCCTTAAAACACGAGGTTCCGGTATAGTTGGTCAAATCATGAGCCTCAGTAATTATATATGAATGAGGTTAAATGGGTCAACATGATATTCATAATGAACAAAACATCAAACGTGACAGCCTTATAAGGTGTGTGTGTGTGTGTGTGTGAGAGAGAGAGAGAGAGAGAGAGAGAGAGAGAGAGAGAGAGAGAGAGAGAGAGAGAGAGAGAGAGAGAGAGAGAGAGAGAGAGAGAGAGAGAGAGAGATATGGGTGGATAAGTAGTAGTTTCTAAGATATACGAGACTGAGCTTCATCTATAAGCATATATTATAGAGCTATCAAAAGGCGAGGATAGATACGTCAGGTATACATAGTTAGATAGAGCAAAAGTATTATTTTACGCTCTTTATCTGTCAGAATATTGCAGGATGAATCACATTACACGACATAATTTATATAATAAGAATCAAATGAAAACAACGGTTTCAATTTCTCACGTATTTACTTTCCAAAAAGGCAGCAAGTGAAGTAGGATATGATTTCTGCAACACACCAATGGCATAATGAAAATTTATCAAAGATCTACGATGCTACAAAACGTTGTGAGTAATATAGGACAGTACGCCTCAATACAAAATGTATCATCCATAACACAAGGTATCTGAGTAAGGATTCCTGGATGTCTATAGACTGGTATTATCCTTAAATTTAATGCAATCAAAACACAATATAAACTTCATCTGTTAAAATAATGACCGATTAAATTTACCGAAATCTGGATCATATTTGTAAAGCTTCATCTTTAATTTAGCACCATATAGCCAGTAACTTTAATTTATACATTTTCAAATGATGATGATGATGACGACGATGATAATAATGATGATGATGTTGGTGTGTGTGTGTGTGTGTATGTGTGTGTGTGTGTGTGTGTGCAAAGCTTTCTTTAGGCACAAACTACCCAATAGTGTTTGGATGATTTATTTTCCTATGTCTCTGCAGATGACCTTTTTGTGTAAACGATTTACCGCATGAATCACATTGAAATGGCCGCTCGCCTGTGTGCCTAACCCGATGTCTCTCAAGACTTTCCTTTCTTGTGAACCTACCAAGGCATAATGCGCACTGATACCGTTTTCCTAACTCGTGTACCATTTTGTGGCGAAGTAGGTTTTGCTGCCGCGTAAAGACCTTGGAACATACATCACACTGCTGCGTCACTTCTTCAACTTTCTGTTCGTTGTCATTTCTCTGATTGAGAATTTCTACCTCCGTTGCAGAAAACAGAACTGTCGAGGACTCTTTCATCCTTATCATCCGACTGTCTTGACAACTTTCTATTAATTCCTGCCTTTCATCCTCATTAGTTATTCCATCTTGTACGGACTTTTCGGGTTCGTTTTCTTGTTTAACTGCGTCACTTTTGAGTGTGTTATTTTCAAATGGAACATTTCTATTGTGAGTTTGCTCGTGTTTCACTAAAATTTTCAATTTTCTAAATGTTTTACCACAAAATCTACAAGAGAAAACCTTAGGCGAAGAATAACTCTGTATAAGTTTCTTCAGGTCGTCTTTCCTGATCAATGATTCTTGGCTGATTGCAAATTTATGAAACTTCTCTTCCATGTGAGACTTTATGTGATGGTGAAGACTTTCTACCAATAAAAACGTGTTCCTACAGATATTACATTGGAAAGTTTCATGGCTTCTTGTAGATTTCGTCTTTACACTCTGTTGTGGAAAATGAGAATTATAAACATGCCGCTGCAAGTGTGCATTTTGTGAATAAATTTTGCCACAAAGATGACACTGGTATGACTTCTCGCCAGTGTGTACAACTTTGTGTTTCTCAAAAACATCTTTCCTGGCAAAAGCCTTCTCACAAACCGGACACCGATGTCGCTTTTCCATGTTGTGAACTGCCATATGTCTTCGAAGGTTATGTTTTTTGGTCAAAACTTTACCACATATTTTACACCGAGTCGTAGTAACCGGAAGTGACGTCACCTCTACGTCATGTTTCAAAGCATTCATATCCTCTGTATGAAAAAATATAATATTTGTATCATCTTTAACTCTTTCTTTTTGCTTATACTCTAATTGCTCTTGTAAAGATGTTTTAATTGTATACTCACTAACTCTTTCTTTGTACTTATTCTCTAACTGCTCTGGTAAAAACGTGTCATTTTCATCCTCTCTAACTCTTTCATAGAGCCTATACTCTAACTGCTCTTGTACAGATTTGTCAATTGTGTAATCTATACCTCTTTCTTTGTGTCTACACTCTAATTGCTCTTGTACAGATTTGTCAATTGTGTAATCTATACCTCTTTCTTTGTGTCTACACTCTAACTGCTCTTGCAAAGACGTAACACTTGTATCGTATCTATCTCTTTCTTTGTGCTTAAACTCTAATTGCTTTTGTAAAGACGTACAACTTGTATCGTCTCTACCTCTGTCTTTGTGCCTACAATCTAATTGCTCTTGTAAAGACGTGTCACTTGCATCCTCTCCACCTCTTTCTTTGTACATATACTCCAACTGCTCTTGCAATGTTGTGTTACTTGTAGCCTTTCTAACTCGTTCTTTGGGCATACACTTCAGATGATCATGTAACGACGTGTTATTGGCATCTGTAAAACCCTTTTCAGTCAGACTATGCTTCAAATGATGTAGTGAACGATTTATTTCATTGTGCTTCTCCTTTAATAATGTATCCGTTGTCTCTTCTCTGTCTCTTTCTTGCATAATACATTCTAATCGAGGTTGTATGCAATTCCACTCGCCCATTCGCTGCACTAGAAATTTATAATTTGAAAATGTGCTACCAAGTTTTGTCTCAACATGCTCAAAATGCTTTTGTGAACTATTCGTGTCATCTATTTGCTGCTGGATCGAGATAGCTAAGGTACCAGCTCTGCCTCTTTCTGTCTGGCTTTGCTGCTGAAAACCATTCTTGTTCTGTATATGATGCTGTACAGATATGTCCTTTGCACCATCTTTGTCATTTTCTGTCGTTTTACGCTGATCTAGCGTATCTTTGAGCTTCTGGCCTCGTGGACTGCATTCTGCTTGAGTGTCGTACGATATCTGGAAAAGACAATGTATTCAAGATTTTGCGTGCAAAGATTTCGCATGTTTTTTTTTCATTAATAAAGTTTTAGCATTTCGTGTTCAAGCAAGAAACCACTTTTATTATGATGATAACACCAGTTTCCGAAGCCGAGCTTTTGAAATTGAGTGAAGATTGCAATTTTGTATCAGCCAATTAGAAAGTCTCTTTTTATGGCAAGGAAACCAAACCTCAAATAACAATCTTATAGTTCTACGATTTCGATGCTAAATCAGAAATGTGAGGGAATTTAAGATAATCATTTCCACATAAGACATTATTCTTTCTCCTGCCTTAACGCAAAACAAAACATGTACATTGTTTGATTTTTAACACTTTTGACAAGAGGTTGGCGACAGTCGAACCATGTTTGTACGCTTGTCTCTGTCAGTCTGTATGTCAGTCACCCTTGCAAATGATCGATAATATGGAGTTAATGTCGCAATAAACCTAGGGCATGTTCTGTTTGTATGATAATTCTTCGTGTACAGCTTTGTTAGATTTTAGTGATTATTCATTATACGGAGTCGGTGTTGGGAAGATATTTCTCAAATCTAGTAATTAACCAGTCTCTAAGAGCAGATGTCATCCTTTACAGCGTTCATGAGACTTTATGACAGAATTGGAAATTATCTGGATATATTTAGGTATACCTGTTTAATAGTTTCATATAGGAATATTTATTCGTGTCGGGTGTTGGTGTCGTGTTTTACACACGATGGCGTAAAATGCTAATATTCAACTTAGAAAAATTTACTGGTGAATCATGCAGACAAGTAACAAGGAAAACCACGCAAATGTGTGTAGTATTTGTGCATTTATGAATCTTTCCGTTGACAACAACTGTTGTCTTAAGGTCCTTGGAAATCATGGAAAACAAAGGACTTTAAACCACGCTCACCCAGTTGTTTGGTTTTCTCAAGTGCAAGGCCCCTTGCATCGCACAATATCTTAGAAGACAAGCACATGTTTAAATTCCTTGGTAGATGAAAAGTCTAAACTAAAGGTGTACAATGCAAACTTCACAAATGAAGAAAGTTTAAATATGTTCCCCAAACGACTTCAGACAAGAAATATCATCCACTGGTGTGAAAAATAAAAGACCGAAATTAATGGTCATTTATCAGTAATGAGGACGGTCTTTAATTTTTAAAATATAATTTCGAACAGTCTAAATTTTTTCAATAGTTTGCATAAATTCTTGCTAAACATTCAATACATGCCAAAAAGTAAGACTGTTTTCTGACTTTAGCTTATATAAAGCCTAAATTAAGTCATATGGTTCAATTTTGTTCCAAGATATATTACAAAGGCATTCAGTTATGATCTATAAGAAAGATTACTTTTGAACAAATAAGAAATTTGAAAACTTGCAATTTTTATGATAATTAAATCAAACCTTTATCACTTTACTAAGCGTTCCGATTCAGTGGATAAAATTAATGGATCATTTATCAGAGCGAAGATTCGAGTTTAATGGGTTTTTTAAAACTTAACATTAAATATTCATCTTAAAACAAAATGCGCTAATTGGCTTGATAAAACCTACAGGTGTTACAACACTTAGCATTTGAGCATTTCAGCAAGCAGGTTTCGGTAGTATTGAATGAAAATAACTCAGTCCAAGCAGTCTCCCAATCTTTGTGACATGCAGACTTTACACATTCCCCATCAAGTTTAAAAATTATTTCCAGCGAAGAAAGACACAATATCCATAACTCAAGTTCACAAAAAAATCCATCCAATATATCCATCATACGATGCTATTTACCAAGTTTAATAGAAATAGGACGATAAATATTTTTTCTGGAGAAGAATCTCAGCCAATCAAATTTAGGAGAAGCAACAATCTCAGCCAATCGCATTCAAAAGTAACAATCTCAGCTGTACAGATGCAATATCATTTCATCAATATGGACATATCGCACTAGTTCTAACCGCTAAATTAAACATTGATGATACAAGTTTATTTACGAAGTTTCAGCAAAATTCTAATTTAGATCCCCATAGGGATAACAAGTTCAGTCAGGTAGATAGCATAAAACCATGACGATATAAGCTTGCTTACCAAATATGAGCAAATCAATTTTCGGTCTACGCAATGGAAACACATTCAGCCAGTCTGATATATATGTATTGCTCATGATCAGATTGAACCGGAACACTAACAATTTGGATCAAAATCTGATCACTGATTCGTTAGAGTGCTGATAGGCTAAGCTAATCATGTGATATATTACTTCTTTAGTATATATATATATATATATATATATATATATATATATATATATATATATATATATATATATATATATATATATATATATATATATATATATATATATATATATTGCCGGGGTGGGAATGGGAGGAAAGCGCCCCACTACCCTAGAAATGCCCCATACGGTTTGCGTCTCTGATGATCGCCTCTGTCAAATAAAATTCAGCTCCTGGCCTTCACGAGACGAGTGGCTTAGCTAATAAATTTGGCGGACCATGACTTCACTAACAGGAGAAGGGGTGAAGGCGGTTCACTGGCGTCTTAAAACCAGTCACTTCTGGTAGATGAGGCTCGTAAGCCTTGGATGGTTGCTCATCTAGGAGAAGGAAAACTCTTGATTCCAAACCTCCGCTGCCTTGCGGCTATACCTACTCATAGGAAAGGGTAAGGGAATAAACCTCTACAGAAAATCCCTAATGTGGTCTGACATTGACTTCAATTCTATTCCGGCAACTCCTGCGATGCTGTTGGTGCCAAGTTGTACCGGTACAAAATCGATGAAGTTTACGTGTTGGTCGAAACTGTCATCACAAGCATCCGAGAGCGTCGTTATATAAGCCCACATTCCAAGTTTGATCAATTTTGGACACGAAATGTTGCCTCCTGAGCGATAGCAAGTTGAATCATTTAGATTCCAGATCACGTCATTAATACACATGGATCTCGCGCACTATCAATTTTTCCGACCATATTTCGAATCTAATTAAAATCAGATCAGAAATATAGTCTCCAGATTCGTAAGAAACTCACCCAATCAGATATAATATATAGCTTATGTCTAATTCATCTAATTCATCAGAAATCATGAGGACTTAAGTATATTTTCTGAGTTTCATCAAAATTGGATTAGAAATTTGTATCTCCATAATTGTAAAAAGCAACCCTCAGCCAATCTGGTGATATGGCTTATTTGTCGGAGTAGGAAAATGTTCCATTTCTATCATGGCATCACACTGTGATTTCTGTGGTGTATACTAAATGTTCTATTTCTATTATGGCATCACAGACATTGATCTATGTTGTGCATACCATGTTTTCTATCATGACATCACACACATTGATCTTTTAGGTGCATACTAAATGTTCCATTGCAACCATGGCATCACACACATTGACCTCTGTTGTGCATACTAAATGTTCCATTGCAATCATGGCATCACACACATTGACCTCTGTTGTGCATACTAAATGTTCCATTGCAATCATGGCATCACACACATTGACCTCTGGTGCATAATAATTGTTCCTATTCATTAAGACATCACGCACATTTACCTCCGTAGTGCAAACTAAGTGTTCCGTTTCTATTATGGCATCAAGCACATTGACCTCTATTTGTGCATACATAGTAAATATTGTATTCCTGTCATGGCATCACACATTACTGACCTCTGGGGTGCATACGTAATGCTCTATTTATATCATGGCAACACATGACACTGACTTTTGGCGTGTATGATTAATGTTCCATTTCTATATCTGTATCAGACACCCTGACCTCAGGTGAACATACATTCCATTTATTTATGCGAGTCCATCTAAACTAACGGAAGCCATTTCTGATCCATGGTCACAGATAGAGTGAGAGTAAAATACCACAATTCCAATTTTACTGCATAAAATAAAATTAAAATGTAATTTAAGTTTCACCAATGAAAATGGATTTAATTTACATTAAAACTTTAAGAAATGATGGTAAATTCGGTACATCAAATGTTTCACTGGAATTACATTATTCCTGATTGAAAAGTCTGATACTCGAACCAACTGTCACTATTAGCCAATGAAAACAAATCGGAACACAATTAAACCTAGCCATGATGTCCTTCAGATTAACTAATAAAGAAAAACGTAAACTCCCTGTTTCAACCTGCTGTTATAAAAGGCAAAGGAAATGTTTTTATTGTGGGAAATGAAAGAACATGGCGGCTGCTGATGACGAAAATAACTCCCATTGACTGGTCACATTATCCTTGCGAACATGATGTATATCGTATATTAATAGCTGTTTACATGAGCTGGTTGGAGATCAAATTTTGAAACTGAATATAAAACTCATTTTTAAAGCCACACCAATCAAAATGAACCATTCAAACGTAAAATGTTTGTACTCTGTTCAAACTAAATCTTGAGCGGAAACGGTCTCTGAAGCTTAACGACCATCATGCCATGTGATTACCCATTAGTAAATGGTCATAATGCCATGCGATGAGCTATCGAGCTGCGATGTTCTGTGGCGCTCTAAAGTTTCATATTTAGCATAGGGTAAGAATTTTAAAGAAAAAGAATTTCCAATTTCCCTAGGTTTCCTCACTAGTTATACTGGCTACTTAAAAAGGATTGTATATCTTAGGCATTGTTCAAAGAATCTTTAATTCCCGTAATTTTGGTGTATGACTAATGGGTGTAATATGATTATACGAGTATACAGCTTGGCCTTACTCCAGATGTGCACCTTTCAAAAAAGTCCAAGCAACACTTGTTCATTTTCACTTCCCGAACTTCTGAGGGGAATTGTGAAAAGAAAAAGCCGATAACGTTTTTACATTTTATATATTTGGTAAGTCATTCATTGCACTTTCAGAAGCTGGTATTGTCTAGTCTGGCAAAATTCATTTTCCCTATTTTAATAGCTGCCAAGGATAGTGTACTTTAGACAAATTCAGGTTGATTTTTGGAACACATGGGAGCAGTCATTTTAGTTAGCAGTGTGCTAAGATCATTTACAAATTCCAAAAGTATAATATCCAAAGAAATGTCAGCCACATTACATGAAAGTAACATAGTGGTATACCAACATTCTCTCCACTATGTATGTTTTAAATGCAACAACTTCACCTTACATACATCACTCTCTCAAAAGTACATAATAACTGGTGAGCTCCACCTTCTGTTGCTATCCGACCAAGTGATTACCTGTCTGTGAGTGATCATAATGACATCCAATAAACTATCCAGACCATGTGATTACATGTCTGTGAGGGATACGGTATAAAGCTCGTAATCTTTATGGCCACCAGGTCATGTGATTTCCCGTCTGTGTGACAATGTGTTAAGCTCACACGTTGTTTGTCATGCCATTACCTGTCTGTGTGATAAAAGTGTCAAGCAGTTTTATGTGACTGCCTGTCAGTTTGTGGCAAGGTGCCAAGCCCTTAAGTTTCGTGACCATCACGTCATGTGATTACCTAGGAGTGACAAGGTGTCAGCAGTTTTATGTGACTACCTGTCAGTTTGTGGAATGTTGGCAAGCCCTGAAATTTCGTGACCATCACGTCAAGTGATTACCTTAGTGACCATAATGTCATGCGATAAGTTATCCAGCTGCGATATTTTATAACCATTAGGCTAAAAGATTACCTGTCTTAAGCATAAAGTTTTATAGCTATCAGGTTAAGTGATTTCCTGTGACAAGGTATTTTGCTTAAACGTTGTATGATCATCATGCCAAGCAATTACCTGTCTGTGAGCGATAAGGTATCAAGTTTTATGTAATTTCCTGTCAATTTTAGACAAGATGTCCAACTCTGAAACTCTGAAGTTTCGTGATCATCAGGCCGTGTGATTATCTGTATGTACGTGATAAGTTGTCAAACAGTATTATATAATTATCAGTTTCTGACAGTGTGTCGTGAGCTACGTTTCATGATCATCAGGCCATATGTTAATCTGTATGTGATATGACAGGAATCACAGAAGTTTGATTCACATCAGTCCATGTGAATGCCCATCAGTTTGTTTAAGATATCTCTCTCAGAAGTTTCAAGATTATCAAACCATACGTCTGTTAATGATGAAATATCATTGACTGATGTTTGATGACCATCACTTCCATGTTATTGTCGGTCTGCGATGATTTTTATGATTAAGCTCATTGGATAACATGTCAGTTTTGTGACAAGGTATGGGACTCAGAAGTTTTATGATCACGAGATTATGCGATTACTTGAATATAAATGATAATGTATCCAGGTCATAGGTAGATAAGTTTTATAAATATTAGGCCATGTGGTTACCTCTGTGTGTGTGACACGATTATATATATATATATATATATATATATATATATATATATATATATATATATATATATATATATATATATATTAGATTGTTTGCTTTGCACTACAGTTTCTCGACTTTCGTTGCAGCAGAATGGACTATCTCCATCAGTCGCTTTGTCTGTTGTTGTAGGGTTTAACGCCATTTTTCAGCACACGATATGCTATACATGGCAACCAGTATTAATTGTGGAGGAAGAACCCGGGAAAACCCCTGAAAGAACCACCGACCCACGAGAAGCTGCTGGCAAGCCTTCTCATATACCCACATTGGTAGAATAATAGAATCGAACCCACACGGACAGAGGTGAGGGGGCAGTCATCCATAACAGAGAGCGCCACTCCCCCCCCCTTCATTGTCTGTACAACTTGCCAAGATTACAAGAAAACCGTCATTGGTATATGGACAGAATGAAAGCCATGAAATGAAGGTCAGAGTGACCAAGTTTTCACTGATGATTTAGTACTCTTCGTGAAACATCTACATTATGTGCCAATTTATGTGACTCTAGAAGAAATAGTGTCTGAGAAAATGACATGCAAACTTTAACCTCGTGCTAGACAGACGAACAGAGAGAGAGAGAGAGAGAGAGAGAGAGAGAGAGAGAGAGAGAGAGAGAGAGAGAGAGAGAGAGAGAGAGAGAGAGAGATGCGCTAACTGTTCATTCATGCTAAAATGAGCTGCTAACTCCGACATAAAATTTTGTGAAAGATGCATAATTTACCTTTAAAAAAAATTGCATTCTGTACAAAAACTGAATAGAAATTAAGAGAATAAAAAATAACATATGACCCTTTCCTTTACTTACAAGACTCATGTATAATAAATGCTTACTGTCAAAATTTATAATTTTCCAGCAATGTTTATGGGTTTTGTCTACGCTGTCTTTCTGAAAAATATAAATATGCCTGTGTCATAAACTTTTACAAATGTGAAAAGTTATAATCCGAATGATGCACGTTATCTTCTGGTAGAGAGGAGGGACACAAGAAGGGTTTTTTTCTGGTAGAGATGAGGGACACAAGAGGGGGTTTCTTCCTCTTGCTTATTATCATGATATGAATGTACAAGTCAAATGTTTCAATACTACGATATGAACTCGACATATCAATATTTTCGTCACATTATAGTATATCTTACAAGTCAGAGATTTATCCATACCACGATATGTACTCGGAATATCGACATTTATGTCAAAGTGTAGAATATCGTACAACAATTGTTAGGTTGTAACAATATTACGATATGTACTCGGGAAATCGATATTTGTGTCACGGTATAGTAATTATATCGTATCATTTTTCTACCCAATCACGGTACACACAATACAACAAAATTTGAAGACAGAAATGTAATTTTATTTTACAAAATTCAAAAAAAACTTGAAATGAGACAGTTATATGATGAAACACTTGGACTGGCTATATCTTATTGATCTTGTACCAAATTTATTTTGTCGCTTTTTTACTAGCTTTCACAATGAAATACACTTTGCTTTAGCTGAAATGTATCAAAACCAAGAATAACCTACAATATTCGCACAAGAAAAAGATTAGGAAGCAAACACTGTAACGAAAACCAAGTATCGTACCTTGACGGCAGCGGAGATACATGCTCGAACAATGAATCTGTCCATAATATAACAAAAATTAATATTCGTGAACAAAAATCTGATACAGTAAATTCAGTATATATCGTGAGGTACAAATTTTCGTGGATTTCAGAGTTGCATCCAACCATGAACAGCCCCCCCCTCCTACCCCGCGAACAATATTTCCGTGGAACAGTCGATTCCATCCCTCTGTGTATAACAATGGACGCCTTTCCCAATCAATGAATTTCAGTACCATTGATAATGTTATTTTAACATAACAATGAAAAATGATTGCCACGAAAATTAAGAAATTTACAGAACCTCATTCTAGGCCTAACCGAAGAGATCTAACACGCCGTATTCAGTAATATCATCAATTGCTATTTGAGAATATAAGACTATACAAAATGTTTCGACACATAACTTATAAAAATAGCAGTAATTTCAGGAACCCCTTAGAAGGGGTAAGGGCTGTAGTAAAACCACCAGAATCTGGGCTATGGTCGGACAGATTAATAATTTCAATAGACGTTGAAGGCCTCTATGTGTTTTTACATCAATAACAAAGGATGAAACTTGCCATGAGAGTGTGCCTAATGTCTTGTTGTTTTTTTTTTAAATGCTGACCTGCGATCTGAAAGTTTCTATTAACCAGCACCTAACCAATGCCCACTGCTAAGCTAAGTGGTTAGTTAAAAGTCTAAGAAATAACAGTTTGACATCTTTTCTATTCAAAATGACAGAGGAAAGATATAGCATCATGTATATCATATGCAAATTCATAAGATGCGCCATCTTTTCTCTGCTCTTTTCGTTATTAAAATTAATTAAAATGGCAAAATCTTTTTATAACCTACCAATTAAATCATCTGTGGTTGAAACGTAGATGTGGACTCTAAGGAACTTTCATATCGCATGTCAACATTTATCATTAAAAAAAGAAGGCTTTAACTCTATTGGCACGATCTTCTTTAGTTACTAAATGGCAGTGACAGACAAATAAATGTTTTGAAAACCAAACGATGCAAGTTCTGCCTTGCCAATTTTTTTTAATACCGTTTGATAGAGATTTATTAACACAATAGGGATACAGAACAGCGGCATGTCAAGGATCCTCTCTGGTGATATCTGTAAAACACCTCGAGCCCATTACCCTCCACTCCTTATCCCTCTCGTTACAGCCTAAATCCACGTGACAAAAACGTGTGCATTCTTCATCAGCATTCTCATTCCTTACATAAATGAGGAGCTTCAAGAAGTTTTCTTTTATTAGCCCTTCCAGCAGAATAGTCGCCCTATTATGAGCTATCTGCTGGCACAAAAATTACGTTTCTCCCTCTCTATCTTCGCTTTTTGCCCGAATGCACTGCAACAAACTACTCTTCTGCACTCTCCAATTCCGGATTAGTGCCTTGTTGATTCCATATTGTTGCTCTGCTTCCTCATTTCCACTACATTCAGCAAATTTAATAATATGTAATTTGAATTCATTAGTGAAATGTGCTTCCTTCCCACTTTTTCGTCTAAATCTTTTATGTGAATCTCTGATTAAGCTTTCTGCAACTTTTTTTCTTTTCTCAAAAACAAACTTTTCCTCTCTTGAACTTTCCAGCTTTATATATTCCTGAAGGTTATGGCGTTTCACAAATCGAGTAAACCATGTATAGCTTGCTTTGAACTCGGGTGAATTAGTTTGTTCAGCAATTAAAAGTGCCTTCGCTCTGATCTCTGCTATTGTAATTTTACGCGTCTCATTTATGATCCAATCAGTTAAGAGACTCTCGAGTAAACTATACGGTCGATGTTTCTGAACCGGCTGCAGTCTCCACTGGCTTCCTTGGCTCCGTTCCAATTCTTCTTTTTGTTTCTTCCACTCTCGAACCCGTTTTTCATTGACTCCATACAACCTTGACGCTGCTCGATTACTAAGTTGTTCAGCGCATTTGACTACTTCTAGTTTATAATTTACCGTGTATCTCCTTCTTGTGATTTCCACAGAAGGCTCAGCAGAATTACCGCCACCAAAAATCTTTGGATTCAGATATCTTTTCCAATATCCCACGATATCCGTAGTTAAGCCGTAATGTTCCGCTGCTGCCCTGATCCCATGCTCTTTTGCATAATCAGATACCTTTTTCCTCAGTTCGTGGGTACATACATCTCCAGTTTCATTGACTTTAGTGACACTAATGTACCTTTCGAGCATTTGTTTGACCCAAAGTTCTCCAATTCTCAGATCTGGTTTCCCAATTTCTTGTGCAATTTCTGCTGCTCTGTTACCAACAACATTAACATCGTCAGCCTGACCAATGTTGTAGTTAGTTTCAAGAAGCCAGTTTACAATCTTGCCTTCAAGATCGCTGTGTTCACCCATTTTTATTGGCTGTGGCTTGCAAGAATTGGAAACTGACTTTTTCTTTCCTTTCGTCTTCTTTTTGAAATGTTGTTTTAACATAATCCAATCCTCGACGATGTCTTCACTTATGTTATACAATTTTGCTGCAGACTTCACTCCCTGCATCTGCGCATGTTCAACAACTTTAAGTTTGTATTCCATTTGCTTCACCTTTTCTTCGTCAGTATTCGCAGAAGTTGAATGGCAGTTATTCTGCTCTTTGGCAGCTCTACTTTTTTCTATAGATGAAGCTTGAGAATGTTTCATCGATTGATCTGTTGAAGGGTTATCGTCCCTTGCTATTCCTGTATCTGGTAAATCGCTTGGGGCTTGAACTTCTGAACACTGACTACTCTTCCTTAAATCATCCATTTGTGGCGAGACAGTGCTCAACTTGTTACTAGGATCGGGAGAACCTTCTTCTGTCACAGTACAGTTTACGATACCAGTATGTTTAGTGACTTCGTTATTTGCATTTTCTGTCTCACATGTCAAATCGACTTGTAGTGGTTTAAGTGCACCGCTGAACCTACTACAACACTTCTGTTTGCGAGTTTGCAAACTGCCTGGTCTCAGAGTTTTCTTAGAGTCATCTTCTTCTGACCTCATCTGAAATGAAAGTTTGACTAATTACTGACTGGTTGATTTCTTGTTCCATTCAAGCGGTCTTATCCATTTCAAAAACACTTGGATGATTTGTGTGTACATAGTACAAAGTTCAAAGTTTAATCAAAACCTATTCAAACATTAAGCCCATTGCACGGTAACGACCTAAACTAACTATATTCCCCTTTACACAGCTAGGACTCGTAAGTCAAAATGTTCCAATTGAATACATGAAAATGAGACAACGCCAGGTGTAGTAAAAATAACATCTCTTTATAAATTAGGCTTATGGAACAGAAAGTGCCCAGTCAATCAGATGCTTTATTAACTAAATATAATTTCCTAGCAGATCTCGTCTGAGACCTAGGAGGCGTAAGTGTACATGCTATGTTTGATTAGACTGGTTTCCGAAACTATGCCTCTACATTTGACATCAGCAAGTGTTGACTGACAAAAACATTCAATAGGCCCTTGTTTTAGCATAGCTTACCTAAAAACTAATAACATATAAAAAGTATCTTAAGTTTTCTGAAGACATATTGTTATAATGTTATGCTGATTTGCAAACATGTTATTTCAGTAAGTAGTAGTCAAAAATTAAATTACTAGCTGTTTCCACTTTAAAACCAATAGATAAAACAACGATTTTCTGTTATCAAATTAAAAGTTTTAAAAAAAAACTCTTCTTGTAATGTTGCAATAATCAGTAGCTAAATAATGCTTTTAATTATTCCATGGGCAAGACATTTTAGTGCAGTTGCCAAGGCACTAAATACTTTGTGTTGATGAGCCGTAAAACAAAAATCCAAACAAATACTAGATGTCATATTTCTATTCGAGAAAATGGGAATTTCTGAGAACACGCTATACACCAGCATTTTTATTTTCTTTTTAAAAAGCCAGAAATGATTCCTTTGTCACAGCTTAACTATTTAGAGCAACATTTTTTTTTAACTATTGTCTGTATTTGTGTGCAAGTCTGATCCAACCACAAACACCATAAAACCATATCTACCGCGATACAATGCATTGGAAGGTCAGGATAGTTGTTATTTGTTCGATAGATTAATCTAAAATATCGGCGCAGATCTGCGTCAAAATAATGCATTGCAACATCAAGGCTAGTGTTTTTTTTTTCTCTCGACTAATTGTTTTTAACAGACACAGTTCTGCTTAAGCATAATGCACCGGAAGATCTGGGTTTATATTACTTATTCTACTGATTAGACCTAATATATCCATATATGCCGTCGTATAATGTACTGGATGATTATGGCTGTTCTTTGTTCAACTGATTACTATAATAAATCCATGCTGGATCTTCAATGATTGCAGATGGATTCGACTTGTACGAGATAGATGGTTCATTTTAACAAAAAATTATTTCTTTTGTTTGTCAAAATCAATTCAACTTACAAAAACACTGGGAATTACTGACTTAATTCCTCAGGATATATTGTGTAAGTTGCTATCAATATAACCGTATCAACTTCATTCAAATGCTGTACTGAGGACGTCAGTGGTATTATTTTCGCATAATGAACTTGCATGGAAATTCTGATTTTTTTAATTTTACTAGGGTAAACATGACTAGAAAACCCGAAACTAGAACTGGCTGAAAACAGTCGGTACATAAAAACTGGAATCTGGCAAATCTCGTATTTTGTAATAATTGTTACAACAACTTATGTTATGTTTTGAATAAATATAAACTGCCTCTGAAAAGAAAGGTTTTAAATGACAGATGCAACATTAATTCAAGCATACGTTAATTTTCAGCTTTCCTGGAGACCGCTGAAAATCCGCTTATGCTATAATCTTTTCGCTTTGGAAAAGAGCTAGAAATGACAAGGATGGACTGAAGAAATTAGGGATGAGTTTCATAAATTTCGATTACCTGATAATCTATAATCTTCATTGTATCATAGTGGACATGTAATTAGCACTATTTAAAGCAATTAATATATAATGACGAACAAATTAAGTAATGAAACAATTTGTAAACTTTCTCTATAAACAGGCGTGGGGGGATTTCGATTTTTAACATAGCTTTAACAATTTTTCCACCATGTCGCTACTATGTCTTACAGTGTGACAGTTTATATTGATGTCCAGAACTGGGGTTTCATACCGCATATATGTAGTATGAACACCCACCATAAATGATCTATCAGTTCAAAGCAGTAGCACGTAATTTTCATTATGGAGCTGTATAAGAACAAGTCAGATGATGACAAAGCCGTACGTCGTCATTTGCGTTACATGATTAGTATTTGAAAGCCAATATGGATACCATGGTGATGTGATCCATGTCAGAGCTGCACCAATTTTATTTAATACCGACTAGACATAAGAAGTCTTCTAATGAGAAGTCAATATTAATATGACTCTCTCTATAGAAGTAGCGATACGATTTTCAAGATGGTCGCTTGGATGTCATGTCGGCTATCAGACAGGCACAATCTGTATTTAATACCAAACTATATACCATAAGTCTCGTGGTGAAAACCCTATGCTGATATAGCTGTCCGTTCAGGAAAAACAAGATTTTAAAGATTGCCCAAGAAGCGATCAGCTTTTCAAGATGGCTGTGGTAGCGGCCATATTGGAAGCCAGATTTGCACCATTTTCAAATAGAACCAACCAGACATAATAAGAAGTCTTTTACTAAAAGTATGGTGTTGATAAAGTCAACTATTCAGGTGGAATAGTGATAACAAGATAATCAACATGAAAGATGTGGTAGCCATATTGGATGTTTGTTAGGACCAAAACGACATCAAAAGAGGTCGTCTAATGAAAACCCCATGCCAATATGACTTTCCAATCTTGAACAGTGGCGATAACACTTTCAATGTAGTTACCATGGCAGCCGTAATGTTACGTCAGATTGGCAAACTTTAAATTGTAAAAAACGCATTTTGATACGACAATTAAAAAGGGGAGCTACGATAACAAGTTTCAAGACGGTCGCTCTGAGCAGAATCGTTTTAAATTAGGACCAACTAATCATCAAAAGAAATCTTCTTGGTGTGAAAACCCAATTCCCATAAGACTTGCTGTACAGGAGGATAAGGCAATAACAATATTTTCAAGATGGCTGCCGTGGCGGTCGTGCTGGATGTCTGATTGGCATCATTTTTTCATAATTTAGGACCAGCTTGACATCATAAAACATGTACACTAGAATTATCATTTATAGCTTTCATTTTTTGAAAGAATAATTCTTGTATAATAATAATAATAATAATAATAATAATAATAATAATAATAATAATAATAATAATAATAATAACCTCGACGTATGTCAAGTAAAAAATGATATTTTGTGAAAACACTGCTTAGTAGGAATAACAAAACTTTCAAGATGACCACTGTACCGGCTATATTTGATGTCCAAGCAGAACCATGAATTGTCATTTTGAACAAATGATATATCATATTAAGACATCTGGTTAAACTGCTAAGTCGATATCCGTTCTGTAGGTATAACTCAGATTTTAAGGATGGTTGCCATGACGGCCATATTGAGTTCAGCGTCAGATCGGCACAATTTTTTTAAATGAAATTTTGGGTGGGTTTAACGCCATATTTCAGCACTTGGCAGACTTATACATGGTGGCCAGTATATCCGGTGAAGGAAGAATCAGGGAATAACCGACCCATGGAAAGCTATTGGCAAGCTTTCCCAAATACCTACATTAGCCCAGCCTAAGACTCGAAAGCAAGCGGACAGAGGTGAGATGTCAGATGGGTAAAGGCGAACGTATAAGACCAGTCAGCTGCCCGGAACCCCACGAAACCAGTAACTGAACAACTGTTGTTTATTCTTGATTCTCAGGAGTATGGTTTTTCAACTAACAAAGGAAAAATATAACAAATAATGCACAGTAAATGTTATGTCTGCAACTAACCAAACGTTGCACCCCTGTGGCAACTGGTTCGTAGTGGTAACTGATGCAGTCCCTTGTATACTTTAAATTTATTTATTTTCACTAGCATCTCTTGTCATAATATTTATACTATGGCTGTTTCTCCTGTATTGAAACCATGGATTGCAGACGCAAATCATATTCTCTGCACTGTTGGATTCTGGTACTTTAAACATTCAAGTTTGTGGTTTTGTCGAAACATTCGTGAGCCATAGTAGCTTAGATAGCACGACGGTGTAATCCTATGGGTTGCCGTTCGATACCTGCTCAAGCCAACCATTGTCTGCTGCCTCTGCATATTCTTGGGATAGGCACTGAGCTTCCGTTGCCTCCGCATGGTATGGCCAATAATGTCTTAAAAGTGCCGTTTAACAAAAAAGCCAACCATGAAAACACGCATCAATCCTTATGTAACATACGTCGATGTTATTATTATAAAGAAATTATTCCCCCACCACCCAAAGATAAAGGATACAGCTAAAAGTATATGGTGTTAATTATTGCGTACATAGTTTATTTCAAAGACTGGGATAAATACAGGAATTATTCCTTCCCAAAACATTAATATAGTAAAAAAAAAAACTAGATACTGTTAATTTTAGTGTATATGGTTATTTTAAACACTTGGCATAAATACAGAAATGAATACAGAAGATTTATAGTTCAAGTTTTCATCAGATTGCAGATGGGTACAGAACAACCCACAATTAAATCATGCATTGAAAATGATGATACACTAACGTGAAATATGAATCTGACGAACAGAATCATCATAGAGCTGTATTATATACTGATAAAATATCATAGCTTCAATTTACCATTATATATATATATATATATATATATATATATATATATATATATATATATATATATATATATATATATATATATATATAACACAATCATACACTAGCGTTTTCTGATTATATATCCTGACAGTCGGAAAAACTGGAACTACTTTATCAAATAAAATAAATAAGCCCCATCAAATTCTCGCCTAAGTTATACAATCGAAACGACTGTATTATTCAAGTAAATGTCCATTTTCAATATTTATCGAGCAAGAAAAGCCCACATTGAGTTCCACATAGTCTGCATCCAGCTTAAATAATGAAATCGGCAAATACTCCAGTGTACCGAACTGCACCATCATTTAAATTCTGATATCAAAATACGAAACCGAATTTTTGCCCTGCATCCATTCTTAACCGCAACGACATAATAATACACGCAGCAGATACGTCCATAGGTTGATCCCCATTTTCAGAGACAGACCCTGGGTCAGAACTTGGAAACCACTGTACCTAAGCATCAATTTGCTGGTATAAAACGACACATGTTTCGATATGTATCTAAAACTAGACCCTGAGTATATTCTTACCCCTCCCCACTAAAACAAGAAGTTAAATGGGAGAGCAGGAAATACATATTTGCTGAAATGCGTTAGACGAAATAGGGTCCATTTCAAATGCCAATCACGAATCAAAGACGTAAATTCCATATTTTGTTTCCGTTTTCTCATTCCCATTGTGTTCAGCAAATTGCACGACTTCGGATTTTGAGAACATTTAACAAAACCAACATTCCCGTCTGTTTCGTAAAACTTTCCATGACTCACTCACACACACACACTCTCTCTCTCTCTCTCTCTCTCTCTCTCTCTCTCTCTCTCTCTCTCTCTCTCTCTCTCTCTCTCTCTCTCTCTCTCTCTCTCTCTCTCTCTCTCTCTCTCTCTCTCTCTCTCTCTCTCTCTCTCTCTCTCTCTCTCTCTCTCTCTCTCTCTCTCTCTCTCTCTCTCTCTCTCTCTCTCTCTCTCTCTCTCTCTCTCTCTCTCTCTCTCTCTCTCTCTCTCTCTCTCTCTCTCTCTCTCTCTCTCTCTCTCTCTCTCTCTCTCTCTCTCTCTCTCTCTCTCTCTCTCTCTCTCTCTCTCTCTCTCTCTCTCTCTCTCTCTCTCTCTCTCTCTCTCTCTCTCTCTCTCTCTCTCTCCAAACTTCCACCAACTTGTTTTTTTCTGCCTTCTTAACTTCAAAGTTTGTTATTTCAGGAACTTTCTTATTTCACATGTTCCCGCATATTGTGGAGTTTTAGGAAACGAATACACCAATTGTAACTGGCTTTAAACTACGGTGAATTTGTTTGTTCAGCAAACAACAGCGCTTTGGCCCAAATTTCTTCAACTGTTATTTTGCGTTTCTCGCTTAGGATCCAGTTTTCAAGAAGACTTTCAATCAAGCTGTATGGACGAATAACAGATCGTTTGATCCCCAACCTATTTTCTTCATACTTTATTAGATGCCTTTTTGCTTTCTCCAGTCTCGAATATTCTTTTCTGACACCCCATAAACTCAAGCAGCTCCCATATTACCAATCTATTCTGCACATTTCACAGCATCTAATTTGAAATTAAATTTGTACCTGTTCCTAGTTGACTTTGTATCAGGAGAATCTTTCTGATTCCTATTTTTTCCAACAGGCCACTGTATCCTGAGGCAAATTAAAATGTTCTGCTGCAGTCTTTATCCCGTTCTTATCAGCATAATCCCCAACTTTCTGCCGCAATTCAAAATTAAAAATATTCAAAGTTTCATTAGTTTTATCAGCTTTTATGTTTCTAATGTACTTCTCGAGCATTTGTTTAACCCAGTTATTCCCTATATTTACATACGGTTTTCCAATTTCTTCAGCAATTTCTACAGATTTTTTCTGAATGATGGTCACATCGTCAGCCATGCCCGGGGTGTACTGGGTTTGAATAAGCCAATTTATGACCGTATCTTCAAGATCGGTGTGTTCGCCCATTTTAATGAATTTATTGTATTTAGGGGTTAAGGCAAGCTTTTTTCCCATCCTTGTTTTCTTTGTGAAATGATTTTTAAGCATAATCCAATCCTCAACGATGTCTTCCGTTATATTGTGAATTCTGCTGCAGATTTCACGCCGTGTATCTCGGCATGTTCCACTATTTTAAGTTCATGCTCCATTTGCCTCGTCTTGTCCTTATTACCATTTACAGAATCTGTATCAATCCATCTTCCTTTACTGGCTCGTGTCTCTTTTTCGTGTGCTCTGTCCTGATTATGTTTTGTTGATTTCAATTTGTTTGCAGTCCTTTTTCTGGTACACAAACCAGCTGATAGTGCATGTGCTGCACAATGCGCCCTTTTGTTTTTTTATAACGCTCTGAGGAGTAGTTTTAAAAGACCCGTCCTTTCTAGCATACCCACAAAATTGTGTTTCTTTCATGTTTAAAATATCAGGATGGTCGGTAGCGTGATCACTTTCTTCTGCTACGGGGCTTTCAGATGCATCATACGACTTATCAGACACAAGAAGCCTATTTGGTTTATCAGCTGTGTGAACCCTACTTAAATACTTTGGCAAACCACTGGACATAGACATTTTCCTAGAGTCTCCAACTTTCTTTATGTCTGCTGGTGTCATCTGTAATAAAAGTATTTCCATTTGGTGACTGGTTTTCTTTATGCTCTTCAATTTTTTCCATATATCGATAGAATGGAAAGGCCTATTAGATACTTCACATTGACAGTAATTATTTTGACATCTGAATGCTTCTGAAAGTCCATATACCTTGTACTGCAATCATCCTATTTTTTACATCACATACAACATAAAAAATCACCACCACTTAAAAGGGATCGATTCTCATCCACCCCACCCCAAAAAACCAACTAAAACTGAACGTGCTTTTTGTGCAACCATCAGAAACGAAAACTGTTAGCCGCTATATATTCCACCTTTTGTTATAGAATTTTAAAAGAAACTTATATATAATTAGACAGCTGGATACTTTAACATTAGCTTAATTGTAACTCAACCCCATCCCCAAGTTTAACATTATCCTTAATCTAGAGTGCAGACAGACAGATGTACAGACGCGTGGACATGCACACTGACGTCAAAGTGATTTCATGGTCAAGTTTCCACAAAGGCAAGCTCAACAACAGCAGAGTAATGAGATCTTCCAAAAATACTTTGTTGTTCCTAAATTATATTATACATTTTTTTTCTGGAAATCAGACACTCACTTGAAGTCGGCAAGAATCTAAGGCATAAGTTCCTGAAGATTTATGATGGATATTTTTGAAGTCATCATATAAACATATCCGATTTTGCTGATGGTTGGACTTATTATTTTTCTCAACACCGCTCAAGTGCATGATAGAAAGTTTGGTTTAGCCATTGTCTCTCTAAATGTACATTGTGTCCACAGCAGACCTTTGCTGTCCCTTTTTGAAAGTATATATGGTTGCAACGTTTGCATGTGTAAATGACTTGGTGTAGTAACTACCAGTAAACGTTTATAAATTCGTAACCTTGTAAACGGACATGCAAGTTGTACGGTAGTTGTCACATGTAAATAGATCACTTCCAGAAAAGCTCAAAAAGATGAAAAACTTGGATAGACATTTCATCAATCAAATGGATACGCCAATTCTTTAAAACGTTTATTTATCTGTAATACGTCACAGGATCCAACAATTCATTTAATATATTCGAGGAAACATACTTTCTCGGTATGATAATGATAGTGTTCACATGTACGCCAATCTTACCTTGGCGCACTTTATAAATATTTTAGAGAGAACGATAGTAAATTGCGTTAAAATAATAAAGTCATCACATGCTGTTTTTACAGAAACGTCTTTATTCAAACACAAGCATTCCAACTGTAATGTTCTAAATGGTGGAAATAACTTTTCCTCTGGAAACCCAAAGTTTTGTCCAGTGATATAAATAGACTAATAATAGTTTCCATGAAAAATAAATATACTGAGCTTGGAACCGCTCTATCATATATATATAGGCAAAAGTTCAGATAGCCAAATGCCTGTTTCTGTTTTTTGCAAGATCAGCACTTTTTATAACAATAACACACGATTGTATACTAATATGCCATGACGCAAAACTGCTGACGGCTAGTAATAGTTTTTGCCAGCCATAATATGCCATGACACTAAACTGCTGACGGCTAGTAATAGTTTTTGCCAGCCATAATATGCCATGACCCTAAACTGCTGACGGCTAGTAATAGTTTTTGCCAGCCATTACTGATGCATCCTATTTGGAAGAACATCAGAAATTTATTTTAAATATATATTGAGTTCCTTTCGTTTGCTTTTCATTTACGTTATGTTTATGACTCATCTTCTTGTCCATTCACATATGCATTTCAGCTATTTTGTTTATGATCTCTAAAATGCATCGAGATGCTCGTTTTAATAACCAAATGGAAATACAGGGCGAGCTTTATACTTTCAACCGTTTAAGTTTAGTTACAATGCGTGTCTTATCAATGATGTGCTTTCATGAAATATAAAATGCGTGAAAAATGGAAAACGACAGAACTGAATTTACAATAAATTAAAATATAACCGCAAGTGTAAAAGATATAAAGTATGTCAGCATTTATTTAGCTGACGAGAAAGTAACGGAGTTTAGAAACACAACAACCCTT
Organism: Potamilus streckersoni; assembly: GCA_016746295.1. NCBI lineage: Eukaryota > Metazoa > Mollusca > Bivalvia > Unionida > Unionidae > Potamilus > Potamilus streckersoni. Next base: position 2,532,498 of record JAEAOA010001725.1, on the reverse strand, counting down.
CATAGAGTCATCATACAACTGGCGGTTGTATTCGTTTCAGCCTCTACCAGAACAATTTTGTTGATAGTAAAGGATGAAGAAAAAAACTTGCTGTAAAGAATATGAACCTGGGTTATCATGAAAAAGGGCATTCGTCTGTGAATAAATTTAGCCGCATTTTGAAAATAATCAAAATTAAAATCCATTCACATTTCGTCCTCTTTTCATTTATTATTTAATAATTTTTGTTTGCGCTTGTTGCTTTCATCATTTCGTTTCCATTCTCTCTACAATTTATTTTGTGTTCATAATGTATTCCAATTGTATTTGTTCTTCATTTTTTTTCTGCATTGTTTTTGTATCAGTGGTGCAATCAATCGTTTCAGGATCATTAAACATGGAAAACTTGCCAGCAAGAACGGGATAAGTGTCATGTCTTTTTTTTTTGTAGGTTAACTTTTGGAGCAGAAGAAACACAGACTTAATGGTCGATGTATTAAACAGGAATGGAACAGACAGCACCATCAAGAAATCAGCGAATACAGCATATTATTATCTCTGTTCAAATTTACTACAATAGATCAAATTATGGCAAATCTTTCTAACATCTCAGTACGGATTTCGATAATAATTCACACAGAAACTGAAATCCAATATAAATTTAGATGATATCGGGAAAATGAAGGTTAAAACGTATTAAACAAATAAAAAATACACAAAACGTCATGGCCATCCATAAAGGTAACAAAAATTAAGTCAAAAGCATTTTACTTCAAGTTTTACTTCAGCTTTGAACAATAGTAATTTGGTTTGGTTTGGAATTGTATTTTGCGTCACAGCAACAGAAGAAAGTTATTTAGGGCCTAGGTAACTGGAATAAGTGTCTTGCCCAAAGATACGCCATGGTAGCTCACTAAGGCTGATCCAATGGTAGGATTAGAATCTACATCCGTTATCTATTTCATTTTTGGACCACAACTATTTTCACCTATGGCCAACTAAATATAATAACATAATAAGAAGTCAGAAGTCTATTGTTGAAGTCCTTTTTGATCTGACCATCATTCTAAGAGTAATGATGTCAAGAATTTCAAGTGCACACACACACACACACACACACACACACATATATATATATATATATATATATATATATATATATATATATATATATATATATATATATATATAATTTGTAAGGTGATGGCTTTTATCAATGATTATAGATTATATGGGTCATTTTCTAAACAACATATTACATAACAAATTGATGTCGATGATTGTTGATTAAGTGGAATCAATCTTTTAGTCGTGTTTAGTTTTAATTTGAGAGGATTTATTTATTTATTTAAATTATTCATTGAAATTTACAAAGTGCTCAAATATCTATTCGGACCAAACCACAAATTTCAGAATTATTGTAAACTCATTTATATATATTTTGGATTTATCCGATTATATCAATGTCATATGACAGGTCTATTAGAAAATCAACAATACTGCACGCTAATGTTACGTAAGCACATTCAAGACTGGGATTCATTTGGGATACTCTACACTTTTGAACTTGTGACAACTTTTGTAACTATTTTGTGATTTAATTCACAATTCTGTAAGTTTCTTTTTAAATTTTCACTTTCTAATCTACGAAAAGAAACTATGTGTTGAATTTTCTAAACTTACTGGTTTTCACTCTTTTCCGTTATTTGGTTTATGGGTCACAGATTCGTACTATCTGGTAGATCTACGCCGTTTTCAGTTGGAACTAACTAGACACCATATAAATCCTTTAGTGAAAACCCCATGTCGATATGTCCATCCACCAGGAGAAGTAGCAATAATATTCTCAAGAGGGCGCACAATGAATACTATATTTGACGTCAGATCGGTACAACTTCAATTTTGGACAACAATACACGATAAGATGTCTTCTAGTGGGACCCGATGTCAATCTCGCTTTCTGTTTATGTTCCAAGAATTTCGTGATTTGAATGACGTTAGAGATTTAAGTAAACCAATTTCGAAAATGTTTCTCGTGTTCCTGGATATTTAGAAAAGATGTAATGACACGTCCATCATTGTACATGAAAGTGGCACAGAAATATGCCAACACTATCTCCTTTGTGCTGTTTACAACTTTAATATTGTTATGTAGATGCAACTGACGATACAGGCAAACAATAACTTTTCCAAAAAAACTGGACATTAACGTCAATGCTACACATGTCCTTTACCTATTCTTGTGGCTTTACACATTGTCCTTTACACATGTCCTTTACATTTTCTTGTCGCCTTACACAATGTCCTTTACATATTACCGTGGCCTTACACATTGTCCTTTACATTTTCCTGTGGCCTTACACATTGTCCTTTACACACTTTCCTTTACATTTTCTTGTGGTCTTACACATTGTCCTTTACATTTTCTTGTGGCCTTACACAATGTCCTTTACATTTTCGTGGTCTTACACATTGTCCTTTACATTTTCTTGTGGCCTTACTCATTGTCCTTTACATTTTCTTGTGGCCTTACACATCGTCCTTTACATATTCCTGCGGCCTTACAAATTGTCCTCTACACATTCTCCTTTACATTTTCTTGTGGCCAAACACATTATGATTTACACATGTCCTTTACATTTTCTTGTGGTCTTACATTGTCCTTTACATTTTCCGGTGGCCTTACACATTGTTCTTTATATTTCCTTGTGGCCTTACAAATTATCCTTAACATTTTCTTGTGGCCCTACACATTGTCTTTTACATATGTCCTTTACATTTTCTTGTGGTCTTATACATTGTCCTTTACATATGTCCTTAACATTTTCTTGTGGTCTTACATATTGTCCTTTACACATATCCTTTACATTTTCTATCTCAAGTGTCAACTGCATATATTTAACTATTACTAGTGTGTCAACTACAAATATGTTTCTATCACAAGTGTGTCAATTGCAGAAACGTATCGATCTATAGCGTGTCAGTTGCAACCATTTATCTGTATCAAGTGTACAAACCAAAATGCACAAAAGCCACCTTCGAAACCAAATAATAACCAAATATATATTCTCGACACAAACAGCTATGGAAAATTTAATGTATATTAGAATTTCCAAAACTGCTCTATTAAGTGAAAAAATACTTTTAAAATAGTGACCGTGGGTCACCAAGTGACATGCCTTGGTCAATCACTGCCATCTCACATCTGTCCGCGTGAGATTGAGTCTCTGGCTCAAGTAATATGTACATGTGAGAAAGTATGCCAGTAGCTTTTCCCAAGGTTATATATATATATATATATATATATATATATATATATATATATATATATATATATATATATATATATATATATATATATATATAGTCAAAAACAATGTTTGGCTGTAAAGGGAAACTTATTATCAGTGATTTATTGCAAGTCCAAAAACATACCATTCCCATGTATAACGGGTTTCTTTGACGGACTAACAGAACCTGATTCTAACAGCCCCCAATGTGAATCCAGCGTGGGCTATGGAAACATATTTACCATTTCATTCATGCATAGCTAACTACAACTCAAAATTAAAATAAAAACAGGCCACTAGTGTTCCAAAATAATTACGCATCCAACACAGTTATTCTCATGGTTTTCAGCGGTTCATTATAAATGTAGTTAGCAGTATTAAGTATATATTTTATTGTTGTCCTTTTTGTTCATTTGTCTTGCTGCTGGTGGTGGGGGTGTCAGCAATATCATAAATGTTTAAGCTTTTGCAAATCAGAAATTCACATCATGGGTTCTAGATGAAATGCCACATTCTAAATATTCTTGTATATTTTTGTTGTTATTACATGCATTCTCACATTTGTTAGCAGAAGTACACCTGTGAGGAGATATTTCCAACCATGAAAGGATTCATTCTTGTTTATATATTGGGATTATCATTTCAATTATCAATGATAAAATTCTGTGGGTCAATATTATACCCCAGAAACTTTCCAAATGGCATTTATTTGAATGGGTATTGCATTTACAATTCAATTTAAACAATTGGATTCAATAGCTGGTATCAACGCTTGGGTAATGACATTTAAACATGTATTACCGTTAGTAAAAATATTTATTTGAATGGGTATTGTCTTTACCAGACACTTAAATGAATATTGCCATTAGCAGGTACTTAAAAGAGACAAACGCTAAGACAATGCACACCACTGTTGTCACAAAAGACAAAATTCCATTGGATTTATTCAGTCAGAGAACACAATATTCCGAAGGATTTTTTTGTCAAAAAACACTATTCCATTGGATTTATTCATACACAAAATTCCATTGGATTTATTCAGTCAGAGAACACAATATTCCGATGAATTTATTCAGTCAGAGAACACAATATTCCGATGGATTTTTTTTGTCAAAAAAAACCACTATTCCATTGGATTTATTCTGTCAGAGAACACAATATTCCGATGGATTTTTTTTTCTGTCAAAAACACTATTCCATTGGATTTATTCATACACAATATTTCATTGGATTTATTCTGTCAGAGAACTCAATATTCCGATGCATATTTTTTCTGTCAAAAACACTATTCCATTGGATTTATTCATACACAATATTTCATTGGATTTATTCTGTCAGAGAACTCAATATTCCGATGCATATTTTTTTTCTGTCAAAAACACTATTCCATTGGATTTATTGTCAGAAAACACAACATTCAACTGGATTTATTCTGCCAACATCACACATCCAATTAAATATTCTCAACAAGTTTATTGTGCCATCTTAAACAATAATTGGATTTAATAGCTGGTATCAACACTTGGGTACTGGCACATACATGTACCAAAAAGTCATCTGTTCAGCTACATCCATTGAAAAGTGAAGCCATAATTTCATGAACTGCACACAAAATAAGTTGGTTTTATTAATATGTGTGTAACATGGTTCTCCTAGAATTTTACAAGGTGGGGTCTGGGGTGAGTCACAGCAAAAAAGACTTTGCAAACACAACTCTGCTTCTGTCCACATAGGATTGTGAAACCCAAACGACATACTGAATTGGTTTATTTTTGTAAATATTTTTATTGCATTTTTTTCTTGGAGTGCAAAAAATGAAAATTTGGTCCAGTCTCAAACAAAAAAAAAAAAAAAACGGTGGCGTGTCGTTCAGGTCGTACTATTGTCACAGGCAGATCCATTTTAGTTGGGTCGAGAAACAGTGACCTGTTCTTACCATAAAAACCATGAAAATTGGTAAACCATCTGAATAGTGAATTCAGAGTACCCGACTTTATATACAATGATAATACTCATTAAACTGGTTCATTTACACTCCTTTAAATGAAAAGGTATTAACAATTTATAATGAAAGTGTTAACTTGTAGCCGGAATTGGAACATTGCGAGGATCAATCACTTCACCTAATGTTGGTGATACACATGTATTAAACATATTCATATGGTAATTTCCTGATGTCATCATAAACAGAAGCAGGCCAAAAAAAATTATAGATATTAGTTCATTATACACAATTTTTCATGAATTTTCGGATTCCCACAAAGCTAAAATTTATAAATTTATAAATGCAATGAACAATGACTATTTATAGATTCCAAAACTGTGAGAGAGAGAGAGAGAGAGAGAGAGAGAGAGAGAGAGAGAGAGAGAGAGAGAGAGAGAGAGAGAGAGAGAGAGAGAGAGAGAGAGAGAGAGAGAGAGAGAGAGAGAGAGAGAGAGAGAGAGAGAGAGAGAGAGAGAGAGAGAGAGAGAGAGAGAGAGAGAGAGAGAGAGAGAGAGAGAGAGAGGATCACTGCCATCTCACCCCTGTCTGTGTGGGTTTGAATCTAGGACTCGGCGAAAGTGGATATGTGAGAAAGCTTGCCAGTAGATTCTCGTGGGTCAGTGGTTCTTTCCGGTGATTTCCCGGTTTCTTCCTCCATCATTAATACTGGCTGCCATGTAGAGCTTATCGTTTGCTGAAAAAATGGCGTTAAACCTAACAACAACAATATAAGAAGACAGTTGGCTTTTGTTTGCGACCTTTGATGATTATGGATGAAAAGAAGCTTCCTGTGGCTATTGTTAGGGATATCACGACTAGTGCAGTGTACCTCTACTTGGAGATTACATGTATTCTTTTATCACAGGAGATAAGCTTTAATTCAAAATCATAACTTATTCAAAATCATAAAATAATGAACAGATTCATCCTATTAACAGGGAAGATCAATTTAAAATAGAATTGCTTTTATCCTCTCCAGTAAGGATAAAAACTGCCATGCTTTTGAAGCAGACATTGCACCTCAGAGTTACACTAGATTGCAGTAAATACAATTGAAATATGAAATAAACATCAGTTCACGTAATATACCTTTATATATACCATTTCTAGCTCCTCACACAAAAGAAGTTCATTTTGTATACCTGGAGCGATCACTGCTGATACGCTCCAGCGACTGTAGAAAGCAGGATGAAACCACTGTTTGATTAATAAACACACTGCTACCAACCACAGAAGACAGGGTGAAACCACTGCTTGTTTAAGAAATATCCGGGTTCTCACAGCGAAGACAGGTGACTGCTGAGGAAATTTACCAGGGGGAATTTAAAATGGCCATTGTGACCAGGTGACCATTAGGACAAGTTTTACTGTATTTTTGCTTACTGACATCACCACTTTATATCAAGAACAAACAAAATAACAAAGTAAACATTTGATTCTGTAATGCTGACATTCACTGCTTATATGAGCCTGAACCATATCTTACATTAATAAGCAGGAAAGGAACGCCTTTTGGATTCACATTGGTTTTAAAGACCATTAGAAAGCTGGTGAAATTAGTATGTCAATGATATGTCGTAGTCTACATGTTTCGATAGCATGATATATTCTGACGGGGCTACATACATAAGCTGACATCATCTTTGTCATTACTTATCACGAATCCAGAAAGTCTGTCTCTCACCAGCACATATACACAATCATTCTCATTTCCCTCACTAAGATAAGGATAGAGCTGAAAGAACGTTTTATTTATATCAATTATAATGACAATTTAAAGCTTCAAAAATCACACTGGCGGTTTGTTTGTCTTGTTGTGTTGGTTGTAATGGCGCATTTAACATTATTAATAATTTAATGGAGAGGAAATCGAGCCAAATACCTTTCCTAAGGACACCATGGCAGATGGTCTGGCCTGGTCAAGCATCGAACCAGTAACTCTTGCGTCACGAGTCTGACACTAATACCAGCAGAGCCACATCAGCTCAGAATGTATCAAATGGGTTTTCAAAATGGTCAGCTTGGTAGTGGTACTTACTGATACATATTACAATACAATTATTTACATCATAATATATTTACAATGTGATTTCATCTGGCCTCCGGTTTATTAAGAATCCTACTCCATCTCCGTTCTTCGAAAGTATTACCCTGGCACAATTACAGTTTACCAGAGGATTATTCAAATCCTTGAAGCCTTACATATTTCAGACCTTCTTCAGTCAGTGCAATCATATGTAATTTGGAAAAGTAACGAGTGCAGTGTTAAGAAATGCTAATTTTTGTACAGGTAGCAGCCTAATCTACATCATACAGAGCATGGTTGTGACAAGGATACTCGTGCAGGTAGAAATAAAGTCACTACGTCAATATAAAAACAGGCAAGATATCAACAACTACAACAGTCAAGTTAAATATAGATGGTACAAAAAACAGTGGCACAATCATCTTAATAAAAGGAAATGTGATGCAAGTTGAATATATACTATCATTTGTTTTTATTACATCATCACGTAGCATCTCTAGTGCGGAATATCGTTATGGATATACAACTGGCATGTTACAAACAGTAATCAAGACACTCAATTCAGACAATATTCTTTATATTGACGATAGTGAATTGTTAAAATGTGGACAATGTGCAGAACAAATTCTGTAGAATGCTGTAATATGCAATACCTACAAAGTGTACTGATCATTGTTTCCCTCGTATTGATGGAGTGTCCTGCTAAATGTAATTCAGTGAACTACTGTATACCTGTAAAATCTCCCCTAGCTTTACTTATCTCAACAAGTTTCAGTCGACTCTATTTCAAGAGAATGGATTCTACATGACATGTTCGCTTGGACTGTAGGCAACACACTTTCCGATATATGTATACTAATTTTGGTCTAAACAAAAATCGAGTTTTATGTCTGCCAAATCTTTGTAAAACAAACTATGTCAAACCAATTTATCAAGCTATTTAAATATGAAATATGCTTTAAGTACCAAATATATTTAGCAAGATTATTTTTGTTTCTTATTTGTACTCAACTGATGCATTAAAAATTGAGCAGTGCCAAGCATGAAAGGGCCATAACAAAGATAAAGATCCGCAACCAAGCATAAAGTGGTATACCGATCATAAAGAGCCATAACAAGCATAAAGGGGCGTACCAAGCATAAAGTGTCATAACAAGCATAAAAAGCCATACCTTTCATAAAGGGCTATACCAAGCATAAGTGTCATAACAAGCATAACAAGCATTAAGTGCCATAACAAGCATAAAAAGCCATACCTTGCATAAAGGGCTATACCAAGCATAATAGTGTCATAACAGGTATAAAGTGTCATAACAAGCATAAAAAGCCATACCTTGCATAAGGAGCCATACCGAACATAAAGTGTCATAACAAGCGTAAAAAGCCATACCTTGCATAAGGAGCCATACCGAACATTAAGTGTCATAACAAGCGTAAAAAGCCATACCTTGCATAAGGGGCCATACCGAACATAAAGTGTCATAACAAACGTAAAAAGCCATACCTTGCATAAGGGGCCATACCGAACATAAAGTGTCATAACAAGCGTAAAAAGCCATACCTTGCATAAGGGGCCATACCGAACATAAAGTGTCATAACAAGCGTAAATTGACATATCAATCATAAAAGGGTCATAACAAGCATCAAGGGTCATAACAAGAATAAAGGACCATGCAAAAATGTGCGTACCTAGCATAAAAGGGCCAAACCAAGCATAAAGGGGCGAATCAAGCATAAAGGGTCAAAACAAAAAAAAATTATGAATATGGAAATCTTGTATGTTGTTTCAAATAACAGATTCATAAAGTAACTGCTTAATGCATTACCTTTAACATAATTCTTGTTCCTCACAATCAAATACAAATCTTAACTCCATGTGTCAAAGGGTCGTGTGCCTAAGAAAAATATATTTTCTAGTGATGCGCACAAAAAGGTTGAGAAGCACTGATAATATCATCGACCATAATGCTTTTGCCTGGACTGTCACATATGAATAGGTTTATTCCAAGATTAAAGGATCTATAACTATTACTCCTTGAATGACTTAATATCATAACTCTCAATGCTTGTCGTTCAAGCTCCGAATACCGGTTCGTGATGCCCTGAAGGGACCACTGTAACACTACGATCAATTTAAACTAAAGGCAACGTCCTTTTCACAATTTTGTCTGCTTTGCGATGGGCACGATTCCTTATGCCCGTGTTTATGGCATTTGCTGCCTCTCTGATATTATCCACATATGGACCACACATGTCAATAACTGCATGTTCTATAGCATGTATCCTCCGGGGTGACAGTGGAAGCTTTCCCTTGTTACCATAATAATTACGACCAGTCATCTCGTCTTCTCGAAATATCTTCTGTGCAATCCACCATGCAAAGTTCCCTAGAGAAATTGCATTTGACTGTGCCTCTCTCAGCATATTCCCTTTGATTCGAATCTCTGTATCAGCTGAAACACTGCTACTGATGTCATCATGTGAAGAAATTTCAAGGAGAGCTCCTTTGTTGCACTGTAGATTTACAGGTCTTTTGTGGCGAGGTGCTCCAGTTGACTGAGGAGGTAATGAGATACTATCCATTACTTGCCAAGGTTTCGTTGGTTTAATTTCAACAGGTGGAACTGGAAGGGCAGTGTTAGGAAAATGATGGGAATGTTGGTACTCTGGCAGGGCAGATGTGCTAAGAGACTGATTGTAAGGTTGGCACTCTGGCAGGGCAGATGTGCTAAGAGAATGATTGTAAAGTTGGCACTCTGGCAGGGCAGATGTGCTAAGAGACTGATTGTAAGGTTGGCCCTCTGGTAGGGCAGATGTGCTAGGAGGAGGATGCGATGGTTGGTACTGTATTTTCTCTCCTGGAGGATCTCTGGTCATTTCTTCTTCCACCATGCTATTTTCAGGCTGGACAAATAATGTACGTTTACTTTCAGTGTCAGTGGCTTGGATGTCTTGCACAATTGCCTCCATTAAATTACTGTTAAACGCTCTGTACGTGCGCAAGTTATGTAGAAGTCTCAGTATTTCCTCCAACTTCTGTCCATTTATGACTCTAAGCAAGTCTAAAATCGTTTTAATATTGTCCTGAATTGTATCAACAGTCGACGTAGACACCTGTTCTTTTTTCTTATAAATGCATCTGTCGTTATCTGCAACTGTCTCTTGATCATTTTTATTAACAACTTTCCTAAGGTCATCGCCTGAGCTTAATATCACAATCTTGTGTGTTTGCAAAGAAATGGTGTGTTTGCCACATATGATCTCTTTCACCTGCAACATAACAAGATCAATTTGATTACTGTCTAGATACATCCAAAAACAGGGAGCTGATGGACATACGAATAACGTCAACCGGGTTACTGACTAGATACATCAAGGTAAGGGATCTGCTAGGTCTACAGATAACATCAATTTGGTTACTGATAACATCAATTTGGTTACCGATAACATCAATTTGGTTACCAATAACATCAATTTGGTTACAGATACTTCCACCAGATAACATCAATTTGGTTACCGATACTTCCACTGTGGGGGATCTCTTGGGTCTACATATAATATCAGTACAGTATCTACAACCATCACCTATCTTCTATTTTGACCCACCCAAAATTACAATTGATCACACTAACAAAATGAACTTCCTAAAGTTAAAACTTGATAATAGGAAATAATTGTCTATTTATGGATTTTATAAAACTGTTTTAGTATTAAATTTGTACATGGATTCTAAATTTGTACCTAACGTAATGTGCTACAAAACTGAAGGAAGGTGTGTGTCTATATTTGGTATATCCTTATTTTCGTTTATGAACTAATTATTCAAACTTCCACAGCATTCTTCAAATAATTTTCATGGAGAAGATAAAATCAGACTAAACTGATCTTGACAACAAAATATTGGCCTATGTAACAGGTCATCTGATTAGATCCTGACAACAAAATATTGGCCAATGCGACTGGTCATCTGACGAGATCCTGACAACAAAATGTTGACCTATATGACTGGTCATCGGACTAAATGGACCCTGACAAAATATTCTCTATATGACTGGGTATCAGACTAAACGGACCTTGACAGCAAAATGCTGGTCTATCAGACTAAATGGACCATGACAATAATGTGTTGGTCTATGTGACAGAACATCAGACTAAATGGACCTATATGACTGGGTATCAGACTAAACGGACCTTGACAGCAAAATGTTGGTCTATCAGACTAAATGGACCATGACAATAATGTGTTGGTCTATGTGACAGAGCATCAGACTAAATGGACCTATATGACTGGGTATCAGACTAAACGGACCGTGACAGCAAAATGTTGGTCTATGTGAAAGAGCATCAGACTAAATGGACCCTGAAAACAAAATGTTGGTCTAAGTGACAGGGCATCTGAATGAACGGACCCTGGCAACAAAATGTTGGTTTAAGTGACATGGCATCTGACTGAACGGACCCTGGCAACAATATGTTGGTCTTCGTGACATGGCATCTGACTGAACGGACCCTGGCAACAAAATGTTGGTCTACGTGACAGGGCATTTGACTAAACTGATCCTGACAACACAATGTTGATCCATGTGTCAGAGCATTTGTCTACATCGATCCTGACAACTAAATGTTTAATCCATGTGCCAGGGCATTTGTCTACATCGATTCTGACAACAAAATGCTGGTCTATGTGCATAAAAGACATGAAGCAATGAAAAAGACACTCTTTTCTGTGATAACACCATACAGCTAATGAAATTTATTTTAAAAAATTATCGTTCTTAAAATTTACAACTCAATCTATTATCATTACACACCCATTGAATACAGACCCGGAAATGGGCAATTTTACCAGAGCTACATCTCGCTGCATTTCATTTGCATTCAGTTATCATCTTGTTTTGTTTTGTGGGGTTTTTTTTCGGGGATATTTTTTGTTGTTATTTTGCAGTCTCCAAAATGCAGTCTGCTTTTCGATGATTGCTTTAATTCCTCGTTTTCTTTGTTTTGATTTGCATTTACCAAAATCTGAACTTCCGTTTTAAAAGTTATTGCTTGTGTACCCTACTATACGTGTGCTTTAATAAACAGAAATTGTATGCAGTTTAAACAACACCAATTAATTTGCAATATATAAAAAGAAACAAATGATGACCCAACTGCAACAAATTCATATATATATATATATATATATATATATATATATATATATATATATATATATATATATGTCAAGCAGGTTGTCAGGTTGTTGTTGTTGTTGGGCTTAACGCCATTTTTCAGCACACGATAGGCTATTCATGGCGGCCGGTATTAATGGTGGAGGAACAAACCGGGAAATCACCGGAAAGAACCACCGACCCACGACCCACGAGAAGTTACTGGCAAGCTTTCTCACATATCCACATTAGCCGAATCCTAGACTCGAACCCACGCAGACAGAGGTGAGATGGCAGTGATCCGTAACGGACAGCGCTTAAGACCACTCGGCCACTCGAGGCCCCTATGTCAAGCAGGGTCTACACTCTTCATCCCCTTTGCGATTTCATGTGATCATTTAAACCCCTAAAATGCCGGTACGTTATATGCTGACAAAAAGATCAGTGTCCACACAATTCGTTCCACTTGGAATCCCTCGTCATCTTTCACCCTGGTATGCTGATACATTTTATACTGACAAACGTATCAGGGTCTACAATGTTCGTTCTAATTGTGATTACACATCAAATAACATCCCAATATACTGATATCTTATATGCAGACAAACTGATCTGATTCCACACATTTCATTTTACTTGTGTTTTCATGTCAACAGCACAGTACAGCCCAATAAGTATATGCATTATATATTAGCGACCTGGTTGGGGTCTACACTGTTAATTCCTTTTTTGATGTCACTCGTAAAGCACATTACACCCTGCTATGCCGGAGCGTTATTTATCAGCTGACAGATCTGGGTGAACACAATTCATCCTACTTGTGATTTCACTCGAATAGTGTACATTACACCTCTTATGCTGGTGCGTTATATATTAGCTGGCAGATCTGGGCGTACACAGTTCATTTGTGATTACACTCAAATAGCGCATTACAGAATGCTATATATATATATGCTATATATATATCAGCTGGCAAACCTGGGTGTACACAGTTCATTCTATTTGTGATTTCACTCGAATAGCACATTACACCCTACTATGACGGTGCGTTACATATCAGCTGGCAGACCTGGGTGCACACAGTTCATTCTCTTTGTGATTTCACTCGAATAGCACATTACACCCTACTATGACGGTGCGTTATATATCAGCTACCAAATCTGGGTGTACACAGTTCATTCTACTTGTGATTTCATTTGAAAAGCATATTGCACACTGATATGCTTGTGCATTATGATATTAGCTGGCATATCTGGGTGTACACAGTTATTTTGTCATTAAAGTCGAATAGCGCATTACAGCCTGCTATTCTGATTCATTATGTATCAGCTGGCAGATCTGGGTGTACACATTTCATTCTACTTGTGACTTCATTTGAAATATTACATTACACCCTGCTATTCTGGTACGTTACATATCAGCTGGCAGATCTGGGTGTACACAGTTCATTCTATTTGTGATTCCACTCGAATAGCACATTATACCCCGCTATTCTGCTGCATTATATATTAACTGGCTGATCTGGGTCTACACAGTTCATTCTACAAGTGATTTAAGTCGAATAATACATTACACCCTGCTATGCTGGCGCGTTATATATCAGCTGGCAGATCTGGGTGTACGCAGTTCATTCTACTTGTGATTTCACTCGAATAGCACTATATACTGGTCCATTGTATTCCAGCTAGCATATAAGGCTCTACACTTGTGATGTTATTCAAATAGCTTAGTACACCCTATTATGTTGGTACGTTCTATATTGACTCCCAAATCGCATATATGTATTAGACACAGTTCATTCTATTTCTGATTTCAAGTTATTCCCTGATATGCTGCTGAATTAAACAATGGTCAACAGAGTGGGGTCTGTACAATTTGCACTTGGGCTGCATGTTATAAACGTAAAAGTGAGCCCTCCCAAGCCAAAAGAAAGTAAATCAGTCTTTAATAAACTAGATGATGATGTAAACAGTATATAATTTTATTTCTAAATAAATGTGGCTGGTAATGAAAAATGCTGTTAAAAAGGAAGCATTTGAAAACAAAACATTACAAATATTCTAAATGTAAAGTAAATATTTTGTTAGAAACCTATCAAAAGAAAAGAAATCAATATTTTTACTCAAAAGGACACGTATTCTTGGGACGATTCAAATTAAATATGGTAGAATATCAACACATTCGAGAAAGTATTTATTGGAATAGAATAAATATCAGATGAGAAGAAATTACTGTATTAGAAATTTTCTTGTACCTAAACCCACATATTTAAAGCGCATTTCAATCAGTGCAATTCTATGATTGCAACAATCCAATTCTCCAAAAATAAATAAGTTGACAAATTGGGTGAAATTGTCTGTAATACAGGTTTTGCCAGTTTCCTACAAAATGTCTCCAAATGAAACTTATTAGAAAAGGTCTCTGTGGGATACCAAAATTCCTAAATGTACATCAGGTTTCCATATAATACCTAATATTACAAAATGTTCTCAGTGTGATATCTAACTGTACACTAGGTCTCCTTATAATACATAACTGTACACTTGGTCTCCATATGAAACCTAATATTATTTAAAAAAAAGGTCTCAGCGATACCTTACTGTACGCCTGGTCTTTATATGCTAACTAATATTACCAAAGTTTCAGTGATATCTAACTGTACACCTGGTCTCCATACGATACCTAATATTACCAAAAGGTATGTTATACCTAATATTGCAAAAAGGTCTCGGTGTGATACCTAATTGTGCATCTGGTCATCATATGATACCTAATATTATAAAAAGGTATCAGTGATACCTTACCGAACACTTGGTCTCCATATGTTGCCTAATATTAGAAAAAAGTCTCAGTGTGATACCTAATTGTGCACCTGGTCTCCATACGATACCTAATTGCATTACAAATGTAAAACCACTTTAACAATGTTTGTGTTATTGCTTTTCCTTTTCTCGGGTTACTGATCTGCATTATGTAGACCTCTTTGCATCAACTGTATTAACATGAGTAAAAATAGTGTAAAACCAATATCCCTCACCTTCCAACTCTGTCCCACCCAACTCCAAATTCTGAGCCTCAACGATAAGGAACCTTGGAACCAATATTACTTATATTCATTTTCATGCCTGGTAAGTGTACATGTAGTCCCAGGATGGGGATCTCAAATGTTTCCAAGTTATGACCTAGGGACCACAACAGTCAACTGCATATCCAAAAGGCAGGACACAAAATTCTAATTTAAACAACCAACTGACCTGTCGTTCATGGGTGTGCATACAAACGTAAGCACGCTCGCACGCACACGAATTCTCAGAAACATTAGGCTCATAATTAGGAAGTTTTATGATGACTCGGGATAATTCTCACTTTATTCTGTGGTATCACTTATTTCGTGGGGTATCAATTTCTATGGAGTTCATTGTTTCAACTTACAACGAATTTAAAAGAACCCAAGAGAAATTTAACCACACCCGTTCTCTTTTTCATAACCTGTCGTATTATGACATTTAGGGCGCTTGATTACCACTGTAGTACTGGCATTCAGCTTAAATCTATTTCTATGTCAATATATTTACGGTTATGACAAACCCATAATCTTGTGAAGATCCCATGTAAAGATTTGCTGAATATACATTTAACTGGACTATTATGAGACATTAAACTCAATGTATAAAGAAAATTGTATTAATAAAGGATGGAATAATTTTTAGTTACCAATAACCAGCTAAAATTAACCAAAGAACAGAAAGAAGAAAGACTGGTTAAAGAATTACTGAATAAAAAAATGAATGAAAGAATGTATTTAGAAAAATAATAACTAACGGCCAGGAATAAACCTGAAAGCTGTTTAGCTTGGATATGTTTTCTCAAATTTGGTAAATTTCTGCACAGCACTCTTGAAACGCAGTTCATTGTCTATAGTAAAGGCGGCCATTACTGATGATGGATCACCATCAATTAAAAAGTATTAAATACCATCATGGCAAAATAGTTTAAGTCAAATAGAGTTCAATTCTATTTTAAAGTTTTTTTTAAAAATAAAGTTGTTTAATGGCTTTCTATTTTTAGTAAAAGTAGCCATAGCTGATGGCACATTGGCATCATTTGAACGAATATGAAGGAACTTCATTTCATGATACTTGTCAAATATGGTCAAAGCAATTTCAAGGAAGCCATTTAATGGTTTATTATTTTTAGTAAAAGTGGCCATATTTGATAGTGGATCAGCAGCATCTTAACAAACTGAATGCTTTCACGCCATGAAGCTTTCTGTCATATTCACACAGATTACGATAAGCTTTTCTCAACAGTCGCTCAAAAGTCTTCGTAATTTCAGTAACAGTGGCTATATTCGATGGTGGATTAGCATCATTTGAGAAAGAAAAAGATTAAGAGCTTCCTTATAAAATGTACATTAAAATTTAATCAAAGACAGTGAAGTAGCTTTTGAAAAATTGTAAAAAGCAACTTTTAATGCATGACACATGATACTACCATTAAGTGTATTTGTGTTGTTTTATTTTTTTGTCGTATGACCTCAAAATATAACTGGAATATTGACGAATAGAGTAAAGTTGCAAATAAGAAAACAAGAAAACGAAAGAAAAATAATGAAAGATTTCAAAAATGCATTCAAAATATTATTTACATTTATTTTCATTCATTCATTTTAGAAGCAGTCCTCTACAAGTGCATTAAAAATATTTTCACTTTTGTAAATTGCGATTTTAAAACTGGCAAACTTAAACAACGCCAGAAATCGTATGTGACCAAATAATGTTTTTATTATAATTTACGCATTGCAAAACACCCCCAACCAGAATACGCATTTGACACACGTATGTACCAGATACAAATATTTATAATATCTGAATGTACTATGTGATTGAAAAACAAAATGACTGACTAGACTTACATAAGTGGACAAAGATTAAACAGACTTACCTGAGTTGACGAAGCAATATGCGGAGCGTTAACTGGCAAGCAATGCAGGTTTGTTATTGCTAGACGGAATTACGTCTAAAATTACGCGCATGTACTTTGTTATACACAAGCCGCCAAACTGATGAATTTGTTAATGATTAAACCAGCAAAACTATCTGCCTTCACGTACACTAAGTCATCAGATGTTCCGGTTCTTGGTTTTACATATATGGATATATCTGATAAATCTAAAACACATTTCAGTTCAAGCGTTGCTACTCAATGAGCCTATGTTTTAAATTAAATGGAATATGGTCGTGCAACTGTTAAGCTGTCTGGAGGGTGGGAATTTTATATACCGCTATCTAATGATCTGGATATTGGATACAGAGGCACTAGGAAAAAGGGGTGGAAAAATATCCCTTGGTTCACTCATGGCATCTTCGCTAGCCAAGATTCCGATATGATAACACTATCTGCACCTTGGTTTATTGAGCAGATATTTCTGTGCTTCGGGTCTGTGAATTTACTGGATGCGGTGCCTTGCCACCACAGCTAATCAAAATTAAATTGTTCAAATTTGAACACTGCTCCTAAATAATCGAGACATGGGGAGATCAACCTGAATAGGTTGATAAATATGCAATTTTCCACTGCCGGTCCACGTTTCTACAAATACCATTCACTCAAATACACCAACAATGGTTTTTCTCTAAGTATACTAAGAAGGAAGGGAGAAAACTCATGAAATTCAATAGATCTCGCCAGAACAAAGCATTAAAATATCTGTTCGATCTGCCAAGGTGTAGATAGGAGTATGATATTGGAATTTTGCCTAGCGAAGATTCACTCATGGTACAACATTAAAAACAACGCTTTTATAAGACTGATTTCAGTCAAACAGTTCTTTTTTTCTGTAAGATCATCGTATTTATTTATTTTTTTAAAGTGACTTTCCAGGCAACTGGTCCACCTCCTCTTCATTAAAATGATGCCACAGTACTTAGACATATGAAACATTTCCCTTATTTTGTTTCCTGTACATGTAGTTGTTTTCGGGATTTTAACATCATGCTGGGATTGAGGTTGGTTTGACTCTTACAAGTATCGACTTTGAAATGCTACCCCTCCTTGACTCTATTTCTCCATTCTCTATCAAGTCTGAAAATGTGTACATGTAATCTTGATGGCTATTGACTTTTATTTCGAAAGTGGGTGCCTTCGAGAAGAATCGGGTACATTCTCCACCCCAACAGTCAATGGCAAAGTCTTCACTTCCATTAATGTTATGTCACAAAATTCATGAATTTTTTTGAGACAAGAAAATCAAGAAGTGTCTGAATGGTTTTTTAATCAACATATATTATTAAAATTTATTTCATGTATAAATGAAAGATTTTGTTTTGCACTTAACCGGATTATTGTTTAGTTTATTCGTTTTTTATGCACCTTTACTGGTCTCTTTCATTTTCACTTATTCCCCTCCCCATTTCTCTTCAGTCTCACGTTTGGAACATTACTGTTTAGCTAAAACTTCAAACAATGCTCCCCGATTTTCAAGCTTTCTGTTTTGCTAAAGTTGCAAATGTTTACTGTTTAAAATACATTAAAAAGGTTGAGAGTAAATTAGTACAAAAAAATGGAATAAAGAAATAAACTGCAAAATACTCTTCCCCAATAAGCCTGAAACTGTACCAGATCCAGATTTTAGCAAGGGCATCGGGCGTCATTTGCGAAGTTAACTAAGAGCAATTTGCTTAAAATTGCCAACTGTCTCTGATTTTCACTGGAAAATGTACTAATTCACCTGCAAAAGGGCAGTTCAACTGACCCCTCCCACCCCCATTTGGACTGCATTTGCCAATCTAAAAGTTTTACATTTTGCACATGCTCTCTAGTAAATTTTATTCTTCTCTGCCAGCACGCCACTGCTATTCCTGATTCACGAATATATATATATATATATATATATATATATATATATATATATATATATATATATATATATATATATATATATTACAGTGAGATATGACATTTTATAAGTACTTTGAACTCACCAGTTTTTATGAGGTACCTACATTTGCAGCTTTCAACCATAAATATAATGACCCATAAACATTGATCTTTCCATGAAAGTAATAAGACTTCTTCCTCGTCTACGACATCACAAAAACAATAGGAACATTTTCCAGTCAGCAAATAATGATGATTCTGCACAAACAATAAGACCCTTCCACATTCAATGAATTGATGTTGTTGTTGTTGTTGGGCTTAACGCCATTTTTCAGCACACGATAGGTTATTCATGGCGTCCAGTATTAATGGTGGAGGAAGAAACTGGGAAATCACTGGAAAAAACCACCGACCCACGAGAAGCTACTGGCTAGCTTTCTCACATATCCACATTCACTGAATCTGAGATTAGAACCCACGAAGACATAGGCGAGATAGCAGTGATCCGTAACGGACAGCACCTTAGACCACTCGGCCACTCGGGGCCCCAATGAATTGAAAGACCCAACAATTATAGAAGCCCTTCCACAACTAAAGATATCTGCGTGACCTATTCCCGAAACTAACAATGACTGTTCTATGAAAACATTAAAGACCCTCTTCCACGTGCCATTATTTTAAATACTCAACAACGATCATTGGGCAAAAACAATAAGACTGCTTTCATAATCTCCATGGAAACAATAAAACCCCTTCCAAAGACCCCAACAATGATAATTTCGTGAAAACAGGACCCCTTCCACAATCCATGACATCTGTGGAAACAATAGAACCCCTTTCCTAATCAACAAGCAATATTTATTTTGTTAATACAGTAAGATCACTTCCCCAATCAAGAACGATCATTTCGAGAAAACTACAAGACCCTTCCTCATACAGTACCACAAGTTTAATTGTTGTTGTTGTTGTGCTTAACGCCATTTTTCAGCACACGATAGGCTATTCATGGCGGCCAGTATTAATGGTGGAGGAAGAAACCGGGAAATCACCGGAAAGAACCACCCACCCACGAGATGCTACTGGCAAGCTTTCTCACATATCCACATTCGCCGAATCCTAGACTCGAACCCACGCAGACAGAGGTGAGATGGCAGTGATCCGTAACGGACAGCGCTTTAGACCACTCGGCCACTCGGGGCCCCTCCACAAGTTTAAAGACCCATGAAAGAATGATCTTCCTGTGAAAACAACCTTTCACAACAAGACTTTCTCCATAATAAGACCCCTTTCACAAAACTCTTTTCATAATAAGACCCTTTCTGCAATAAGACCTCTTCCATGAAGCATACATTTCTGTACATGTAATAAAAATAGCATTTTTTTTCACAAAAGCACTAAAGCTGATACCCACAAAAGTAAAAATAAACAAATTCACAATATTCTGGGCATAATGGTGAAATGCCATACTGTATCTTTCATAAAATACGTTTAAGCTAGTAAATGACAGATGCTTAGCATCAAAGAAAAAATCATATGAAAGGAAAATGTCAAGCACTAGTATTCTATATTATATTGCTCAATCATGACAACAGTGGAGCTTATACCTATGTTTGTCTATATAACTGTCATACCTTGGTGAAGTTATGTGGGTAAATGTCCATCTGCAGACACTTGGGTGGGATCCACTTTTTCCATGAACACATTTCTATTTATTTATTTCAACAAGAATACATTATATATTTCCTGGCCAGATTTGTGGGAACATACTTGGTTGAGCCAACAGAAAATTATGTACAAGTTATTACCTAAAATAAGATAAAACGGACACACATGTATGTGACATTAAGCTAGAATTCAAACTCATATTCACAGAACCATCAGTAGCGAAAGAAATATGATACATGTACAGAAAAGTGACCAGTAAGATCAGGATGTACAGGGGTGGATTTGAAAGTCCAGATCAATGTACAGTCGATATTTGTCGATTCTACTTTCATGGAATCTCAACAGTGATCATTGTGAAATCTATGTGCAGGTTTGCCATTCAATGAACCCACAACCTAGATTAATATACCTAGATTAATATACCGGTAAATTGTAATGCTCTTTTACTTTCCTTTATTTTCACTACCATCTCATTCTCCTATCTTTTGAATATACATGTATCCCAGGAGTTGACTTGATATTAATGAGCTTCTTTTTTTTCTTTATGACTGCAGGCTTCCAAAATAGTTTTTTTTTATATTCTAAATAGATGATTCATCCATGAAGTTCACGCCCGGTCCTAAGGTAAGGGGAATGAGGCAACCGCCTTGAGCCCTGCGCTTCTCTGCAATGCAATTTTATTTTTTATTTTTTTGCTTGGTACCCAGCGCTCATTGTTTCCTGCCTCAGGTCCCATATGCTGCATTTTGGGCCTCGCACATCCTAGGGCCAGGCCTGGTGAAATTAATGTTATTGTTGCTTTGTGTTTAACGCCATTTTTCATCGCATGAAAGTCTATACATCTTGGGCATTATAACTGAGGAAGAACCTTAGAAAACACCAGCATTAACCACCGACCCATGAGAAGCTACTGGCGAGCTTTCTCAACTACACATAAACTTGCCTGAGACTAGAACCCATGCCAATTGAGGTGAGATGGCAGTGATAGGTATAAGCAAGCACTTAAAACCACTCTGCCACCTGGATCCCAGAAGTTAATGAGCAACAGAAGGTTGACAAATATATGACATACATATAGATTAATGTTTTATTTTTTTGTTGAACACATTTTTGTTAAAAACGTTTTGGTACTGTCAAAACTGATGCTGGTGGCGATCTTAAAGTGGATCGATTACAGTAAACTGGATGGCACAAAACACGTTTATTTTCTTGCTCTGACTCAAAGAAAGGAACTAAGCATTTGACGGATTAAAGTTAGGTCTACACGTCATAAAATGTTCATTTTAGAACACACTCATATATTCTCTCTAATATCAAATAACAAAATAAAAACACTCAAAATATCCCACCCAAACATTACATCTACAGTGTGAAGAAAGTTATTGATGTAACCATAATGATGGCACTTCCATGAATTCAATCCTTTGTTGTTTTTATATTGTAAATCTGTACAACCCCACAGATCACAACTTATTTTTATACATTCAAAAATTAATTAACCAATATTTTAAATTGATTTATAAAATGCATCCATGTTCTGTCCTTATTTCATTTTTCTCATCATTATGCATTCCGTTTTGCATTTGTCCTCTCCCCATTTTCTTCAAAAATGGATTCATTGTTTAATATGTGTTCATTCAGTATTTCATTTGCATTCATTCTGTATTGCATCTGCATTGCAACCCTTTAACCTTTTTTCATTTTCACTTCACTGGTAAAATTACTCATTTCAAGGTCTGTATAACAACTGTAATATTGAATTTTTAATTCCTTAAGGGACATTTTAGCTAAACTTTTATACACACATGAGCAGTTCCCACTAAATAATGTATATGACACAATCTATTAAATTTTCAAAGCACTGGCAAAAAAATACAACAGCAGCCATGTTTTAAGAAACATGTGATGTGCCCCCAAAATGAACTGTCAACATATCAAATGGCATAAACCTCCTATTTTACTGTCCCAACCTGAGCATAAACCAACAGCAATACTCTATGGCCCACCACTGCCCCAAACCTGTGTTTAATTAATGGCATAACACCCATGGCTTACTACTGCCCCAAACCGAGCATAAATTAATGGCACAATACCATGGCTTGCCACTGCCCCAACTCGCATATAAATTAATGGCATAATACCATTGCTTGCCACTTCCTCAACCCGCATATAAATTATTGGCACAATACCATGGCTTGCCACTGCCCCAACCCGAATAAAAATAATGGCATAATACCATTGCTTGCCACTTCCTCAACCGGCATATGAATTAATGGCACAACACCATGGCTTGCTACTGCCCCAACCCGCATATAAATTAATGGCACAATACCATGGCTTGCCACTGCCCCAACCTGAGCATGAACCCTGGACAAGGAATGCTACAGAGAGTAAAGAAAATATAATCTTACAGTATATTTGAGATATAGTGTAAAATGGATAAAGAACTAATGGAATACAAGTTATGATTCTTACAACTGCATCCAAGGATGAGACAAGGTGGCAGGAAAATACTATAGTAAAAACCCACCATCCTGTTTGTTTTTAAATTCCACCCAGCACCCCACACAGATATTAAAAACTGAAAAGTATCAAGTATATTAAAAAAGACACAAAACTTAATACTTTCACCAATTTATAATCTCTAACCTGACCGTCTCCAAGGGGTCCCTGACACTTTCAACATAGTGGTGTTTCAATACAAACAGATGCTCCAGATGTAAAGAAGCAAACAGGCTGTTTGTTGTCCATTTCTGGTTTTAAGGAGTCTACTTCAGCAAAAGCTGTGTCATTTAAGTCCAATATTTGCAAATGTCAGTTACAACATTTCTAAACAAATCGAAGACATAAATAGAAGGAACTCTTGTATGCATATGAGATACAACTCCAAAAATTACAGAATTATTGAGATTATCAAAGACAGCGAACTACTTGAAAATATACACTGACTCAAGCAAATATGGCAACCTTGTTGCTAAAGAACTCCAGTGTGACTAGAAAAACCAACAAGCTAGCAGTGTTTGGGATCCCCTGGCGATTATCTGATTAAAACTTATAAATCAATAAATGCAATAACCAAATTTTATGCATTTTATATATCCTTGATGCCTTCTGTTTTTAAAAACTGGGTTTTTTTTATACAAACGGGTTTGTGTGAGAATACTATAGTATGTGATGTTGTATTCCAAAAATATAGACTTAATTGGTTATTGTTATTTGGAATAAAAAGAATAGAATTAATCAAACATCATACCCAAAAGGAATACCTTAGAAGCAACAGTAGTTTAGTTGAAAAGCAAAATATTGAATCATACACAATTCTAAATATATACAGTAGTGAATTGACAGGGGGATTAGCAAGATACAAGAAAATAAAATTAATTGAAATGTATTCTACTTCTTGACCAATGGTCCCATGTAGGGGACAGTACTAGGTCTACAATGGTGAAGTAAGATAAGGAAGTATGGGATCATATAATAATTCCAAACTGAAATGATCTGTATTAGTTTCCCATCACAACAGAATAAAATCTCTGAACCACAGTGTCCTATATAACAACCCCATCTTGGACTGGGGTGGTTATAAGAGAAAGGAAAGTGTGTGATTACTTTACATTGTTAACATATAAATTTAATGAACTAGGTTAAGTAATTACTGAAATATAAGCAAGAAAAACTTCAAAACTAAAACTATACCTTACTGACCCAATCCCTACCAAGGACACAATATGGGGATTGAAATGATAACATAAACAAGTCAGTGTGTGATGAAGTTATATTCCAAACACAAATCATATTGGTCAAGAGGTTATGGAAATATCAATGATGAAACATCCTGAACTGTCTCTAATGTAATTATTGATCCCATAGCCCCACCCTGAACCTGGAGTGATACTGAGGTATATCCCTAATATAATTCACCAAGGACCAGAAATGCACTTAAAGAATGGAGTGGGTGGGGTGAACAAATAAGTGATAATATTCTTCATATTTGAACCAGGATATAATTTTTCTTTAACTTCAAGTAATATTTTTAATCTTCTATAATAAGTATATGTCTATAAATCTAAGAAATAACTTTTCTCAGGCTACTTAGGGGCCAGAAATTTTTTCAACCCTCAACACATTCCCACACCCAAAAATAAGATGGTGGATCCCTTAGTAACAAGATACATTGGCAGGAGTTGTTGTTGTTGTTGTTGTTGTTCTGGGGCTTAACACCATTTTTCAGCACATGATAAGCTATACATGGCAGCCAGTATTAATGGTAGAGGAAGAAACGGGGAAATCACCGGAAAGTACAATACCCATGAGAAGCTACTGGCAAGCTTTCTCACATATCCACATTCACCAAATCTTAGACTCAACCAATGCAGACAGAGGTGAGATGGCAGTGATCTGTAACAGAGAGCACTTTAGACCACTCAGCCACTGGGGCCCCTTTATTGGCAGGAGAAATAAAATGCTAAAAGTGTGATGATCTTATATTCTAAATATGATTGAGGTATTAGGAAAATGTAAGTGACAAAAATAATTTTTAGCCAAGCTGGCCACAAAGATTCCACCCAGAAGCATGACTGGAAGTGAGAGAGGGGGGAGTATGTGATAATGTAATATTACAAATATAATGGTTCCCATCATGATCACAAATGTCCACACAGGAGCAGGAGTGGAAGTGAGAGAGAGAGGGAGTATGTGTCAATGTTATGTTCCAAATATAATGTGAATCAGGTAAGTGGATCCTATGACAAAAGTGATGGAAACAACTTTTAACTGGATCTGACACTGCTCACACCCACTCGCACACAAGACAAATACTACATTCCCCCATCTTGGTGTTGTTGTTCTGGGTTTGACGCCAATTCTCAGTGCAAGACTGGCTATAAATGGCGGCCAGTAAAACTGGTGAAGGCAGAACCTGGAAAAACTCGGGTAACAACCATGACCCAGACGAAGCTACTGCCAAGCTTTCTTACATACCCCACACTGGTCAAGCTCAAACCCACACAGACTAAGGTGAGATGTTTGGTGATTTGTGAAGGCCTTTAGGGCCTTTGCCCCCATCCTTGAGGCACCAAGTCATAATTAAACTCTTAAATACCCAAAAAACACTAATTTAAACTGTTTTTTAAATACCCTATGTATAAGCTCTGCCTCAACACAATTTGTTGGCAGATTATGGTCTGTGTTATTTGTTGTACTGATTAGTCCTAGAAAACAACAAAGACTTAGATCCACCAACCCACTATGTGATAGCAGATCTTGGTCTATGCAGGGTGCATTTGGATCAGACTTGCATGTGAGTATATATGGTAGATCTTATCCAACTGTGATAATCCCATATACATGCAAGTCAAAACAAACTTAAATGACCTATAACATTTGTCTAAATGTAGAAATAAACCTTAATTAGTGACTATGAGATTTAATAGCTGATGTATCAGAAAAGAATGGACTACATAACACCCACCCCCCTTCCCCAATGCAAACATAAGAGCTGAAGAGTTTACAACACATATGGAAAACAAAACAAATTGTCCAGCAAGACAAGAGCATAAAGGGAGTAATGGGCAACTGTGGTAAATTTATGAAATACAGCAGAACTTAAACCACTTAAAGTGCTACAGGTTGTACATTTTGTGTGTATGTGCATTTGTGTGCATTTGCTTGGCCTTCTAGACTTTTCAAGATCAGAGGCAAAAGAGGACATTTTACCTAAACCAAAGATACCATTTAAAAGATTGACGTTTGTGTTATTAAGATCTTACTGTAATCTCTACAATAATTAATGGCCATTGCACAATTTATATCAAATAATCAGTGAGTTGATACAATCTGAAAGACCCCAAACTAAACACAAGATGGCAAAATGTCAGGGAGTTGATCCAATTTTAAACCTGATTATCCTTGAACCTAGGACAAAGTTTGTTACTAAATGGAACTTTAAAACTGAAATAATACAAACATGCATACAGGTAAGAATGTAAATACTGACCTTATCACCTCTAACTTTTTTCTTTGCAGCATTCAATGGGCCATCTTTTTTGCTTCTCTTTGCTTTTGGTCCTTTCGTGGACATCTTTCTTTTGGTCTTTTTGGATCTGTCTGGAGTGGATTCAGGGCAATAATCTGAATTGGAGGACTCGTCTCCTTGTGGTACCCATTCATTATCCAAGTCCTCGAAATCTTCATCCTCTGCTGTCATTATTAAATCAAGATCTCCTTCCTTATCACGAGTCTGTGAGATTGAAGGGTTGCATGCCTCCATGCTCAGTACAGGTGTAAGGCTTGTAACGGTGCTAGAGTTGAGCTGTGGGTCCTTTGTTCTCATGGAGCTTGTCTGGTGTGAAACTGGATGTGATTCAAGCCTATCATTGCCCAAATGTTGGTCAAGATTGGCAGAGTCTTTGGCAGAAGCTGTTGTTATCAAGTTATCACTCTTTATATTCTGCAGGATGTTATTTACCAGTAATGGTTCAATTGTGATTGTCTTCTCCTGATTCCTACTAATTGCTTCCTCCAGTGGCTGGCTAATGGAGGCATCCAGTTCTGTTTTGATTGACTTTGATGCTAAAGGTAGCTGGAAATAAAATTATAATGTATTGTTTGGCAGAATCGTCTCTCCCTTCAAACAGTACTACTCTGCGCATTATTAGACTTTTTGTAAACTACTACATTAAACTTCACATAGAAATTCGCAACAATCCTGAGTCTCACTACTGTATATACTTGCTTATAAATTGTGTCAAACTGCAAACAGCAAAGATCGAGTCCAACTGCAAATGACAAAGATCGTGAGCTGCCATAGCAAATGCACCTACAGATCAGGGTCTATGTTGTTTGTTGATTACTCCTAACAAACTGTTCTGCCCCAGATCTGCTGGCACATTATGCGATTAGGAATCCTCTGCCGTCAGTCAGATGCACTAGGTTTCAATCAGCTGACAATGTTTAATGTCATGGAAATGTTTTCCATAATGCCATTTTGCAACATAATTTCATGACCAGTCAAAGAATCACTGTTACTTACATTTTATTTTCAGTATGCATTAGCTTCTTATGCTGTAAACTATTGCCAAAAACTGTCAAACTGCTCTATTTCACTGTTAAAATCTACAATTTTCAATCTTACTCCAAGTAAAACAATATTTGCATGTGCACAAGGTGCACCCATCCAGATATATTTAAGTGCATCATGTCACAATTGGGTGTATTGTACATCTGCACACCTGTGTTCTGTGAATACTAGGTACTTAATTAACCTGCCTGCAAAGGTGAGACAAAATTACTCCTTGACACTTTCAGTGTAATTAATTATTTAAACTGTAAATAATGGATCCTACTTCACACAGATGATATGCATTTTAAAATTCTGCACTAATCATTATTATAACTTCATCATCATCTTACAGTAATTAATGTATACTATGCAGGCTTTGTGATGTTTAACTGTCAATTTTTGACACCTTCAATGTTATGGCTTATACTGGAAACCTATAGATATATTGCAAAATCCAATTTACTTGCAAGTTATTCCTGTAAATTTATGGTTTCTACAGTGATGCAAAGCTGGTTATTTCAGCATGAATGTATTGGATTTACAACTCACTTAGGATAAACCATAGCACAATTCCAGGAAAAACATACAGTAGCATTACTATACTTCATCATCATTGAAAATAACCCATATAATAACAATATTCAATTTAAAGATCAAATATAATAGTCCTTATGATTAAAGCCATACACCGTTAATTCTATAATAAACTGATTATTACTACAATCATACTTCACTACAATACTGTTACCAATTGTAATCTTCATAGATAATAAGTAGTTTCCACATGCCAAACATGGATACATTTATCACTTCTATTCAACCTAGCCATTCAAGTGTTAAATTTCCCCATGTAAATGTCTATGTGATATATCTTACGATTGTGCTTTTGTACAGAAAATATGGTGTATTGTGTTGCATATGAATCTAACCAAAAGGGTGATGATGGGACAAAAGGGTTCTTTCTTTTTCCGAAAGATCCCATTTACCACACATAAAGTGGATTGAAGCTGTGAGATTAAATAGGGTGAGAGATGGTAAAATGCTAAATCCTGTAAAAAGCATCTATGGTGCATATGCGAAAAGGGATAGAAAGAACAAGTAAAACAAATTCAATAAAGGATTAAAGTACATTAATGTCACTGCAGATGTAAAATATTAATGTTTACAATAATCATAATACTTTCTGAATGTCCAGAGTGTAGACTTTGATCAAACTAATGAAAATTTCAACAATAAATTGAAAAATTGAACAGTACAGTTATGTAAGTGACATACTTTAGTGCGTCATTCATGCATATAGATATAAGGCTGAACAGCAAATTAGTTTTCAACGGTTTCATCTAAATGTTCCCTATCCAAAGTTTATAGTGTTTTATTTTTCAACAACAAGAATTATGTAGTTCAACTTGTGGTGATAAATGTACATCATTTCTGGTTGCCATCCTCTATAGGTGGGAAATTTCAGCTAAGTGGATATAACAGCATTGCATATTTCTGTTTCAAGTAATTAAATTATTTCTTCTTCACACATCCTAATTTTGTTTTCTTTTTTTTTGTGCAAGTAAAACTACTTTTAATCATGTAATACAAATCTGATGTAAAAATAAAAATTGTTAAGAGAATAGCCAGTGACCTTTAAATAGATCCTACTTGTATAATTATTTTGAGCTATCATCAAGTCAACACAGATATTTAAATAGGTCCTACCTGTCCAATTATTTTGAGCTATCATCAGGTCAACACAGATATTTAAATAGGTCCTACCTGTCCAATTATTTTGAGCTATCATAAGGTCAACACAGATATTTAAATAGGTCCTACCTGTCCAATTATTTTAAGCTATCATCAGGTCAACACAGATATTTAAATAGGTCTTACATGTCCAATTATTTTGAGCTATCATCAGGTCAACACAGATATTTAAATAGGTCCTACCTGTCCAATTATTTTGAGCTATCATCAGGTCAACACAAACATTTAAATAGATCCAGCTGTTAAAATATTTTTCTTTTCCATGACAGCAGAGTTACATCCAGAACTTTCTACTCTAATGATATAAAAGATTGAAACTCCCTTCCAACCTCAAGTAAAGCTATTTCCAAATTACATCCTTTTAAACCTGTCACACAAATATCAACTGGATACAAAATTTAGTTTCTACCAATGTGCTTCATACATACACAGTATTACTATTTATTATAAAAAATACTGTTAAGGCTTATGTTTCCGTGACTAAATTAATGACCTTACTGGAAACAAATCCTGAAGGCTTCAATAGGTCATCCTTTGATAGTCAACATAGCTGTTTGTATTATTTCCTAAATTCACTGTGCTTGGTGCAATGTGTTGATAGATCATAAATATGGCATGACTGAAATATTATTGGTTAAAAAATGGTGTTGCTAAGATACATTATTATTTAAATAGTATTATAGTTTTAAACTAAGAAAATTATCTTTTTAATATTAATTTTTCATAATTTTATCAATATATTTTGATGAAATGTTTTATCATTAATATAAACTAACAATTTCTTATTATTGTAAAAATATTCAGGAAATTATTTAATAACATTTATATGCTGCTCATTCTGCAATAAATAATGCTACCACCACCACTACTACTATCAATATATAATTTGGAATACGGAAAATTCGCAATTTTACACCAAAAAGATTCCTGAAAATCTGAAATGATTGGCATTCCTGTAAAAAGCAATGGGATTTATCTTTACATGATGGAAAGTCATGGAATTAGCTCATTTTTGTTGCTTTATGTTTTACAAAAAAGGCTATGAAAGAAACCACTCAAAAATAAAATTCATTGTTACATGTATATTTATGAGAAAACAATGAAACACATCTCAAATGTTACCTGTCCGAATCCATCAGTCAACTGTAGCAAGGATGAATTACCATTATTTATCTCGGTCAATGTAGCAACTGCTGAATTGTTTAATGCATCTACTGCCCTTGGATCTACAACCTTCTCCACTTCTGTGCTTTCATGCTTTGGCATGTTTTCTTTATGTATCCCTGGCTGCAACAAACTTTGGCTTAATGTTTCAGACTCCAGTAAAGAAACAAAATCATGGCAGAATTGAGATAATGTAGAGAGTCGCAACTGTTTGGCAAGTTTCTCTATTCCGTATACATTTGCCATGTTTAACTGTATGCTGCCACTATAAAGATAGTTTACAATTAGTCTGACCACTGACTTCTCAACGTCCTCCGGGAGATAGAATTCAAATACGTTATTCTCCTCAGTGTGGGCCAAACATCGTAGAATATTTGGACACGCTGCCATCAACACCAGTTTATGAAGCTACAAGAAAACAAAATTTCTAATTTAAAAAGATATTAAAGATTTAAAGGATTAAAGAAAAACAAAACTTAAGGATTACCAGCAAGGAAAATGTAAAATCCATTCCATCTGTCTGTAACATCCTAAATCAATGGCTAGAAAATTAATAAACATGGGCAATAAATTTAAGTTGCCAATGTGATAAACATCAGTGAGATAAATAGAAATAGAGGTCTTCTTGGAAATAGGGCAGCTGCTTTAAATAGAACATAACACATAGGAAGGTCACTGCTAGTCTACAGACAAGTGTACTTTTATGTCATAGTTACACAGTAGCCGTCTTTTCTAGAATACATTCAGTGCAATTTGTGGGATGTTAACAAAAATGAGAAAACAAATTAATAATTTTTTGGGGAGGAGGATATACCGAAAAAGCGTAATCCAAATACATTTACGAGTAAGACGTAATTTAGTGAAAAAAAAAGCATAATGATTATGCTAAAAGCATAATGGTTGGCATGTAAGTGCAATCATAGCCAGAACTCTTTCTCTCTCTCTCTCTTCTCTCTATCACTCACACACATGTGCAAAGACAACATTGGGTAGCCAAGGTGGGAGTGTAACAATATTTCTCTCTTACAACATTATCAGAAAACAGGTACAAGTTTAAACCTTAAATCTTTCATCCTGAAGATTGAGAACAGCATCACAGTATTTGTTCCCTCTCCAGAGTTCCGACATCTGGGACAAAAGCTGAGAGGAGTAATCTGAACTTGTATAAACTTTCTCCATATTATTTGTCCTCTTTCTACTTGTCCTCCAATTCAGTACCACAAGGCTGGTGGATGTAACACATCTAAAGGTAGTTCTGTAAAAGAGATGAAAAGGATCAACTTTACTACACCATACTTTTAAACCTGCAAAGAGACATCCCAAAGATTCACATTTTCTCTCTACTTGCTGTGTATATATATATGTACAAAAAGACAAACACAAATGCATACAAAAATCTCTTCTTTAAAAAAATGTAAAATCTGGATAAATGAAAATACATCTATTTAGATAATAAACACCCATGTTACAAGAATAAACATATATGTGCTTGGATAAAAACATCAATTTTAGGCCTGCCAAAGGGTGTCAGGGTTCTGTGGCACCCACCTGCTGATAATAACCCAGATAATAAAACAACTCATTGGGTACCTGTTTACCATATACAAGTTTTCTGGCAGTGTACATGGCCCTGTAATTCCTTGGTGTGTAAAGGCAGCACAGACTTTTGTTTTCAAAATGACAATCCTTTTGATCAAGCTGCAACTGTAATACCTGTACTTGTTCATTGCCAAAAAAAGTTCTGTTTCTTCCAGTAAATGTTTGATCTTAACCTCTTAGGTTGTTTTCCATGTAACAACCCTTTGTTGTGCCTCGAGTATCAGACTTGCTGAGTAGCAAGTAACAGGGTGGTTATATGATTTTGCCATACAGATGACACATTTTCAGTTGCAACCTTAAATAGATTTCACAAACTGTATGATCAAGCTGTCTCTACATAAGCACCTGCAGTGAGCTCAAGGAAAGGAAGTCATACAATATTTATAATGACTACCCAACAGTTACATCAACCATATGTTCAATTAATTCAAGCAAATAAATAAAAAGATACCTCACCGATTTAAACCACATCAGTGATAAAACAGTACACTTTTGCTAGTCTCTAGTAGCCATAACAAAGACCATTGTAAAGGACTAAATTTTTAGGTCTATATTTTTTTTTTAAAAATTAATTATGGTAGAACACACTTGGACTTAGCTGCATACATGTACCATTAATGAGATTTATATGGAAATGGCCACCTGGTTCTAGCCATAAAGTACAAATTAGTTAGGCGAGGCCAGGAGTTATTAGTTTTTAATTAAGGGCAGAGTTTATTTAAACTTACCGAGAGGGGTTCAAGCTTTGTTCTGTGTAGAACTGATTTTAGAAGACAACACAGTCATAGACATTTGTTGATTGAAATAATGCAGTGCTTAGTACTGGAAAGGCAGAAATTATTATAAATCTGATTGGTCATGCTGTGGAAGAGGGCATAGTTTAAACAGAAAACCTTAAGTTTAAATATTCTGGAGGAATTTTGAAATTTCAGTCTACACTTCTCTACATGGGAGAATGGAAGTAAGATCTGACAGGCTCCGAGAATTTTAAAGAGTAAATTTCTTGTAAATAACTGTTATCCAAGGGAGAGACGTTTAGAGGTTTCAACAGATACCAAAAGCAGAAAAAAAACGAGGTGAGATAGTCTGGAAAGGAAAAGAACAGTTTGGAACAAAGGAAAAAGCATCTTGAATTGCTGGAACTAGAGAAAGTGGAACGGAAGACATACTGAAACGGAACCTGAAGTACAATCTGAGAGGACCTGTGGGACGGAGCAGTCAACAGGTCATGCATTGATGCAAGGCAGAACTATTCGATATACTCCTTTCTGAAAGTCCATTATAAAAAGGCATTTGAAAAAATTTCTCAACTTGTCTGAAACAACCCCTGTACCATGTACATGACACAAAAAACACACGTCTTTCAGATCATACTGTTCATCTTGATTTCTTGGTTGCCGATAAAACTTTACCCTAACTCTTCATAGATAACATGCTAAAGAATTAAAACTTGGTATATGAATGAACTAAACCTTTTATCAACTTAACCGATACAGCCAACATGCAAGTGCATCTATTGTTTGAAAGTGGTTGTCTTAAGGTAACCACTCACTTTTTAGCTTTGTTACAACAGTCCATTGATAACATTGACAATGTAAGATTTCATTAATTGTCTATGTACCTGTAGTAACATTAGGCACTGGTTAAATAGTATTTGCTTTGCTGTTTTATTTTTCCTTCATATTTTCAACACATAAAAAGCCAGGAATACAATACCTTCCTTTCACAAACACTCATTACCAATGCAATAAGATGTATCAGTTGAGCAGGAGGGGGCCAGGAGGGGCATTGCTCTAAATAGCTACTTCTACGGTTTCTTCACAATGCCCATTTGTATCAGCCACAACGCAAACTAAGCTGTTTTATCTATGTGAGTTTTATAAGTATTAACATTAAATGTCTGAAATGGGATGATTTAAACAGATAAACATATATTTAATTCCCATGTACTTTATTTTAATTATTTACAGTGGTACACTTGTTAAGCGCACCAGGAATTTAGGCCACAATATTGGAGAATCATAAAAAACCTACACAAGTAAAAAAATATCCAAAAAATACCAAATCAGAAGGAAACCTTGGAATGAGGCAACCAATCATTACGAAAGGTATGCACATTAAAACATTACTCTAAAATTGTATTTTATATCATTTTAATGAACCTGAATATGAGCAAACTTTAACACTTCCATACCCCATTTCTATGTGAATGAACTTAAAAGAACATAGTTTTTAAAGTAAATTAAAACATTTGCCTGAATGTATAACATATTTTAGTTTGATCAAAATGAGTGGTTTTCACCTAACCATGGTCCAAAATATCCCTTCCATAGCATACTGAAAAGTTATCACCAAATTACCTCCCTTCCCAACTCTGTCTTACTTCTGATGCTGTTGACTTTAATTCCAGTGTGAAATTTATGGATGGGTAAATGGGTAGTTGCAATATAATCAAATGTTTTAATTTTAAGTAATCAATTAAATTATTATAAAGATCATATTTGCAGTTGCTGATAACAAAATGCAAAACAAGCACTGTAAATTATTATGTAGTGGATGGTGTATGGTTTTGACAATTATTTAACTTCAGACAATTTCAATTAAAGAAAATTGTTTATGTAATTTTGTTTACTGCTTATGAAGTATAGCTTACTTAATAAAGTTAATAGTTGTAGAAATTTACATTGTGACTGACAAGATACAGTTGTGAGGACTTCACCAAAGCGAAGAAGTTGATTCAGCCATTCAAAGACTGCAGACAAAAGATGACAAAGAGACATCTTTGAAAACTCAACTGACACTTAGAAAACAAGTATTACAGAAAAGACTAGGACAGGACAAAGATGTATTAAAAAACTTATACATCATGCATACTGAATGATTCAAAATCAAAATGAAGATAACCCTATTATTGTTGGGAAAAAAGTGAAACATGCTTTCCAGGAAGGAAATACTGCAAGATGGTACATTGACCAAGTAATATGGAGGAATGATGCTTTAAACTATTTCTAATTCTTGCATCATCAATTGTAAAGTGTATGTAATCATCTAATTATAACACTTTTCACATTCAGTAACTCTTCTCAATTTCAGTCAATTATAATATGCTAAAGTTCCTGACAAGTAATATAATCCTTTAAATGCCTATTAAGACAAAATATTATCAAAATAATAATTTCATTAATAATATAATCTTTTCTGAAAAAATATTCTTTGGTAAATTACAAAGAAATGCTATTAGAAAATTAGGTACCAGTACTCTCAATAGTATGTGCAAGAAATAATTATATTATTTGTTTTGAAATATATGTACATTTACATTTACAAATATAAAATAATTTTAGAGGCAATATTGTTTATATCCAACTAATTATTTTATGGTATTATCAGTTTAATGGAGAAGTTTGAATTTACAGTACTGACAGTGAACAGTTCTTTTTGTAATTAAATTTTCATCTGCTATAGACTATTAAACCATGCTAAAAAAATTATGTGAAAAAAGCACAATTTATGAGAGTCCAGGGATATTTACTAATGAGAAAGAAAATTTAATTTTTTCAAATTTATTGTAGGTTCCATGCTACAAAAATGGTATATGCTGAAGACAGTGTGATTTATTTGTTGTTTAATGGTATGTGCATTAACATTAAAATATCTTCAAAACCATTTTTATAAGAAGCTTTGTTCTTCATTTTTGTTATTTATTGACTTATGAAAAGTGAGTTACTTTACCAGATTTTGTCATGTACCTGTTCTAACTCCTTAACGTGGTAATTGCAAAAAAAAAAAAGAGAAAAATAACCAGTTTCTCATTGATATTGCCACAATGAGCTTATGTACCTAGGCAACCAGTTGATACATTTAGATGTTTAAATGTGTTTTGGACTTTATTTACAATATCATTGCTCTCCTTTAAAACATTCATGCATGCAAATGGAATTTTTACCCAATGCACCGTCTCCATTTTGTCACCTTGTTGTCATGATCAAACTTTAAAATTCCTTTAAAGATTTAAAGAACTATATTTTAAAAAAAATTTCAGATTTTTACTTCTCAAGACATGAACTTCTAAAAATGTAGAATTTATAATTGCTTTTTAACATGTTGAAAATTGTGTTGAACTAGCTACTCTAGACCCTTAGTCCTACCACGTCAGGCCTATCAGAGATGATGGGTCTTATTGCTTAACTAACGGCGTTGTGTAGCATGATTTGATGAGTAATGAAAGTCTAATTCTCAGGAATATTACACACAACTGCATTCGGGAAGTCTTGGATTTTGCAATGAACCGAAAGGTAAAATCCGAACAACCTAGAGTCCACAGCAAATATCATTAATGTACATTGTGAAGCATTTTGATTGTGGTGGGGAAAAAACCACCAAATATTGATTGTGGTAAATTGATGGTGATTGCTGGTTACATTGTTCTATAGATAGCGCACTGATAACTCCTGAAACATACTTCTTGTTTGAAAATTCATGTCAGTACTTACTATAATCACTTAAACAAGACTACCTGAATGCAAAAGGCACTGCTGGTCAGGTTCTTGTTGGAACGTCACAATAGGCGAACAATTATTGCATTTTCTTCAATATGTCACATACTGAACGAAGTGTGTCGAGCTGTTTTGCAAATTGAACTATTCTTGATTTAGACTGGCTTAAGTTGGAAATTAGCAGGCGCAATTAGGATAAACTAGCAGGGTTGGAACTACTGAGGTGTGCGGATTCGTGTCTTCCCTTGTGTTATATTATTACAGGTTAGGCTGCCAATTTTATTTGTAACAAACCCCCTGTGGTTTGCCGTTCAGTCTTTGATGCAATGGCTACACTACAAAGCCAAGTCCTCGTAAAATTCAGTCCACTGTACAAATAGACACTTGCGTTAGCAAAACCAGATATCCTAAATTAATATATGCATTACCACACAATAAAAATACTAGGCTAAATTATAAATGCAATGTAATGAATTGCTCAAGAAATAGGACACGTAAAAACTATACTATCTACGCCTACAACACCCTCGGCTCGTGTATCCTAATTGGTAAAAGTCAGTAACAAAGGTGGGGTTAGTGCCAGTCAAAAGTTCCACACTGCCATTTGCAGGCCAATTTATCGTTATTTATACATGTTATATTGTTGCTTTAAATAAGTACCTTCATATAAAGTTATATATGAAAGTCATCCACCATGTTTTTGTCAAGTTACAGAGAATAGCCGACGATGAAAGCATGAAACTTTCAGTCGAAAGGCCGGAAGAAATTTCAAATAGAAAGAATGTGAACATGGAACCGTTCTGAAAAGACACGCTTACTGAAAACAATCCGTAAAAACAATCCGACGAGGGGGAGGGGAATAGAAGAAGAAGAAGAAAAAGAAGAAGAAGATGATGAAGAAGATGATGATAAAAATGATGATGATGATCAAAAAACACTCCATTTAACTCATCTTCATCTTAACTTTGTTCCCTTTCAGCGACCATTATATTAATTATTATTTTTATATTATTTTTATTTTGTTTATTTGTTAAGTCTGCGTATATCTATTTACTAATTTACTTGAAACGAGACCCGTCATTAGTTCATGCATTGTATTGTTGTCATAAACACATGAAGTTAAAAACTGTGTTGTACTGAACGTGTGTGTGTGTGTGTGTGTGTGTGTGTATATATATATATATATATATATATATATATATATATATATATATATATATATATATTTTTGAATGTATCATGACTAGCACATTTACATTTAATGCAATATCCCATTATTAACATTGCCTTTAGTCTCTAGCATTAACATACGTAACCGATATATTGATTATGTATGCCTATAAAATCCTTTAATAGCACACACACACACACACACACACAATGTTATATATAGAAATATATTATATAAATCACAAATACACACATATATATCGCATATTATATATAGAAATAATTAAATCACACATACATGCATACATACATGCACGCACGCACACACACACATATATGTGTGTGTGTTTGTGTGTGTGTGTGTGTGTGTGTTCTTGTTAATTGTGCATGGAGTGGAGAGTTTAATCCAGGCCCTTGTCCTGCCGGAAGAAGTCTAAAAACAAGTCAAGGAGACAGTCCACATCCAAAAGGGTCACATCCAAGATATAGCAATCTCATTAATACCAAACCAAATAATCTTACAGAGGATCGGGTAACAAACTCGCCAAACACATTATTTACGTGGATGGGTAACTCTGTACCTAATCTGACAAGTCCAATTCGGGTAAGCGCTTCTGCACAAACGAAGCAGAACTCTCAGGCCTCTGCTAGTTGTGAGACTGAGAGGGAACATGCGAATGATGTTAAATTTATAGAGTCGGCAGAAACAATGAATTCATGCTTGAGAAATTGTAATGCTAGAGATATGAAATGAAGTAAGGAAACTAAATGAGAGATTTATATCTATGGAATATTCCCTAGATTGCTGGGGGAAAAAAACAACTAAAATTGAATTTAGGACAAATCAGAGAACCTGGGAACTTGACGGAGAAAGTTAATTAGTTGGAAACAGGACTAAAGGCGAACGAACAAAAGCTTGAGCAACAAGAGGCGTATTCACGTCTAGAGAATCTATTATTTTATGGTGTGGCGGAAATTCGCGAAAAGAAGTGGGAGGATATATGTGAATGAGTGATGCACATAGTTTAGACTCGAAGAGGACTAAAGTTGAAACAGCATATCGGCTGAGATGACAATAAACCCAAGACCTTTTTTTTGTCAAATTTTCAAATTATAAAGACAAAGGGAAAGGTATTGAGACGATATAAAGAAAACAAGGAAAGAAACCCACGAAGCTTCTGCGAGGACCAGTGACGTCACTAGAGTTGGTGTCGCACAGCGCGGTAACTCATGCTGTTAACCCCATGGACTTCCTTCTTGCACAGAATTCGAAATGGTATAGACAGACATTTTGGTATCACCCCTTCTGATGGTGTCACTCGTTGCAGTCAGAAGATATGACAGAAGAAGGAAGGAAGGAAGGAAGCATACACCCACACCACAAACAATTGCTAATTTGAAAAGATTTGCAGCATTAAACAACGACATCAACATCAAATTGCCAAGCAGAAAGGATGTAATAACATCAATTGCCATTTCGAAAAGATGTAACTGACCAACATCAACTCGCCTGACAAGCTTCAAAGGAAGGGGCAGTCCAGGAAAATTCTGCCTAATGCCCCATAAACCCCTATTCCCCAAACGCAGACACAAAACACCTATGCCCCGGCATCTAGGTGTGATATCGATCAAAGGCCAGGACATACACCCTGTTGTCCCAGATCACCCTTTCCCCAGAACCGGACAAGCTCAAAAACGAGGGGCAGAATCACCGACTGGGTCGTCCACTTGTCGCATGGTCGTTGACTGGTCTTCCTCTGGTCGATGACTTGTTGTAGGGAAGCAGACAGCCCGCAGTCTCGTCGCCGACTGGATCGCAGACTTGTCTAAGGATCTCCGACGGGTCTTCTGGTCGCCGGACCGTCGCCTAGTCGCCGACTATGTCTCAGAGTCGCGTCGTTATCCGATCGAGATCGACAGAGAGAAATGACAGTGAGAAATGATGAAGGTGGCGCTCACCAGTTATTATGTACTTTTGAGAGAGTGATGTATGTAAGGTGAAGTTGTTTGCATTTTAAACATGCACAGTGGAGAGAATCTGTGCATACCTATATACTACTTTTATGTAATGTGGCTGAAATTTCTTTGGATATTGTACTTTTGAAAATTTTAAATGATATTAGCACACTGCTGACTAAATTGACTGCTCCCTTGTGCTCCAAAAATCAACCTGAATTTGTCTAAAGTACACTATCCTTGGCAGCTATTAAAATAGGGAAAATTAATTTTGCCAAGCTAGACAATAACAGCCTCTAAAAGTGCTATAAAAGAATTACCAAACACATAAAATTTTAAAAAAAATTATCGGCTTTTTTTTTACAATTTACCTCTGAAGTTCGGGAAGTGAAAATGAGCAAGTAGAGATAGCACTTTTTTGAAAGATGCATATCTGGAGTAAGGCCCAGGTGTATACTCATTAACTCATATTACACCCATCAATCATACACCCATCAATCATATACCAAAATAAAGGCAATTAAAGGTTCTTTGAACAATACCTAAGATATACAAAGTCTTTTTTTTAAATAGCCAGTATAACTAGTGAGGAAACCCGGGGAAATTCTTTTTCTTTAAAAAGTCTAACCCTATGCTAAATACGACACTGAAGAGTGCCACCGAAAGAAGAGTTATCCTCGGTCAAAAACATGTATTGTCACAAAACCTCAGCGTTATTGGACGGGTCTTGTAGTGGACAAAAGACCATGTCCTTATTCTTTCCCGATTCCCTGGCCTGACTCTCTACTATGCAACAAAACACGACCAAGCATGTTTGCTCTGGCAGGGTTGTTATACTGCTACACTGCAAAGGACGTCTTCACACTCTTTCACTTCTTTACACGCAAAAACGACCACAGTTGGTTTATATATATATATATATATATATATATATATATATATATATATATATATATATATATATATATATATATATATATATATATATATATATATATATATATATATACACACACACACACACAGAGGCATAATCACTGGACCCAAAACTCAGACGTTACATGGCACTACAAAGCCCTAGAAGCATTTAAACTCAGAAAGAACAAGAACTTTAAAGAAATGAAATATTAAATAAAGAAACGAAAATTGAAGACTATGGGGTTTTCTATTTTCATTATTAACGGTTATAAAATCTTTGGTATCTTAAGAATTAAATCACAGTCAGCTAACATAAATTCGGGGAGGTTCTCGGTGTTTGGTCATGAACGCCGTCTTGAATATATCTAGAGACAAATGTGCCTTAAAATTTCATTTGGTTAGTTGTATCATTTAATAGTAGCATACTGAAGTGAAACTTAATTTTTGTTGTTTTTTTTTCTATTTGTCACTTAAATGCCCCTCTGTTCATTCCGAAGAAAATGTATAAGCAGTGATAGGAAAAGAGTTAGCTTACCTACAAATGAAATATGCTGACTATAAAATAATAATTGCAGGAAAGAAATGTGTGATAGGACTAATCAAGACGTAAGGGAGATATATCACTAATGGATAAACCTTCTACAGCTATACAAAATGACTGGATTGAGAATCGCCAATTATAGTTGTGGATTAAATAAAGCAATAGGGAAATTTACATATAACCATGGCATTTCGGTCTCAACAATGTATCATGTTTTAGCCGACGTATGTATTTTAAAAACTTATCATCCTTTGAAATGAATGAAAGGCTTGAATCAGTGCATATTCCAAGCATGAAATTTGACCCTTGATCAGACTGGATAGATTTGGGATGTATCAAAGATTTTACTATGGTTTTAGTATTATTATTCCTCAAGGAAAATGACTCTGGAACTCTTGTAGACACATTATGCTGGAATTTGACACATATGAACCTTCGTATCTTCTGAGTGTGTCTTCCAACCATTCAACAGGTGCGACAAGGTGGGCAGTATTTACAAACCGTATTGAATTTTGGGTATTTAAGGTCATGTCAGTATTATTGACTTCTAAGTGATCATCCAAGGTAGTTTCCTAAGAATTTCATGTCCAAACAAATTAAGAACAACAATTTTATATGTTGCTGACCACTTGTCAACAGCGGTTACCTTAGTTGGTCTCTATTTCTTTATAACGAACCCATTTTTCACAATATAGCAAACTGGTATTTGTATGACTTCTGTTTCTCAAATTGATCTATAACAGTGAATTTTGCAGATGGTATTGTAAAATATAGCAATTTTAAATTGATGTATGTCATTTTGCACTCAATTAAATCAATGATATATCTAAGGATGCTAGTATTTTAGTGCATCTGTTTGGGATTTAATTAATTTTTAATGAGGTCTCGTTTGGTAAATATGTCCTGCGAAACAGGACAGGAGTTAAAGATTGGGTTTTTGTGTGTTAATAATGCTGGTGAGATCTGATTAGTTTTGGTAATTTTTTGGAGTGTGGTTCCAAAACGAAGTCTTGTGTTTTAAAATGTACTTGCACAACAGAATTTGGTAGTTCAGTGTTCGTGCGAAGCGAAAGGTCCTGACTCGAAATGGTCGGGGAAGACCTTCTTAAAGGTTGTCCAAAAATGTGAATTAGAGTTTATTAGAGACACGTAAGCATGGGTGTAAGGGGACGGTTCTGCTAAAGCCAAAAGAGAGAGAGAACCTAAAAGCTTAAACGACTGTCTTGTGTTTGATTTATTTGCTTAACATGGATGTGAAGTCTTTTAACTTATGAAATAGTTGTGTTAGAAAATGAGCAAAATTTGTTGATTGTATGGTCATTTACTGATCAGCGCTATGTGTGTATACTTTCGACATTTAGTTCAAGATAGTGATTAATAGCTCAGGGGCAGGAACTTTATTCTCATTAAGCGAGGAGACGATGGTATCGAGCAATTAGTAATGGTAGCTAGTTCAGTTGGTGAAATACATTAATTTTTCTACACTAATTGAATGTTATAAATGGACCGAAGAGTGGAATGTATGTTCTGTTCAGAAAGAAGGACTGAA
Source organism: Potamilus streckersoni (assembly GCA_016746295.1). NCBI lineage: Eukaryota > Metazoa > Mollusca > Bivalvia > Unionida > Unionidae > Potamilus > Potamilus streckersoni. The sequence goes on along the minus strand of JAEAOA010001725.1, from coordinate 2,489,316 downwards.
CGAAGAAAAAGGCCGCACTTATTTCATTTTATCAGAGAATAGCTTTCACACCTAAAAATATGAGATTGAACGATAAGTATAAGAAACTGAACGATCTAGAGAGGCTATTAATGGTGGTGGGGCGCTGTATCGATACGGAACTGCTAAGGGCATTTAAGAACTTTGAGTTAATTGATCTCCTTTCTTTACTTTTCTGGTAGAATTGCATCCTGTAGTTGGCTCTCATGGATAACCACCAAAGCTGGAGAAGCCCTCTGAAATAAACATGACATCTCAGAATCTTGTTATTGTTCGACAACCTGTGATTGTCTTTTGTCACCATTATTAGAATAAAAAGAACGCCTAGTAGAATGAGCATCATCGTAATCAAAACATTTTGAGTGATCAATTCAAGGAGCAAAAATGACTTCATAAAAATGCTGACCAATAAATGTGTTAGGTAAAGGAACAATTTTATGATCAATATCATTCTCAAGAGTTCTTTTTGACATAGCTCTAGTAACTGGACAATCAGGGTATAAATCAGGGATTTCATTCTCAATAGGATAAAAACAATTATCCAGACAAGGCTTGCCAGTTACGAGTGGATTAACCAAACCCTTATCTTCAGCAAAGTCATTACCTACCAATAAAAGACTATCCTCTATGGGTAAAGAAGTCATCTCTGCGACAGTCACGGATTCTGAGACTGAGTGTGATGCCAAAATGATACAAATGGAGTACATCATTAACAAAGCCGCACTCTACTCCCTGAATAAAAGCTTTTTCACTAGAAGAATTCCCATCAGACAAGGGCAAAGTACCTGATAATAAAAGATTATGAGAAACACCCAGGTTAGTGCTAGGACTAGTCGGCCTGTTGTCAGGATAATGTGACTGGGTGGGACATCATGCTACATGTCTTCGGCCCCAGTACAGGACATCACCATAACTGCCACACTGCAGACATCACCGTGATGTGATTGAAATATTGTTACAGATACTTTAAAAATCCTTTCACATACACAAAGTCAGTGCTATTGGCGACGTTTTTGCTCCAAATCGACCATATGCAATCTACAGTCATTCACCAAAAGTAAAAGACAAAATATTGATTTATGTAACATATATATAACAATTGCTTTTGTAACATCGTACCACTGGTTGTACGTTGTTTCTGTCACATTGTTATTTCAAAATGCAACCTTGGCGCATTCCACATGTGCTTCAGCTAACCTCCGGCAGCCGCGACGAGTGTGTCTAAACCCTCGACTGTACCATATATTTATGTAGTTTATGTTCAATTTTTACTTTGTGAAAGGTTGAAAAGAAACAAGAAAATGAATCTTCACACATTGTTAAAGGTGTACCAGTTTTACTTCATCAATGTTGAGCAAAAACGTCACGAATAGAAACTGATTTTGGTTAATTTTATTCAAATTCATAGTGATGATAGTTTTGAGGACGTATTCAAATTTTATATAGAAAATATTTTTCCCCAGTAAATTATTTTTAATAGTTAATAGCACTTGACACGATTGCTATTCCTTCTTGAAATAAAATATGAAAAGAAGTATAGATGCCTTCGTGATTTCATAAAAATGTATGCGAGTTTCATTACCTTTTATTGCTTTGTTCAAAATCTCGGACTTGCATTCTTTTATATTTGTTTTTAGCTGTTTTCATATGTAGTAGAATCAAAACTTAATATTTGTTAATACTTTTTTATTTCCTCCTTAATGTCAATGATTACCATCCTAGGACACTGCGTACACTGAAGTAACCTTATAACGTGTTTCAGGTCTACAATTGTGTTACTTACTTGTGATGTTGTAGGCTATGCATTTTCTTTCTTCCCTCTGACCGTTTTATCAGGCATATTTTAATTTCTTCATTTCTATTTCATCAGGTCATTATCAAAATGTCAAATTCAATAATCTCAATATTTTACAATATCTTAAAATCTGCATCCTCTTTAATACTGCTTTCTATGTGTTGTACTTCCTCCTTTTAAATAAATGGTATATTAATTACAGCCGGTTCCCTATTCAATCATTCATTGTATCCTTTCCATTTCACAAGTGAATCATTATGTTCTATTTTGAACATTTTTTCAACTTTGAACATTTGAATCTTCATAAAAGAAGTCACGTATATTCTCTCTCTTCAATTATTCTAGTTTGTGACAGCATCACATTACTCTGCCGATTTTTAATATTTCCTCAGTACAGTTAGATAGATCATTCTTGTTCATAAACTCTCTGTATCCCCTCTTTCCAAATCATTGTAAACAACTGCATGACCTAAATTACTAGATGAATAATAAATATTTTTTCAGTAAACTTATGCTGTTACCCATTTCACGACTAGTACACTACATCAAAACCATGATATGTGCCATAAAAGTTCACAGTAAGTTATTAATTCTGTTATGTTTATTCTTCATACATCTTGACTATGACTAAAGTACCTAGAGAATTGCAAGGAATCTGTGCATTAATCTAATTGGGAAAGACCGACAGGTTTATGCAAACATTTGCACATAACAACAATTTCGGTTAAATTAAATTACTTCCGAAACACCCACTCTTACAATCCAAACATACCTCCTCCCATCAAACAAAGAGGGTAAGAAGTGTTGATAGACATAATTTCACACGAGCAAACTATTACAGACAAAGAAGAATAAGACAGTGTTTACAGACACACTAATATACCTTTACAAAAAAAAACATATCACAAAAGAATGGGTAAAGGGCACCATAAGCTTAAATTATTAACAACGTATACAAAACATACATAAAATTGTTTTGGCACATAAAACTAACATCCCTATTTTCTAGAGATCTGGGTGCCTGAAAAAGACCGTTGAGGTGTGTTAAAACAAAGGCTGTGAACAGAAATTGCATAGCTTCACTGGTCTTCTTCTCAAACTGTTGCATGTCAAGATTGTTGAGTAAGACTTGCACCCTTGTTTGTCTACATGAATTCTGTTTCCATATTGCTGTGCCTGTGACCCTAGCAATGATTCATGATGATGCCTTCACACATGGGTTTGACTGCATGCATATGCATATATATATATATATATATATATATATATATATATATATATATATATATATATATATATATTCCTATGCAGTGGTATAAGGGCACATTGTACTATAACCAGTTTGTATGAACTTGATGATGGGCAAGTGCTATAAAAATATTCATCCTACAGATCTCATTCTGGTGATACCATCTATATGTTGAGTTTGTTTAAAATAGTTTTGGATTTTGATAAACATATTTATGTTTTTGGGGCATTTGACCTCTGGCCTTTAAACTTTTGCATCCCATAAACCGAAATAATTATATACACCAGATCCCATAAACCATATGTGCTCTTGTTTGAGCCGATTTGCTTGTCTTGTGCTCAAAATATAATTTTTATTATATAATCCATTGCTTTTCCATAAACAAATTTACATATATCAAAGTATACTGATTTGATCAAATAGCACATATCTGCAGGAGTTTTGTCGCCATTTTCTATTAAGTTAATCAAATTAGAACATTTGAACACATGGCAATATATGTTCTGAGGCTTAAAAGTTCAAATGGAGACAAATAATTGCAAACAGACACTATAGCAAATAGAATAGTGCAATTTGGTCATAATTTGAGAGATGAAATGATGTAATTTGTATTATGAAAAGAGAGGTATTACAAAAAAAGTATTTTCTTTCATCTTGTTTGAGGTAATCATTAGTTCAGTTATGCATTTGATTGTGAGAAAAAAATCTTTTAAATAAAAAAATTCCTGGAGTGATCTTCCAACAAACTTATGAAACAGGAGTTACTAACTTGCACTTAAGCATGTATCAAATAAATGCCCATTAACATATATATATATATATATATATATATATATATATATATATATATATATATATATATATATATATATATATATATATACACACTTGCAAACCTTTACACATATACATGTCAATAAACATGTACAAGCCCATAAAATATGCATGTTCCTACCCTTTCATATATATATATATATATATATATATATATATATATATATATATATATATATATATATATATATATATATATGACCATAAACAAAAACCTTAAACATGTAGGTGTGTATATATATATGTGTGAGTATATTTTTACATATATATATATATATATATATATATATATACACACACACATACATATATACACCCACAAATATAAATAATGTGTGTGTGATCTGGATTTTTAACTTAACTTTAAAAAATTTCAATTTTTTTAAAAAAAATTTCAGTCATATCACTACAATGCCTGCATGTGTCAGTTTATAGTGATGTCTTTCAATGGGGTATCATGCCGAAGACATGTAGCATGATGTCCTACCCATTCACATTATCCTGACACCTGGCTGACCACTCCTAACACTAACCTCTTAATGCTGAGTGCATAGTGAGGCAGCTGTTAGTACCATTTTTATAAGTATTTGGTATGAGTCAGCTGGGGTTTAAACTCCTGAAATCCCAATTCTGAGATGGATGCTCTAAAAACTAGGTCACTGGAATGGTCAAATATGAATAGCATACATGGCCTTTAACAGCTATACATTCACATGCCCAAAAACATGTACAATTACAACTGTATTCATGTAAAACTTGAGAAATAAAAAGATGGTTGGTTGGTCGATTGTGCATTGTACAGCACACCAGCATTTTATGGATACATTGGACCATATTTGTGCATCAAAAAAGGTTTATTACCAATGAAAGATAAAAGGACAAAAGCAAAATGATGAGATGGAAAGACAAGATGGCAAGGATAACATCTGAAGATTCCCAGTCAACAGGTGATGTTGACAGTGTGTATAAACAGTATTTAGACATAATGAGTTACAAATATTGGTTACAAATATTCTAATAGGTTGCACACAAAATATTTTTTTTCTCAAGAAATTAAAAATACAAGACATATTTAAGGCATGAATAAGTTCCTTCATGTGCTGAACGTTGTACTGACAATTGTATGTAGATTGGAATCTATCAAAATGTGCTTCATTGCAAGAAACTCACTTGGGTGGCTTTTCACCCTTTAATATGCAAGAGCAGGGATGCAAGTATAGCCAATTCAAATCCTTGCAATACTACCTCTTTCTGATGGACAGTTCTGTAGGGATCTACAGAACATTTTCAGAAGTAATCTTCTAACCTGGTTTATTGAAAGAGGACTTACTACTCAGTTGTTTCCAATACAAGGACATTAAATTATACATGCCCAAAACTTACACAAAAATACATGTGTATAAATATGCACACATTTAATTTTACTACCTATAACATAAAATATGAATTAGGGAATTAACAGCTGAGGGAATTAACAGCAAGAACATAAATAAATAAATTTGGGAAAATATAGCCTTCCAAAATATTAAAAATGATAAAAGTTAAAAGATAAATATGTAAAATGTTTTTTTTTATAGAAATGATCTAAAATAAAAGATAATAGTAAATCAAAGTCATAATAATTTAAAGCCAAATAATTTTAATCTTAACAAAATTCCTGTAATATTTGCATATTAATAGCTTATGGTCAGATTTCATTTCAAAGTTTTTGTTATCAATTAGTCAAGATTAATTTTAAGGCTGACCTTTGGAACACAGTCTCAGTAATAAATCCTTGATAAACTTGTTTTTAACAATATGAACTTCAAGATGTCTAGAACAGGCAAAATATTGATGAATGGTATGTTGTAACTAGAGTTTTTAAAGAAAAGAATGTACAAAGGAACATGTATGACAAGATGTACAATGATGTCTTGCACACTAGTTTTATCCTCAAAGGTAAAAATGAAAAAAGCAATTTTCTGTAAAACAGTTTATTACCAACCTATGTTCTGGTAGGTCAGAGAAATGACATTCCAAATGATGAAATGTTTGCTTTTTAGTACAAACCTTTTTCTAGATGGATCTAAAGTAAAAAATTCATGAAATGATTATTAAAGAACTGTCAGAAAAATATTAACAAAAACAATTTTCAATTTATAACACAGTATACATCCTGCCCCTTTTTCAATAGTGGTTTATGAAGATAACTTAAATATGTGGAAATCACTTTTCTTTAGAATGACCTTGACCTCTAAATCAATAAGCTTCTAACCACTGTGTAAGGCATTTATAACATTGTGCTGAGATGTTATCTCTGTGTACTGTTTTCATGTAATGATCATTATTTTGTCAATGACCTTGTCTTTTTGCTTCTTTTTACTCTAACATCGATAGAATTCTTCCCTAATGCAAGTGAAAGTTATCCACAATGTTTAATAACTGAAGATGGTGGAAACCTTGTTTTATTGTGCTAAACCATTTTTCTTCTTTCATTCAGTGACGATGACTTTAAGCCAGATATCAATAGGGTAAGTTGAAATCAACCAACTAAAGTAAATGTAGATGATTGACCAATCAAGTTATTCTTTACACCTGAAATTAGTAACAGTCACATGACTAGATAATCAGATATCATAACACAACTTACTCCACATTATGGCAGGAATATAAAGAAATACACAAATTGTTAAATTGGAAGAATACAGGCACTATTCTTCAAATCCACCAAATGACATTACCACTGGCCAAAAATATTAAAAACATCAGACAGATGTTATTTTTTTAGTTTCACTCAGCAGGCCCTATTATAAAACATGTGACAACTTTGCCTGTAGAATAATAGTGTAATGAAATAAGTACTCAACAGGAAAGACATAAAAATATAAGGGTTCATTCCATTATGCTTGTTTCTTTGCAACTGGTAAAACCTAGCAAATGTTAAAATGCTTATAACAAAAATATATTGCATGATAACACATGCTTAACACAAAAGAACTCCTTTTTAAAATGAGAAAATGAATCATTCTCCTATCAATTTTATGCAGGTATGATTTGATGCAACAGTGCTTAAGTTTGCTACACTATCTGGCAATTGGTAACCTATTCCATGACCATGTTGGCTTGTAGTGATGGTAGACTGGTTTTCATAACTTCCATGCAAGATATGATGCAGATATCTAGCTGTCTTTGAACTAACCAGTCTCCTAGATGAATCTAATCTATTGAGCATTTGGACTGACTATACAAATATGTTTATGGCAATCACCCAAATAATCTGTAACCTCTGTATATTCTGGTCAGAACTCAATAAATGTAACTCTTGATCAGTTCAGCTACAACTCAGTTATAAAATTCTTTCCATTAAATGAAATGGTGCCAGAAAATTACCAGGTTTTTACAACTTTTATCCATAGTTGCAAAATTCAAGAGCATTTCATGGTTGAAAAAAAAAACAACCTTTTCTCCCGACTTTTTTCCCTGATTTTCTGGTAGCATGGGAACCCTGTTAACTAGATGATTTGAGTTATTGTGCAGAACTGAAATTATCACATTCTGCCATAACATTTCAAACCTCCGCAAACAAATAGTACTTTTGTATTTACATGCAGCCTTTTCTTAAGTTTAATCCTGAGCTCTTATACAGGGGTCATGCTATCTGTTAAAGTGGGTGAAAAAATGGTCTGAGAAATGTACACTTCACATTTAGGAATGTGAAATTGACTTTGCCCACTGATTTTTCGGATGTAAAATGGCTGTAGATTATTACTTTTGGGATTCCCCCCTCACTGTGACAAGTAAGCCCTGGCACTATTGTAACCCATGGCAAAATGTATTTACATGGTGTTGATACCAATCAGCTTATGGCGACAAAGATATTCTTGCATGTTCACATGCAAGTTTTAATAGCTAACTGACCATTAACTCTTTACAGAGCAAGATATCACTGCCCGATTTCATGAAGTTGGGCCTACTGTACTATGATGAAAATATACTAAATTCTGTTTAGAAATTTAAACATCAATATGCAAATAGTAATTTGCTTTTAAAAAATATGATTGGTGAAGAGCATTTTCTAATTTATATCCTTTTTTATAAATGAAGATTTTAATGGCCATAATTGCATATTTTCTTTATAAAATCAGTTTGAAACCATAAATTAACTTGTAATGGCGGACACTGCTGCATATCTGATATACCACTTCATTAAACTGTCTGTATTCATAAATAATTGGGCAAATAGATTCAAGAAAATATATAAGATAATGAAATCAAAGTTTAAATATTATATGATAGGAGATTTAGCCTAAATATTTAATAATGTAAGTCAGAAAAATGTCACAGTCTCTGCTGTTGAATTAGAAACAATGCTGCAAGGTCAAGGTTGTTTTCTGACAAACCGTAATTTTCATGAAAATACAAAAAATATATATAATAGTGAAGCAAATTTTAACCAATAAAACCATAAATATGCAGTCTTATTAATGAATTTTTTTAATGAAGCAAGATAGTGAGCAGTTATATTAAGAAAATCCCTCTTTCTAAAAATTGTTGCATGGTGCAAAATGTGTTCTTGGATGTTTCGGATGAGGGGAAAAGGGTCCAGTTTAGTTATATATCTACTTAGTGCTTCAGAATATTGTCTATAAATATTGTTTTATTGGGAACAAGGAAATCAGGATGAAGGGTATGGTGTGAAGTTGCTTGTGCATTTATTCCTGTTTGGGGTTGTTTCAAAGAATGCAAGAAATCTTTTTGACTGCAATTTTACACAACACTTGTAGAAAATAAAATAAGTGGTAGTTTATTAAGAATTTTTACTGATTTGCAATTACAAGACTCTAATATAATTAATTACAATGTATAACTTTTGCTGTGCTTTTTAGGTCATTTAGCCTAAGCACACAGCATTTACCTTAATCCAAACATGCATATACTACAGCTATAAATAGAATGGATATAAATATAATAATGTTTATACATGTTCAAAATAAACATATAAAAAATCAACATATAACACATATTTTTCATCTTGAAAATAAGGCATGCTTCAAACTGTTAAAAGCATACTGAGAAATAGAGCACATAAATACGATAATGCAGCTTTGCTCTCACTTCTCCCTATTTAGCTTCCACTTCTCCCTGTTCTGACCAAAAAGAGAAGTCACTTCTCCCTAAAATTTAAGTCTAGCTTGACTTCTGCTTATATAGAGCTCAAAATGAAACATCAATATTTAATAAAGAAAGCAGACACCTATTTTCCTAGCCTTTGCATGTTGATAGATCAAGCTATTTGGACAAATTTAAATCAGAAACAAATATTTACACTTAGAGTTTAATAGAAAATATCCCACCATAGTTGCACATAATCTTGCAAGTAATGTGCAGTGTAATTATTAAATTTGAGTTTTATGCAGCTCAACCCATGGGATTGGCATAAGATAAAAATTCTTACTAAAAAAGGCACATAAGATCACTGGTTGAATAAATATAGAGCTGATAAACTTTCTTCAATATTTGAGGAATCCTTCTGACAGTGAAAGTTGATACCCTTTCAAATGAAATAACTATTTCATCATTTTTTTAAAATACAAATTTTCATGAACACATGATCAAAAAAATGTTTGAGTTACACTTCTGTTAATAAGGTTGCCAAGATGGCACTTGTTGACACAAAAAGAAAACTAAAGAGAACAAAAGCACATTTAGAGCACAAGTTTGATTTATAGAGCTTCAGGAACATGTGTCAAAATGGATCTTAAGTCAAAATGGATTTTAAGTTAGGATTATAAAACACATTGTACAAATGTACAGCTTCTTTACTATCGAAACACACACACACACGCACGCACACACACACACATGCTAATAAGTTCCTAATAGCACACCCAAAATACAAGTATGGGGGTAGACCAATTCCAAATGTGTTCTGGAAAATAAATTTGGCATTTTCAAGTCATTTCCATAGAAAATATTAAGAATATTTAGCATGAGATATTTGTTCCTTCTTTCAACAGTGTCTGTGTCAATCTATAACACATGTGCATGAAAACATGAAAAGAAAGAGATAACGAAGTGCTTCAAATAGTCAAAGGGGACATTTACAATTCAATTTTAATTCATGTCCAAAGTTTCAAAAATATGTACTAAATGGTTTTCAATTTATACTCCTGAAATTTATTACAGGCAGACTGAGAGAACAGTTGCTATAAAACTATTGCTATTTTGCAATACATCAAGCCACTTAATCTATGATCACTACCTGATATGGAATACAAACGTCTCGACCTGAAAAAATATCTGTGCTGCAAACATACACTGCTGCTTTTACAAAAATATTTATTTAATAGTGACATCACATGTTAGCAAATGAGCAATACAGAAATGCAATGTTGATGATGTAAATGATATGGTGTTGAGTTTTCATTCACAATAACAGTTTATCCATGTTGGAAATACATGTCAAATATATGCTTCATTACATATGCTACAATCATTTCATTCCCAGATACAGAAAACATTACAGTAAAACACAGCTTGTATACTATGTGATAACTGGTATAGCAGTCAACAATTTAAGATAAAAATTTGCTTCTCGTTTCCTTTATTCTACATGGTGAGATTCTTTAGTTGCAATATTAAATATGTGTCTAAAATAAGCAAACCAAAAGCAAACTTGTACCCTGAAATTACGTGGTGGCTACTCCAGTCACGACTTAGTATTGCTCGAGTCTAGTGTTTCCAACTGTCCCTAATACTCATGAGAGCCTGCAAATACTGCCAGATTTATATTATGAAGGAAAAAAAAATGGCAGTCAAAAACCTACGATAGACTTTAGAAAGTGCCACAAACTAAACAAACAGTCAGCAATTTGTACTTGTACATATATTCTCTTATCTCCTGCATCCCTACCCCATGATGGATTGGAATGTATAGACCAAATAAAATACAGAAATGTTCTCAAAAGAGTTCAGGTACAATGATTTGTCAACATCTGATGATGATGAATGAGATCTGTACCAAGTTTCAAAGCAACCCAATAAAACCTGCACATGTACTTGCATTCATAAAAACCTGTTATACACTATATCCAGCTTGAAGTCAAAAAAGGTCACAAATTTACATCAAAACCTGAGAACAAAGATTCACATATGCTCATCTTTTGACACAGACAGACCATAATAGGTACAAGTTTGGCACATAATCGTATAAAATACTTGCTGACAAACCACCAATGAGATTGTCACACAGCTCTAGCATACAACAAAAATGGTTAGCAACTCCCACAAAGATTGCTGGAACAAAGTCACTTGTTGATATGTTCATGTTCAGATCATCTAAAGTCCCTCAAATAGACATGCTATAATGGCAGATGTTTTTTTTGGAATTCCAATGTAAGCCCATTTACTGTTTCATCTGTCTCCAAACTGCTGCTAAGTTTGTTTCATTTAAACATACATGGTACTCAAAACAGGCATTTTTAAAAAAAAATACATGCCAGGGTACTTTGATTTCACAGAATTCATATTAAATTTACAATAAAATTCTCAATTGCATCTATAGGTGAGTATCCCAGTATGTTTTTCTGGAACAGCACTAATGACTGAGTACTGAAATGATATCAGATATTTTTAATGAAGTGCAACATACCAAAATTTGATGATCCAAATGTTTTCTGATATGTCCAAGTCTACATGTTCAAAAGTAAACCTGTAAGTGAAGTACAAAATTCTTAGATCAATAAACTTATGGTGCACAAATGTTAAGATAACTATACCTTGGTTCAATCATTTCATTAAGCACAAACCAAACACCACAAAAAGTGTTACTAAAAACGAAGTTTCAACAAGATCAGCTATTCTGGAAAAGCAGAGACATAAAAATTTTCAAAATGGCCAGCATTACTTCCCTATGGCATTTCCAATTTGCACCATTTTCATTCCAAATCAAAAAGATATAATAAGAAGTATTTCAGTGAATAAAAAACCATGTTAATGTGGGAATCCATTAATGAGGAAATAGCAATGTTTTTTAGGATGACCACCATGCCAGCTGGAGGATCTCTAGTACTCCTTATTGATGAGCTGGTGGCACTTACTCTTACCACCTCTGTAGGTACTTTTTCTTGTCCTGCAGACTCTATTTGGCTGTATCCTGGAAGAAGTCTTTTCATGAGCAGGTGGCCAAATGCTGTTTTGATAGTGGATACTTCTTCTTCAGTCCATTTATATGTTTCCTAAAACAGATTTTTGTACAACTGTATTTAGAAATTTCAGTGTGAAATAAGTCATCTGTGGTCTGTCAAGTCCTAGAATATGATAAGTATATGATATGTACATATTTAACTATTAGCTCTAACCAAAACACATATGATGATAAAATTGTTAATACATATTTTTCAGCCTTTATAGGTAAAAAGCAAAGAATATGTCACTTTCATTTCTTAGGAAATAATTGTCTGTGTGGTGGGGATGGGGTTGGTGTAGGTGGATGGTCTACAGGCATTATATTTCTGGAATATCATCAATATAAGTGGTCCATAGTGACTACTTTTAGCCAAGGACAGAAAGATTTTTAAGATTGCATATGTATAATCAATATACGATACACATGAGGTGAAACTGACAAGATAATGCCAATAGTTTAACTGGGAATATGATACTTGCTAAATGCATCTTCTTTCAAATTACTCTTAAGTTCAGTAATTTCAATGCAGGATTTTGATTAATTATTATTGGTTCAATTCAGTAGTTTGTATCAAATTTACATTTGTAAAGAGTTACCAATGTCTGTTTTGTGTGCAATGAAAATATGACAAAATACTGTTGTAATTTTTACAATAAAGTTTATAACTTGTAACTTTCTTTTGAAATATACCAGTCATAATGTCAGGTATTGTAATTCTTACTTAAACAAAATCTTCACACATTGTTAAAGGTGTACCAGTTTTACTTCATCAATGTTGAGCAAAAACGTCACAAATAGAAACTGATTTTGGTTAATTTTATTCAAATTCATAGTGATGATAGTTTTGAGGACGTATTCAAATTTTATATAGAAAATATTTTCCCCAGTAAATTATTTTTAATAGTTAATAGTAAATGTGTGAAAATTGTTACCAAATATGAGGTGAGTAGGAAAAAGAAGTGGGGGGAGGGCAGAGGACATGACCATGCTTCAATATTTACTTAACACTTAAGTATCCATGTTACTTTCTGCCTGCTCCATTCTGTTCCAACTTTAATGAAATCAAAATTCTCAAAAAGATGTCTACTATAGTTTCGAAAGCATTAATCTGTTCTTATCCTGTGTATAAATATTGTTCTTTGCTAAGAAAATCATTCAGTTGGCCTCTAATAGCTAGTATATCCAGATTGAACAAATTTTGGAAATGGTTCTTTATTGCTGATATACAATTTTCCATAGTTCATAGGGTAATGTCTCGAAATATCTCCGATCCCAAATAGTATTTTTTTGATGAACACTAGCTCTGCAAATTTTTCACGGTTGTGAATCAGTGTTTTTCTGACTACTGTGCTAGAATTCTTATCTGTTCCATAGATGATAGTGCTGTATTTGGGTTTCAAGTCCATCTCTGCCATTGTTGTCTTGTTCAGACTGAGGCATTTTCATTGAATGAAATATCTTTTCTTGTCCATTTTTCTTTAGATTTAGATTATTTATTCACTGTATCTTAACCCTTCAAATACTTTAGACAGTTTTGTAGGAAAAGATTCAAGAGTGCTGAATTGTTTCAAGAAAAGAGTTGAAAAAAAACAATTTACAATTCAAAATCGCTTGTATTTTTAATCAGGCTTGGTAAGCTGCATTTCTAAATTTAATTTGAAAATACCACTGAATAGCGGGTTGATTGACTTGCTGTCTGTTTTTGTACAATCTTGCATGAACACCAGAATCACAGTCAATACCATTTAAAAATCATGGACAATTTTTACTCATTATCAGTAAAAATTTGCCAGCTCCAACAATCTGATATACTTGAAATTTTAAAAATGGTTAACTATCATCAGCTTGCATTTCCCAAATGAAATCATCTGAAAATAAACCATGTTAGGATTCATCCACTTTTGGTTTTTCTAGACATTATATATTTTAAACCTGCTTTGTTTAACTTCTTTGATAATTGCAATCTTATAACTATCATAGAATGAGAAAAAAATGTGCCAATCAAATTTACTTTTGCAACCATTTATTTTAAGACGATGAACTCAGTCCTGTAAACAATTGCCTACTTAAACAAAGACGAAGGTCAAGACATGTGCTGAGACCTCTACCAGTAGTATGAATTTTATTGTGACATACAATTTAGTTAAATAGAAATGTTATAGTGCAAAAAGTACATTATTCCATGCATGAGTTGAAACTAATTTGCATAAGTTTTTTATGCACTGTTGCCATAAAATTCATTAAAAAAACTTCAAGCACTTGTACCAGAATCTTAGAAATATATTTATGTTTTAGACTGAAATTTTACTTAAGTTTCAAAAATAAAAAAAAATAAAAAAAACCCATTACATTTATTGTAGTAGCAAATACACACAAAAATCTTAAGAATTCTGATTCACCACATCACAGACACCATTACTGAATTGACCTTGTTTTGGCCATGTATTCAGTTTGTAACTGACTTTCATAAAAGAATCTTAAAAATGTTGGTATACTAGGGCTATTTTGAAAAATGTAGGTAAAGAAAGGGACTCAGAGTATAATGGATGAAAAACTTGAAATGTCAGCCTCATATAAAAAAAATTATTTTCTAGACACTGCTTCATACTCTTATCTAAATTTTGTACAACTTACTTCTTTTACATGTTCTCCTCTGATGGAGGATCTGTCTCCAAATCTGCAAGAAGAAGTAAAACTATTAGCAAGTGTTCAAGGCATCTTCCATGATGGGTTTTGGCCCTATTCTAACACATTATACACTTCAATCATGTGATGCCCATATATTGCACAATTAATTTGTGGAAAAGAAATAAACAAACCCATTTTATACCCATGTCATAGGTCTCTTTACTTGTAGGAACTATGGAAAAAAATAAATACAGACTTTCCTTAGTAAGGCAACTACAGAAGTGTTCCAAGAACACAAATGCCCCACCACAGAACAAAAAACTGTATTCCCTTCCACAACCTATTTTGACACATACAACTGTAATATTCTCTCTGAGATGCAGCAGGTACAATGCTGGTCTTGCCACTCAAATCCACCTGGATCTTCCTTTTCGACCATTTATTTGTTTGCAAAAAGTACTAGATGTGCTCACTAAAAATTGTAAGTAGAAAGAGTGATGTAATGTTTTTGTCACTTAGGCCATTGAAAGAGTGACATAATGCTTTTGTAAATTAGGCCTACCTTATGATGCTCATAAATCATTTGTAAAATGTTCACACTACACTGATAGAAATAATCATAGCAAATAATACATATTTTAAAGTTTTATCTTGACTGCAACATACTTTTCATCCTATTATTTAAATCTTTTATGGCATGTTATGTGCATTTTTGATCTGCAAAGTGATCTTTCACCACTGTGCAACTAAGTGACACAGGATATTTTCTTATGAAGATCATGCCAGGTGTACATATGAATAAATTGACAGTTTCAATCACCTCATTTCATTTTAATGTTAAACTCATGGGGAGATGGATTAAGCAATCTTGCATTGCTGCATTACCTCCCCTTTCCCATTATGTTATTTTATGGTGCATTTTGGAAAGAACTGATAAAATTTTGCTTAGAATTTTCCTTGTTGTATCTCACTAATAAGACCACAAAGTCATGATGTCATTATCTCAGTGTTATCACATTCTGTGAGACAATGTAGTTTTCAATATGTGAAATGCTCACATAAAGTACACTATATGTCCATTTCATTTTCATACTGGGCATAAAAGTTTTAAACACATGTATATAGTTTAACTGTACTTTTTATGTCTTGTATAAAGGAAGGCTTTCTTAACATTTTTCTTCATCATTGTCAAGCTTTGTATGAAAATAAATCATTCATTATGGACAAATTATGGGGACACTAACATCCTTAAATGAAATAAAACCTGACATTAAAAGGATACAATCACATTCTAAAAATGTAATCAAAACAAGCGCAACATATCAATAACAACACTGTGACCAAATGTTCTATAGTGAAACCCATGGACAAGGGCTAATATTTAAAAAATGTTTTATTCTAATGGGATTTTTATAATCAGGTAACACGAGTACCTTCAATGGCAAGAGGATACACCCACCCCATTTTCAGAAGTCCACAACATTGAGGAAAAATACAGGAGAATACCCCCCACTAAATAATGACCATTACAAGACAAATTTGCCTTGAAAGAAAAGTCAATTGTATGTATTCCAACTGCAGTTGCAGGCTATTTGGTGGTCAAAAATGTCCACTACATAATCATGAAAATGGACTTCTGATTTGTTTCTATACATCTTGTGTTGAATTCCAACAGTCTGTTGATAGTTATGCATGAAATGAAAATATAAACATGTACATGAAAAACTTGGACCTTCTTGCTGCTTCATCAAAACAATACAAAAATCCGCTGAAAATGTCTGCTGTTTACAGAGTTGCCAAAAGGTGCTTGTATGTGAATCAGGTAAAGTGCCAAATGGCACCTATATGTGAATACAGTAGAGCGCCAAAAAAATGCTTGTATGAGGTAAAGAGATAAAGACTCTTTATTACCTGAGAAACTTTTGCTGCATATTTCCTCATTCTTGTTGGAGTGATTTTTGGACACATTAGCTGCAACTTTCTGAAGTACCTGCCAAGTGTCTATGAATCCAGTTTCTGATTGTGATGTGAAATAGTAACGGTTGGATTTATGCACACCACAGGAAAAACGTTGACAAAAGCATATCCAAAGCTGCTTTAACCTCAACTGTCAGTATAAGTGGGACTGGTCTGTCCCTTTTTTCCTTCAAGCTAACCATGTCCAGTCTGTAAAATAAAATGTTTGAAAATTCATTGAGGACATTGTATACTTTTATATCATGATTATGGGGTAGCTGGGAATAGGGAGAGGTCACTGACGCTGGGAAAGCATCATATGAATTGTGAACAGCAGTTTGAAAAGCAATTTAATAACATGGAATTCTGTCAAAAAAAAAAATTCTCACTAGGGTATCATAAGTTGCCCCCTCTCAACCTCATACAACCTGACTGTCACAAACATTCATATCAAGGCTCAGGTCACAGGGTATGATTGTTATCTGGTATCCAATATGATTTCTTATCTGGTATCCAGTATGATCTGTTATCTGGTATCCAGTATGATCTGTTATCTGGTATCCAGTATGATCTATTTTCTGGTATTCAGGTTTAAATCTTTACTAGAGTGTCTTCTGAATTTCCATTGGGAGCCTATGTCACATATAAAGGTCAAAGATTGGCATTTCAAGTAACAATTGTTTCCATCATTTATAACTCTTCTGAAAGGAGTAAGTGATCTGACTACCTGATTATAAGCATTATAAAGGCACGTACAGCTTTGAGATGATCATTCAAGCTTACTTTGAGACAATGCTAACCTGTAGCTGACATCTTGATTACCTGGGCTATGACAGCCAATTCCCATTTGTACAGTACTAGAGTCAATTCGTATGGGTGTAAATATATGGCATGCGTTCCGTTCATCCTTTGTGCTCAGTTTTACAATCAAACATATTGTGTAGTTGTACAGCCAATGTAAGGACACATTTCATTTCTGAGGTGACAAAATAGTTTCTTAAGTTGCTTTGCTGTCCATGAATGATTGTTGCTTCACTTGTGCAAAAACCCTACTGACACTAAAATAAAATATTTTCATACATCCACCATAACTGACAATAAATGCTAGCATTTTATGAGCATGATAGCATGATAGCAAGTGCTGTTACCACAGCAGTGATAAATTTGTCATTAAGACTGACTTTAAAATTTAAATTTATAAGTTTGCCAAACATGTGGCCTCCATTGATATCTCTTCAAGTTACATACTCATTTCTTTCAATTATGAAATAATTCTAATGAATGAAAATAGTTTTCAGGAATATTAGACTTAATTTTTAGAGAATCAAGTCACCTTCACTATCTGGTTTTCATTCTTCATAAGCAAGTGACATTGTTTAAATTGTTCATTATATGAAGATTAATTATCTCAACACTAATTTGTATTTTCTGGGAAAATGAAATGGTTCTCAAAACATTATGTAGCTAGGATAATAAAATAATCTGTCAAGCTTAGTTCTCATCAACAGTCTTTCCTATAACTCTTAAAAATTTATCACAATTACAATTAAAGTATGTGGTATTTTTTGAGGTGGTGAATCATTTGCGCACAAATAATGTTCCTTTTCAGTACAGATTTCTTAGTTTCCTTAAATGACACTGCAACCTCTTCGCATGCCATTTCTTGACAATTTGGCCAATGCATGTAGTCTTGTATCAACATTTTTGCTGCTTCACTGACTCTTCATTTGTTTTACATGATTGTGGTTCTTGTCAAAGTCAGTTCAGCTAGTGATCTCTGATTCTGATAAGATTATTTATATTTCAAATAATGTTCTCCGCTAAATAATTCTGCAATTTCACAAGATTTTTAGTCATGGGAATTTCATGCCTTTTCTTTGTGGTCTTTTTCCTTTTTATTGATGCCAGAGCAACTGATGAGACAGAATCTGTCCAATAACTTTTGTGTATGTGCAGAAATGCTACAGCCTCATTCCTCATCTTTTCATTATCTTTTCGAACAGCCAAGCAACTCTGTAAATATGCACTCTTTACAAGAAGGTGGCCAAGTCTTAATGCCAAGGAAGGAATCTCAATACAAGGCTTCCCAGACTGCAATTGTGACAAGCTACACAATTTTTAAGTTGCCTTCAGCAATGAATCTAAACAAGATCTACTAATCAAATCACTAAGCTGCTTAGTCCTTCCAAATGCTGCAATTGCCATCTTAAATCATGCTGTCTCATTCTTTGACAAATATCTTTGGCTCGGGCACTACCTAGTTTTTTGTGTAACACTTGTCCAAATATCACGATTAATTACTACACTGAAGACTTCATCTTTTCTCATATGCTTTAGTACTGGTGAGGTCAGTGATGCTTGAAGGTTGAATGAGTGTGAAGTCTCTTTTAGTTAGTCCACCTGCTAATAAAAGTCTAGATTTTGTCAATACAGATGATCTCGCATTCATATCTTTCTCTTCTTCTATAGAAAATGGGCACTTCCTACAATGTCTCCAGAGTTCCTCAACACGAAAAAATCCCAAACAATGAATGCAAGGTAAATAATCATCTTCTCTTGAAGAGTGTGTCGATCTTCTTACCACTATCAGCTTTCCCTTTCCCTGTTCAAGCACTTTAATATTATGTTTGAAGTTTCCATTATTTTTTAATAACTGAAATCCTTTATTCTGTTCCATCTTATTGCATGCAAGAAGTGATGCAACGTCCTTCTCCTCTGAATGTTGAGTTGCTAGATGACTTTTGAGACGATGCTTTAGCAATTTACCACAGTAAAAGCAAGCCAATTTCTTATTATATATCCTCCGTCCATCATCCTTTTTACTAACTCCTGGTACAAACACTGAAATGAAAAAAAAACCCATTTGAATACAGCTACAGTGATCATTATGACTTAAAATTTACAATAAATCCACTTAAGTGAAAACATTAACAAAGACCTGCCACAAGGGATGAATGCTGAATACCAAGTATTAGGTACAATACACTAACATGGGGCCCAAGTAGCATGATACCATTCATGTGATTTACATATCTATACACATGGTTTGTAAAATGTTTATAAATGACTTTTGAGCAGGTTTTTCCAAGGATTGCCTCAAGTTTTCAATGCTTATTTTTATTCTCATGATCACATGTAAAAGTAAAAAAATTGTGCAGCTATTTAATATGCTACTAAAGTAAAGAGCACAACTCCGTCTAATAACTACATCTTGTGTCGTTTGTTTCATCTTTTTATACATCTTTGCACAATAATTACACATTTTCATATAGAAAAGTGATGTATGGAGTTTTCGAGGCAAGCCCTGTATTCAAGGATTCCTCAAAGTTGAATGAACCATGTAAACAGTTGACCATTTCAATCAGCAGGTTTGTGTAGCATTTTAAAAACAATTACCTGAGAAAGTAACTCTGAAACATTAAATGCCCATTTCACAAAATATGCTGAATTCTGTAGAAACAAAAAGGTATAATTAATAACAACAGTTGCTTGCTAATAATCTAACTCATTCAAGATCAACATATAAACCCAGTCACAAAGTTTGGTATATTGGAAAAGAAGCTGTCCTAATATTTATTTATGCATTAAGGATAGTTTCCTTTATATATTTTACAAAATAGTTGCATGTCACAACAACAACTTTGAGATTAGATGACAAATTTATCAGGCACTTTGTGCAGGCATCTCATTGTTTTGTCTACTTTGTCACTCTTCAATGTGTACTGTCATTAGGCAACCTAACTGTATGGTGTCATATTCATTTCATAAATGCTATCTAGTCAGTTTATCATTCATTTCTAATTCATTTATTCAGGTTTGTCTCTTACTTCTTGTACTCCTATAGTTTATTGGCATGGAAATGTATCTTGATAAATTGTCACAAGATCCTAGTGGCTATTTGTCAGGTATATATTTTTTAAAAAAGAACATGAGTAAAGAGTACATCACACATCACATTCTACACCAGCCCCACAAGACAGTCTCTAACAATGGCCTTGACCTATACCTTACATACCTGAGTATGCTACATGAAAAACTGTCATGTAGTGATTTAAATCTGTATAAAAGTCACCAAAAAGGACGTAACAATTAAAGTTGTATCCAACACATAGAAACAGATCTCGAAAGACACATTCTCCCTCAGTCACCTTGACCTCTGACATAAATACCTAGTTATAGGACATGATAAATAAGTGGGTACAATTTCAACAAAATATAACCAAGGCTTGCACATTTATGGGCCTAACAATGAAAATTTAATAGATGAACTATGAGACAGATACACAGGCAATGCACAACATAATACGAGAATCTAGTGATGTACTATATCCAAATTAATTTTTAACCTTAAAACTGAAGAAGACAGTATATAATGCAAATACCCCCAAAAGATAATAATTTTAATATGGAAAATTTAATATTTAACTTTCAAATTAATGCACAAAATCTATTCATAAATTACATTACCTACTTTATCTATATATATATATATATATATATATATATATATATATATATATATATATATATATATATATATATATATATATATATATATATATATATGTAGTCCAAAAATAAGAAAGATTACCAAAGTCAATGGGTTGTTTGTTTTTCTTTTCATGTGCTGATGCAGAGCTCATCGTTGACACCTGCAAAGATATTTTTTCTGTCATTATTAATTATTATTACTTTGAAATGCTCTGATTAATGATGAGAACATATATACTATAAACATTCAAGTTTCTTTTAAGACTCCTAGACAATCTGTGATTTGGAAAATACTTCCCACTTCCTTACAGACTACATACTGGCCACTGCCATATCTTTCTACATCATAGGTGATATAAAAATTTGAATGCAATGAAAAATCAGTGTAAGCATATATAATTATTTACTAATACTTTTTTCAATACATATAATTACGATTCTTCAAAAATAATTAAAAGTATGAATAAAATAAAAAGTATGGAAAATGTATAAAATTCAAGAAAGCATTAAATTTATTATAAATAATATATAACCAAAAGTGCAATAATGTACAAAATTCAAGAAGCATTATATTTATAATAAATAAAAAATAACTATAATTGCAATGATTTAAAAATCTAGTACTCGAGTATTATTCAGAAAATTTCATTTCTTGATTCATTTTGTTCAAATAAATATTGTGTAGATAATCTTATCACAACAATGGTAGACGTTCAAACAACTTAACAAATTTTAATTTGTGAAAAAGTGTCAGTGTAAAAAATATTCTCAAAGATTATGGATTGCATTGGCATTTCATTTATCATTCTTTGTGCAGCTTTCTGCATTTTGCATTCTATATTTCCCTTCCAAATGCATTCATTGTGAAATTCACCTGTTTTTATTCTGTGTAACTTTCATCTAAGTGAAAATGACCCTAGTATATCAACTCTAAAATATATGCTAAGTTACTGCTACAAATAGATACAGACAATTAAACTAGAGGAGAAAAATGCCATTTGGCTCTAATACTGTTGTATGAAAGTAAATATTACTTTATCATTGTAAGATCAAATGATTCAAAATGGGTGTAATATGTAATGTTTTGTTGACAGGCATCAGTCTCTGAGATATTAAACAAAATATTCCATTGATGAGGGAAGGGCTATGCTACATAAAAAAGTTGATGTTCTTTCAGCTGTCCAATGTGTGTGTGCATGTGTGTGTGTGTGTGTGTGTGTGCATGTCTGTGTGTGTGTGTGTCCTCTCAACTATTTTGATAACCAGTGGTAGGTCAATCCAAGCATTATAGAGCAAGTGTGTTGATAGCTTGCAACTCATTTTTAGCACACAATAGATCGTCTATATGTGAGGGACAGCATAACAGGTGGAGGAACAATCCAGGAAATCATCAGTCATACTGAGTTTAGCTTTTAATACAAGTCTTTCTAGAATTTATCAGCTCAAGTAAAACATCTCAATAACTGTCAAGATACTATTTTGTACATTTCTGTTTTGTATTGCTACATATCTGTACAAGATGAAAACATCAATAACGGAACCTGGACATTTGCATAGATCATTTTTGTAAGCTGTACAATGACTATAAGAAGCTACATTGGCTTTCAAACCTAAAATGGCATTTCTTTAAAATAAAGTATTGCTCATAAAAGGTTCAGTAAACTGACCATGTTTTGAAAGGTAAATATTATAGTTTAATCATTCTTGTCAGCAAGATCTGTGAAACAACAGTACGTCTAATCTTGTGTAAGGTGAGGTAAACTCAGTTCTCATCAATTTTGATATTTTTCTAGTCATGCAACATTTGATATGAAAAATCTTGCCAAACAGTCAGAGATGTGGAAATATAAGATTTAATTGGAACAGGGAATTTGTGGATCACTGACAGCCACATGCATGCTCATTTAAGTGGTTACTTATTTTGTAGCAACTTACAGGAACTCAACTAAGTTGTTTACACATGTAAAAACATTGTAGCCTTAGAGATTATTCCAACTATTTTGCATTGAAACAAGTTTGAAAATAATGATAAAAATGCAGCCCTTGCATTGGAATTAATATAAAACATTTCTTTGCATACCTGTCCATATTAACTTTCCTTCAAAGAAAATATAAATTCCCTGACTTCCCTAGTCTTTTCATAAATATTTCAACATTTTCCATATGGCTATAAAATGTTTATCTTTTCCGAAACATGAAATGTCTAAGTTTTCCTCATGTTTGGGAAATTTATAGCAAAAATTATTTTATTGTGAACACAAATTCTGACAATAGTGTTGACCCTGTAATCTTTTTTCAGTGTCAAGACATAAACAAGAGTCCCTCAAAGAGACATATGCTCTACTAGCTGAAAAGAACTTTCAGGAATTCAAGGCAAGGTTATTTCTTCCCTTCAAGTGCTGAGTGTTGAAACCATCTCGGATTTTCTTCAGTAATAACAAGTTTCAAATATGTCTGGACCAACCAGACACTGTATGAAACCTTCCTGTCAAAATAACTGGTGTGGTGGCCATATTGGATATCATTTAGTATTAAAAAGATGTAAGAAGTCTTTCAGGAGGAGTAGCTAAAAAATTTTTAGCACCGCTGTGGTCACTAAAACACTATAATGGATTTCCCAGTGACACCGTTATTTAGGAGCAACTACACCATGAATAATTTGACATTCTGAATCATATACTTATAATCCATGAAGACTATTAGCACATCAACACTATCACAGGCTATTTGTATATCAGCACTTACAATATTGAAATTCATTCAGAACACCACTGGAATTCATATGGAATACTCTATACTTTTGGACTTGTGATAGAACTTTCAAGACAATTTGGAATTTAATTCACCATTCTGTATGTTCTTTTTAAATTTTCACTTTGTATTCTAGGGAAATTAATTATTTCTTGAAATTTACAAAACTTTTGTGTTTTGCTTTGTTCTGTTACTTATTGTATGACCATAGAACATATCACACAGCTGCCACAACACTTATGCAATGCTGGCTTGGTCATATCATGATGCATGGGTGATGATACAACATTTTACATTTTGAAGGTTATATATATTACAAAATGAATGACAATACATTCTCCCACTTCCTCTGTTTTCAGGTAATATCTATTTCAATGTTTGTACTGTAAGCATGTGGCAGGTTCTATTGTAATTCTCCAATTAGCTTAGGAGGAGAGGTGATAAAAAGTTGTGCAACAGGACAGATGCACAATGGCCAACAGGGAACAGGTGATCTTAAAAGCTCTTATCGTCTATGGCCATTAGTGCTAAATGCAATCAATATAAATAATACAGAACAGACTTTTCAATGATATTCAAGCTGAGGTGATATTGTAATAATGACTTTGAAACAAGAGTCCCTCGAAGGGATTATTACTCGACTGGTAAAAAAGAGTTTTTATGAGCTCAAGACCATTTATTGCTTTAAACTGCTGAGTGTTAAACCAATCTGATATTCTTTGAAATAACAAACTTTTCAAATTAGTTGCTTAGGTGGGCATACTGGATATCAGTTTTGGCACCATTTTCATTTAAGACCAACAGACATCATTAGTCTTCTGACGAAAAGCCTGTGTCCACGTAACCATCAATTCATTAGGATCTACTGGCCATTCAAAGTTTCCACAACTTCAAGAGCATTTATTCCTTTAAATTGCTGAGTGTTGAACCATCCCTGATATTCTTTACAATAACACACTTTTCAGATTAGCTGCTTTGGTGGACATAATGGATGTTAGACTTACACCATTCTCATTTAAGACCAATCAAACAAAACTGATGTTGAATATAGATAATATAAATAATTCATATGTAAACATCTCAAATATAAAAATCTAAGAAACAATAAGAGAACTGGGATGAGGGTAATCTTGATGGAGATTTATAAAAAAAATGACATGAGACATATAGACCCAAATGACTATCTTCAAATATGGACAAATGTCAATCACACAAGACAAATTAAATATACATAATAAAAGTTAATGTATACATCACAGTAATGACATGGTACATTTTTTTATGTAAATGTGCTTTAGCTGGGGAATTAGACAGAGGGGTTTTCCGTTATACATTTAATTCTATACATACCCTTATAGTTTTACATACAGATTAAATACTGTACTCTGATTTACCCTAGCTTATAATGTAATTGTCAACTATGGACAATTGTTTATCCCTAGTGTGCCAACTGTAGGCACTGATCTGTCAGCTACATTTATCTATCTCTAGTTTGTCAACAGCAGACATTTGTCTCTCTTAAGCATATCAACTGCAAAAATGTATCCCTCACTAGTGTGCAGACTGCACACATTTATTTCTAGTGTCAACTGTTGACAAGTATCTATCTCTAGTGTGCCAACTGCGAACATGTATTCATCACTAGCATGTTGACTGCAGACATTTGACTATCTTTAGTGTCAACCATTGACAATTATCTATCTCTAGTGTGCCGACTGCTAAAATGTGTCTATCTTTAGTGTGTCAGCTGCAGACAATTATTTATAATGTGCCAATTGATGACATTTATCTCTAGTGTATCAATTTTAAACATTTTTCTTTCTCAAGTGCCAACTTTAGATATTCATCACTAGTATCAATTGCAAATATGTATTTATCCCAGTATGTCAATTGCAGACATTTATCCATCTATAGTGTGTCAATTTCATGCATTTATCTATCTCTAGTGTACAACCCAAAATGCACAAAAACCTTCAAGATAACCAAATTATAACCAAATATCTACTCTTGACACAAGATTTAATGTATATTAGAATTTCCAAAAATGCTCTGCTAAATGAGAAATTACTTTTAAATTAGTGGCCCCAAATCACCAAGTGGTCTAGGGGACCTGCCTTGATGAATTACTGCCAACTCATCTCTGTCCAAATGGGATTCAGAGTCTGGCTCTGCTAATGTGTATATGTGAGAAAGTCTGCCAGTAGCTTCCTGTGCATTACTGGTTCTTGGGAATTTCTCTGGTTTTTCCTTTACCAGTTATAAGGGCCACCAGTTACAGCCAACCATGTGCTAAAGAATGATGTTAAACCAGGACAAGAACAACTTTTAATTATTTTTTTTGCAATAGTTAACTCCAAATTACATAACTCTGTTTAAAGCATTTAACATATACTAAAAGAGCTACAAAGTTACAGCATATATAAATATATAAATATATATATATATATATATATATATATATATATATATATATATATATATATATATATATATATATATATATATTGTCAAAAACAAAATGTTTGGCTTCAAAGGGAAATTTATTATCATTGATTTTTTGCAAGTCCACAAACATATATATAATCCCCACATATAATGAGTTTCTTTGTTTGGAACACTCATTACTAAAATTAGGACTTGACTCTTTGGTGCAGAATTTAAATCAAATGTTTCATACACTCACAGGTCCAGAAAATGATGTGGTACATATCCTTTCCTCTACACAGAAGCTGATATCCAGGTTTCGTCTATACCGATAAATGTAGACATGATCATGAGCATTCAGAAATTTTAATTTATTGAATTTTATAATCATGGTGTTTTCTTAGGTTTACTATGGGAACTGAATTAGTACTGTGAGTCCTTAAGACCACTCTGCCAACTGGGGTCCAGAAGTTAATGAGCAGCAAAAGACTGACAAAAATGTGCCATCGGTGCACTGTATAGACCAAACCAAACTGTATACGCCAAACCAAACAAATATTGTAACCTTGTTGCTAAAGAACTCCAGTCTGACTGGAAAAACCAACAAGCTAGCAGTGTTTGGTACCCCATCCCTGATAATCTGGTCAAAACATATAAATCAATAAATGAAATAACCAAATTTT
This sequence comes from Potamilus streckersoni, assembly GCA_016746295.1. Taxonomy (NCBI): domain Eukaryota; kingdom Metazoa; phylum Mollusca; class Bivalvia; order Unionida; family Unionidae; genus Potamilus; species Potamilus streckersoni. Next base: position 2,462,320 of record JAEAOA010001725.1, on the reverse strand, counting down.
ATGCATTTTTATATCCTTGATGCATTTTGTTTTTAAAATCTGAGTCTTTTTTATACAAACAAACGGGTTTATGTGAGAATACTATAGTATGTGATGTTGTATTCCAAAAATATAGACTGAACTGGTTATGGTTATTTGGATACCAGAAAATAAAATTAATTGAAATTTATTGTACTTCTTGATCAATGGCCTTATGTAGGTAACAGTACTAAATCTACAGTGGTGAAGCATAATAAGGAAGTATGGGATCATATAATAATCTCAAATTGAAATGATCTGAATTAGTTTCCCATCACAACAGAATCAAAACTCTGAACCACAGTGTCATATATAACAACCCCAAAGCCCTACCTAGGGCAGGGGTGGTGATAAAAGGAAGGAAAGTATGTGATTACTTTACATTGTTATCGTACAAATTTAATGAACTAGGTTAAGTAGCTACTGAAATATAAGCAAGAAAAACTTCAAAACTGAAACTGTACCTTACTGACCCCATCCATACCAATGACATGGCATAGGAACTGAAATGGTAACATAAACAAGTCGTGTGTGATGAAGCTATATTCCAAACACAAATCAGATTAGTCAAAGAGGTTATGGAAATATCAATGATGAAACATCTTGAATGGTCTCTGATGTAATTATTGATCCCATGGCCCCACCCTGAACCTGGAGTGATACTGAGGTATATCCCAAATATAATTCACCAAGGACCAGAAATGCACTTAGAGAATGGGGTGGGTGGTGGTGAACAAATAAGTGATAATATACTTCAAATTTGAACTTGGATATAATTGTTCTTTAGCCACAAGATAAGTAATATTTTAAACTTCTATAATAAGTGCATGTCTACAAATCTAAGCAAGAATAATTTTCTCAAGCTATTTAGGGGGCAGACATCTTTTCAACCCTCAGCACTGGTTCATGACCAGGATTCATCTTATAATAAACAAAAGCGACAGTGTACACTAATTTAATTTGCTACATTGTGGTTTAACTGATAAAATGTTTTTAAATACCCTATGTATAAGCCATGTCCAATTGTAAACATTTGCATCAAATAGTCACTTAACATCAAATTGAGGGATAAAGAATTAGTAGGCCTTATCTTGCAATTTGAAATTTTAAAATATGCACTTCATAAACTTATTTCTATTTAAAGAGATCCATAATTAGTAGAAAAGCAAAAATTTATCACAATTGATCTGAAAGACACCAAACTAAACACAAGATGGCTAAAGTCAGCGAGTTAATCCAATTTTAAACCTGATTATCCTTGAACTTTGGACTAAGTTTGTTACTAAACGGAACTTTAAAACTGAAATAACACAAACATGCATACAGGTAAGAATGTAAATACTGACCTTATCACCTCTAACTTTTTTCTTTACAGCAGTCAATGGGCCATCTTTTTTGCTTCTCTTTGTTTTTGGTCCTTTCGTGGACATCTTTCTTTTGGTTTTTGTGGATCTATCTGGAGTGGATTCAGGGTAATAATCCAAATAGGAGGACTCATCTCCTTGTGGTACCCATTCATTATCCAAGTCCTCGAAGTCTTCATCCTCTGCTGTCATTATTAAATCAAGATCATCTCCTTTCTTACCACGAGTCTGTGATGTTGAAGGGTTGCATGCCACCATGCTCAGTACAGGTGTAAGGCTTGTAACGGTGCTAGAGTTGTGCTGTGGGTCCTTTGTTCTCATGGAGCTTGTCTGGTGTGAAACTGGATGTGATTCAAGCCTATCACTGCCCAAATGTTGGTCAAGTGTGGAAGAGTCTGTGGCAAAAGCTGTTGTTATGGGGTTATCACTCTTTGAATTCTGCAGGATGTTATTTACCGGTAATGGTTCAATTGTGATTGTCTTCTCCTGATTCTTCCTAATTGCTTCTTCCATTGTCGGGCTAATGGAGGCATCCAGTTCTGTTTTTATTGACTTTGATGCTAAAGGTAACTGGAAATAAAATTATAATGTATTGTTTGGCAGAATCGTCTCTCTCTGCAAAAAGTACTACTCTGCACATTATAAGACTTTTTATAAACTACTACATTAAACTTCGCAAAGAAATTCACAACAATCCTAAGTCTCATTACTGTATATACTTGCTTATAAATTACGTCAAACTGCAAACAGCAAAGATCAAATGAAACTGCAAACAAATATCCTGAGCTGCCATAGCATGTGTACCTGCAGATCAGTGTCTATGTTGTTTGTTGATTACTCCTAACAAACTGCAGTGCCTCAGATCTGCTGGCACATTATACAATTAGGAATCCTCTGCCATCAGTTAGATACACTAGGTTTTGATCAGCTGAAATGTTTAATGTCATTAAAATGTGTTCCATAATGCCATTTTGCAATATAATTTCTTGTGTTATAACCCTGTATTTTAATTACTTGTGTGTAAAATTTGAATTCACTTTGTTTCATTTTTGGATCATTGTGTTTTGTGATGATGATTATTGTTCACAGGAACTGATATTTTTGTAAGTGTTTGTTTATTTAGAATGTAAATATGTTTCTAAGTATTTGTAAGAGTTCTGTTTATTTGGAACATAAAAGATTCTAGGCTTTTGTAAGAATTGATTTGATAGCCCGTTCTGATGAACAATGTAAATGATTGGCTGTGGCCAAGGTCTTTTCTGAGTATATGTGTTTATATCATGTACAATGCATTATCAGAAGATGAAATAACACACTTCATCTGTGCGCATGCAGCATGAAATGACATCTCAGTTTAGTTTAAATAGACTTTAGGTCCCTGTGAAATGGTCAGTCAAATAATAATTCTCATCTGTGTCATACTCAATTGTACATCATGCCTTAAGAAGAAGGTATCATATTTATTGTGCTGGAGTGAGTAGTATAATATACCTTAAAGAAGAGTGGTATATTTTCCTTATGCCGGAAAGAGTTAAATCTTCATTACATCTTTAAGTTATAGATGTGCCTTGACAGCTAAAGGAGTTTATTTACCTTTTGAATAATAATTTATTCCTTAGAGAGCTATACAAGTGGTTTAGGACAAAACATTGTGAAATTCGTTCTAAATTGGAACAGTACAGAATTTGGTTCAACGTGAACTTAATAAACATTTGTGTACAGATTTCATCTGACATCATCATCCTCCATCTTGGAAACAACTTGAGTTTCAAACATGAAAAATTTAAAGCTTTTTATTAATAGGACTCATATATATTCACAATTCTAGGACAAATGTTTGGATATTTAATCACAAACTGTAAGTCCTGTTTTATATTTTCACATTTTCACTGTGTTTTCTAGGAAAATAAAATTATCTTTGTTAAAATTTACAAAGCTTATTGTCTCCACTATTTTCTACTGTTACTTTGAATGAGCCGATTCCTAACATATGACCAGTCAAAGAATCAATGTTAAGCACCAGAAATGCACTGAGAAAATGGTGTGGGGTGGTGGTGGTGGTAAAGAAATAAGTGATCATATACTTATAATTTGAACTAGGATATAATTATTCCTTAACCACAAGATAAGTACTATTTTTAAACTTCTATAATAAATATATGTCTACAAATCTAAGCAAGAATACTTTTTTCAAGCTACTTAGGTGCCGGAAATTTTTTCAACCCTCCCCACATTCCTGGTACAAAAATTAGATGGTGGATCTCTTAGTAACAAGATACATTGGCAGTAGTAATAAAATGCTAAAAGTGTGATGAAGTTATATTGTGAATATGCTGGGAACAGACAGATTGGGGTGCTAGGAGAATGTAAGTGATGAAAATAACTTTTACCCAAACTGCATTCCCATCTTGACCCCAAAAATTCCACCCAGAAGCATGACTGGAAGTGAGAGATCGGGAGTATGTGATAATGTAATATTCCAAATATAAGTGTTCCAATCCTGATCACAAAAAAGTCCATCAAGGAGCAAGAGTAGAAGTGAGTATGTGAAAATGTTATGTTCCAAATATAATGTGAATCAGGTAAGTGGATACAAAAACAGAAGTGATGGAAACAACTTTTAACAAGATCTGTCATTGCTCACACCCATCTTGGTGTTGTTGTACCAGGTTTAATGCCAATTATCAGTGCAAGATAGGCCATTATAACTGGTGAAGGCAGAACCAGGAAAAACTCTGGTAAGAACCATGACCCACAGGAATCTACTGCCAAGCTTTCTCACATACCACACACTAGTCAAACCCAAGGGTCAAACTTACACAGACTATGGTGAGATGTTTAGTAATTTGTGAAGGCAAGCACTTTAGACCACTTGGCCCTTAGGGCTCCTGTCCCCATCCTTGAGGCACCAAGTCATAATTGTGGTCAATCGCTGGCACTGCTTCATGACCATGATTCATCTTATAATACACAAAAGCGACAGTGTACACTAATTTAATTTGCTACATTGTGCTTTAACTGATAAACTGTTTTTAAATACCCTATGTATAAGCCATAATCAACTATAAACAGAAGAACATGATCTGTCTCAACACAATTTGCAGGCAGATTAGGGTTTATGTTATTTGTTGTACTGATAAGTCCCAGAAAACAACAAATACCCAGATCCACCGACCCACTATGTGATAGCAGATCTTGGTCTATGCAATGTGCATTTGGATCAGACTTGCATGTGAGTATATATGGTAGATCTTGTCTAACATATATGGTAATCCCATATCCATGCAAGTCAATGCAAACTTAAAAGACTTTTGACACTGTCTAAATATAGAAATAAACCTTAATTAGTGACTCTATGAGATTTAATATCAGATGTATCAGAAAAGAATGGACTACATATACCCCCCCATGCAAATATGACAGCTTAAGAATTTACAACACACATGGATAATTAAATATTATCCAGCAAGACAAAAGCATGGGAGTAATGGGCAACTGTGGTAAATAGACAACTGTTGTAAATTTATGAAATACAGTAGAACTTAATCTTTTCACCTCTAAGTAACTACAAGGGAAAGACAACCATTCAACACTAAGTAACTTTCAAGATGTTAATAAATGTAGGCAACATATTTTCAATGACTTGTGTAAATTTTATTTTTGTGATATTAATACATATTTGGTACCATTGTAAAGAAGACAAATTCAGGTTTCTGAAAACATTCTTATAAGCAAATTTAGTCTCACATAGATGATTATACAGGTAAATCAAAAAGGTAAGTCAAAGATATTCTCTATAAAGATGTATTCTCAATAAAAAGTTGAATAAAGTGTTTAAAGAGTAATATATGGTTTGTTTTAGATCCATTGTGGCGTACTTACAAATCATGCCTTGCATAAATGCAATGTTATCACAAAATTCAAGCAAATTCAAAGGTGTATTAACGATATTTCTACAGGTATCTAAAACCAGAAGTATACAAGGTTTTATATGCATTTCTATGGAAATATATGAAACAAAACATGTTTTGACTGTGAAACAAGATTAACTGAGCAAAAATCCAAGGCAGTTCTTTGGCAAACACATCATTTACATGTACATGCACACCTGTGCAGGTACAAATATCATTGCCAGGAATATAATTTTGTATGAAAGTCACGGAAGCAAGTGCTTCGAGCATTGCAGCATAGGGCAACATCACACTTCTCACAAGCCATTGTTGTTTTGGCCCTTTTGTAAGGGTTATCCCTCATTGATATACCAGGGTGGCTTGCCAAAAAAATTCGATGTTTCTTGTTGCATACAGTGCACAGTCTGTCTGATCCACCGGCACTTGTTGGCCAATGGCCTATGTCATCAAGTCTACTGTCATTGTTGATTTCTTTTCTGGGACGACTGAAATTGTTGCTGTGCCTTTTTTACTTGGTACAGGTATAAGGCTTGTAAAGGTGCTAGAGTTGTGCTGTGGGTCCTTTGTTCTCATGGAGCTTGTCTGGTGTGAAACTGGATGTGATTCCCACTTGTCACTGCTTAAATGTTGAGTGTAGCAGAGTCTGTGGCAGAAGCTGTTGTTATGGGGTTATCACTCTTTAAATTCTGCAGGATGTTATTTACCAGTAATGGTTCAATTGTGATTGTCTTCTCCTGATTCCTACTAATTGCTTCCTCTAGTGTCGGGCTAATGAAGTCATCCAGTTCTGTTTTGATTGACATTGATGATAAAGGTAGCTGGAAATAAAATTATAATGTTCTGTTCACCAGATCTTCTCTTGTCCCAACCAGTACTACATGTACTCTGCACATTAGACTTTTTTTTATAAACTACATTAAACTTCACAAAGAAATTCACAACAATCCTGAGTCTTATTACTTTATATACTTGCTTATAAATTGCGTCAAACTGCAAACAGCAAAGATCGAATCAAACTGCAAATAACAAAGATCCTGAGCTGCCATAGAAAATACACCTGCAGATCAGGGTCTATGTTGTTTGTTGATTATTCCTAACAAACTGCACTGCCCCAGATCTGCTGTCACATTATGTGATTAGGAATCCTCTGCCGTCAGTCAGATGCACTAGGTTTCAATCAGCTAAAAATGTTTAATGTCATGGAAATGTTTTCCTTAATGCCATTTTGCAACATAATTTCATGACCAGTCAAAGAATAACCATTACTTTTGTTTTATTTTCAGTATGCATTAGCTACTTATGACGTAAACTACTGCAAAAACTCTCATACAACTCTGCTCCATTTAATTTTTTAAATCAACAATTTTCAATCTTACTCCAAGTAAAACAATATTTGCATGTGCACAAAGTGCACCCATCCAGATATATTTAAGTGCACCATGTCACAATTGGGTATATTGTACATCTGTACACCTGTGTACTCTGAACACTAGGTACTTAATTAACCTGCTTGCAAAGGTGAGACAAAATTACTTCTTGACACTTTCAGTGTAATTAATCAATTAAACTGTAACTAATAGATCCTACTTTACACAGATGATACACATTTTAAGATTCTGCACTAATCATTATTATAACTATGATTATCACTCTTAATGTTCATCATACAGTAATTACTGTAATTACTGTATACTATCAAGGCTTTGTGATGTTTAACTGTCCATTTTTGATACCTTTAATGATATGGCTTATACTGGAAGCCTGTGGATATATTGCAAAATCCAATTACCTGGCAAGTTATTCCTGTGAAACTATGGTTTCTATAGTGTTGCAAAGCCGATTATTTCAGCATGAATGTATTGGATTTACAATTCACTTAGGATATGCCATAGCACAATTCCAGGAAAAATATACAGTAGCATTACTATACTGCATCATCATCATCATCATCATCATAAGCATTATTGAAAATAACACACATAATAATGACATTCAATTTCAAGATCAAATATATCTAACATCCTACAACCATACACCATTACAACACTGAGTCTATATTGTCCTGATTAATACTACAACCATAACCCACAATACAGATGTTTCTCTACTGCAATGATGAATATGGTACACCAACCATACCCTCTACTACCCTGACTAATACTACAAGCATACTCCACAACAAAAGTGTTTCTCTGCTGTACTAATACTACAACCTTACCCACTACAATTCTCTACTGCACTGATCAATACTACAGCCATACCTCACTACAATACTGTTTTAATACTGCACTGATTATTACTACAACCATATCCCACAAACATTCTCTATTGCAATAATCAATACTCAAAATTCTTAATAATTAACCTGTTCTGTTTGTGTAATTAGTATAAGCACTCATCATGCCAACACTGATATTTAAAGGTCACTGACCACATATATTGTACAAATGTATTATTATAGTCATAAAAAATGCATTTGTCATGTATGCACACCATAAAAATGTTTAATTAGACTTAAAAGTCTGCTTTTTTTTAAATGAAACAATTATTTGGCAATCTCCATAAGCAATCAGTAGTTTCCACATGCCAAACACGGATATGAAGTACATTAATCCCTTCTATTCAACCTAGCCATTCAAGTGTTTAATTTTCCCATGTAAATGTCTATGTGATATATCTTATGATTGTGCTTTTGTACAGCAAATATGGTGTATTGTGTTGCATATGGATCTAACTAAAAGAGTGATGATGGAACAAAAGGGTTCTTTCTTTTTCCAAAAGACTAGAGCTTATGGTGAGACTTTTTCATCAAGGTATATGACCAAAGACCTAAGAAATAAAATAATTTTGTGTTGTATTTGAGCCCCCTCCCCCAACTGTATGGTACAATAAAAACAATAAACAAAACACTTATTTGGAAATAAAATGAAAGAAACCGACCTTGCATTGTTATCATTTATTCATTCCTTTTATCATGCAAAATTTATTAAAGAAAAAATATATCTACAAATTGTAGCAGATGCCAGCTGGCATATGCATCCTTACTGTATTGTGTATCGCTTATCTCAGATAACAAGAGACAGGAATATCATCTGACTGCTTGAAGACACCTGCCATTCACACATGTACATTATAAGGTGCAAAATGACCAAGATTGCATTGTATCCAGGTTAACTATATGACTGTATCTTGCAAATAAAAATCATTATTTGAAAATAGTCACTTTCAGTGCAAATGATACATGGGTTACAAAAGTATTATTAAAGCAAGTTATTGCTGTGTATATTATTTACCCTATAAACATCAATATCCATTTGTATCAATTATGATTATATATGGCAAACAAATAGAAGCCCAGGTCATGAATAAACACAACTGGCTGCAAGCAATAAACTCATGGCTTAACTTACTGACTGGATATGAAAGACAAAGGTTATTTTATTACAAAGGAAGCCAACCCCAGAAAATGACTTTGGAATCTATTAAGTGTGTCAAATTTATTTTATGAAGTTGGCTGATTGGATTCTTTTAAGTGTGCTGATTTCTTGTTTTTCACAAAGTCAGCCAACTGGAAAGCCAGCATTGATTCCTTTTTATCTGTATTAACAGGAATTTTGATAATAAACTGAAAAACTAGAACAGTTTTGAAAGCGACACATATCGATATAAGGCTGAACAGCAAATTAGTTTTCAACAGTTTCATCTAAATCTTCCCTATACATAATTTATAGTATTTTATTTTTCAACAAGAAGCATGCATTTCATCTCCAGGGGATAAATGTACATCATTTTTAGTTGGTGTCCTTTATAGGCGCGAAATTGTAGCTATGGAGAAGTAACAGTATAGCATCCTTCTATTTCAAGTAATTAAATTATTCCTTCTTGATACTTAATATTTTTTTTATTCTTTTTGTGCAATCATAACTATTTTTAATCATGAAAAGCTAATCTGATGTAAAAAGAAAAATTGTTCGAGTATAGCAGTGACCTTCAAATAGATAATACCTGTCAAGTTATTTTGAACACTCAACAGGCCAAAACAGATATTTACATAGATCTTACTTGTGAGCACTTATCAGGCCAACATATATTTAAATAGATCCTACTTGTCCAATTATTTTGAGCACTTATCAGGCCAACACAGATATTTACATAGATCCTACTTGTCCAATTATTTTTGAGCACTCATCAGGCCAACACAGATATTTACATAGATCATACTTGTTCAATTATTGTGAGCACTCATCAGGCCAACACAGATATTTACATAGATTCTACTTGTCCAATTATTGTGAGCACTCATCAGGCCAACACATATTTAAATAGATCCTACTTCTCCAATTATTTTGAGCACTCATCAATCCAACACAGATATTTAAATAGGTCCTACTTGTCCAATTATTTTGAGCACTCATCAATCCAACACAGATATTTAAATAGGCCCTATTTGTCCAATTATTTTGAGCACTCATCAGGCCAACACAGATATTTAAATAGGTCCTACTTGTCCAATTATTTGAAGCACTCATCAATCCAACACAAACATTTCAAATAGATCCAGCTGCTAAAATATTTTTCTTTTCCACGTCATCAGAGTTACATCCACAACTTTCTACTTTAATGATATAAAAGATTAAACTCTCTTCCAACCTCAATTAAAGCTATTTCCCAATTACAAGCCTTTAAACATGTCAAACGAATAGTAATTTTAAAACTAGTACTAAATATGACACTACCGTAATACATATCTAACTATAAGATGTACCTATATCCTACAGTTAGAATTCAAATTCTACACTCTAGATACTGCTGATGAGTATTTGATTACTTCGGTAACTGGATATAAAATTTATAGTTTCTACCAGTGTCCTTCATACACATATTTACTTTAAAATATCCTAAGTTAAGGCTTATGTTTTCGTGACTAAATTAATGACCTTACTGGAAACAAATCCTGAAGGCTTCAATAGATCATCCTTTGATAGTCAACATAGCTGTTTGTATTATTTCCTTAATTCATTGTGCTTTGTGCAATGTTTTCATACATCATAAAGAAAGCATGCCTAAAATATTATTGTTTAAAAATGTTGTTGCTAATATACATTATTTGAATTAGTATTATAGCCTTAAACAATGAAAACTACTTTTTTAATATCAATAAATTTTCATAATTTTATCAATACATCCTGATGAAATGTTGTTTTATCATTAATATAAAAACAACTACTTCTTATTATTGTAAAAATATTCATGAAATTATTTATAAAACATTTATATGATGCTCATTCTGCAATAAATAATGCTACCACCTCAAACTACTAATATCAATATAAAATTTGGAATATGGATACAGTAATCCCCCTCTTAAATGGTCCCCTCACCAGCAGCCACCCGCTCCTTACAGACAGAATCTGAAGGCACTGATGAATTTGTGTTCAAAATTCTTCCTCGCGAAAGGCCAATTGGCTATTGCAACCAGCATATTTTTGCAAAAATAAAAAATTTACCCCTCACAAGCGGCTGCATTTTATTTTGTAATATGTATCCAGAACAAGTTTTTTTCTAAATTTTGTTAAGTAATCTGATTTCTGTTTTCCGATGTCAGGTTTTCGTTCTTCAAGAAAGTGTTGTACATGTACCACTAAGGTTAATATTATATCATTTACACCTCACGAGAATTACATTTATTCCATAAAGCCGAGAAAGACTCAAATTTTAATCCATACAAAAATATAACTACACGTAATCTGTATATCCTTACTGCGTGTTATCATAAGATGACTGGTTTAGCCACTGATAATGGTTAAGATTACACTTTTTAATAGTAGTAACAGCTGATAAGTGGCACTATTGATGTACAAAAATACAAAAGTCATCAGTAAAATGGTTTGATAGCCTTTATGGCTTCCCTTTGCAAGATGTTGAGCTTGATAATTTCCATAATTAGTGGCTATTACACAACAACTGTCAAGTTTATAAATCCTAATGGCCGAGATGTGCTATTGTTCAGATCAAAGCTGTTTTTCGCACTTTTGAGTCAAGAAATCTAAAAACAATAGGGTACCTAACTGTGACTAATGAATCACGTGACAATTGCTGCTTTAAAAAATACATGGCATCTTGTTTAAATACAGAAAAAAATTGTTTTATCAGTCTTGTAGTTGCAACATTGATGATTATAACTCGACATAATGTCAAGATCACACGGTCAGCATTGGCTAAAAATAGAAACAGGGTACAAGACAAAGACCGAAAAATCATGTGACAACACAACTTGTCGCTTCCTTTACGAAGAAAGCATTTCATCCGCTCAACAAATGTGATGTCTGCATAATTAAATTGCGTACAGTTAGCAACATCAAAATAACTCATTACCAAACTTTAACATGTCATCACGTAAACAGAGACGATTATTTCAGAAAACTTTGGCTGTTATAGTCTACGAAATCGGGTGAAGTGGGGGGAGGGGGACTGGTCAAACAATTTTAGGTAGAAAAGACTCAAAAATAAAACAATTTTATGTTGAAAAGACTTGAATAAACAACATCGTAACTGATAAATTATTTAGCAGCAGTGGGAAAATGAAGCAAATGGAAAGAGAATTGCGTATGTACCAAGATTTAAATGACGTTTTTGAATGGTTCTGCAATGTGCATGACAACACCCACTCGCATATCATGCTTATGCCAAGAATAAGAACTATTAATGCATATTTGTTTGAAATAAGTCAACTATTATAGCACAAGAATACAATATGTAATGTTGTTTTTAAACAAAGATATTAAATGCTTTGAAAAATGAAGCTTTCTTACTACGTACAGATACTTCCCACAAAAAATTTAGCCCCCCCCACTGGAAAGGCAAACTGCCTTATAAGGACACTTTCCCAGTGCAGAAGGGGTGGCCATATAAGAGGGGGAATACTGTATGTCAGAATTCTACACCAAAATAAATTCTTGCAAATTTGGAATTAGTGGCATTCCTGTAAAAAGATATAGGATTTATCAATCCAAGATGGACAGCAATGGAAATAGCTCATTTTTGTTGCAGTATGTTTTACATGAAAAAGGTTATGAATAAAACCATTTAAACAAGGAATTCATTGTTACATGTATATCTATGAGAAAACAATGAAAATTTCCCAAATGTTACCTGTTCAAATCCATCAGTCAACTGTGGCAACGATGAATTACCATTATTTATCTCGGTCAATGTGGAAGTTGCTGAATTGTTTAATGCATCTACTGCCCTTGGATCTACAACCTTCTCCACTTCTATGTTTTCATGCTTTGGTATGTATTCTTGATATATCTCTGGCTGCAACAAACTTTGGCTTAATGTTTCAGACTCCAGTAAAGAAATAAAATCATGGCAGAATTGAGATAATGTACAAAGTCGCAACTGTTTGGCAAGTTTCTCTATTCCGTATACATTTGCCATGTTTAACTGTATACTGCCAATATAAAGATAGTTCACAATTAGTCTGACCGCTGACTTCTCAACGTCCTCTGGGAGATAGAATTCAAATACGTTATTCTCCTCAGTGTGGGCCAAACATCGTAGAATATTTGGACACGCTGCCATCAACACCAGTTTATGAAGCTACAAGAAAAGAAAATTTCTAATTTAAAAAGATATTAAAGATTTAAAGGATAAAAGAAAAGAAAAACTTAAGGATCAACAGTAAGGAGAATGTAAAATCCATTCCATCTGTCTGTAACATCCTAAATCAATGGGTAAAAATTAATAAACATGGGCAATAAATTTAAGATGCCCATGTGATAAACATCGGTGAGAGAGATATAAATTATATGGCCTCTCACCCCACCCCCAAATCAACGGAAATGGGTCAATGGGTAAATATACAAAAAAAATGACATTGCAAAAACCACCTTTATGTATGTAAACATAACTAGATCTCTATCTTTTTCTCTTTCTCTTTCTCTCTCTCACACACACACATGTGCAAAGAAATGATTGGGTAGCCGAGGTGGGAGTGTAACAATATTTCTCTCTTACAACATTATCAGAAAATAGGTACAAGTTTAAACCTTAAATCTTTCATCCTGAAGATTAAGAACAGCATCACAGTATTTGTTCCCTCTCCATAGTTCTGACATCTGGGACAAAAGCTGAGAGGAGTAATCTGAACTTGTATAAACTTTCTCCATATTATTTGTCCTCTTTCTACTTGTCCTCAAATAATTCAGTACCACAAGGCTGGTGGATGCAACACATCTGAAGGTAGTTCTGTAAAAGAGATGAAATGGATCAACTTTACTACACCATACTTTTAAGCCTGCAAAGAGACATCCCAAAGATTCACATTTTCTCTCTACTCACTATAAAAACATATGTAAAAGGCAAACATAAATGCAAATCTCTTATTTAAAATAATGTAGAATCTGGATAAGTGAAAATAAGTCTATCTGGATAATAAACACTCATGTTACAAGAATAAATACCCGTGTTACAAGAATTAACACCCATGCTACAAGAATAAATACCCATGCTACAAGAATAAACACTCATGCTACAAGAATAAACACCCACATTACAAAAATAAACATATATGTGCTTGGATAAAATGCACCAATGTTTCAGGGGTCAAGCTAGACTGGAATTTGAGGGATAAGTGACTTCTTTTGGACAGTAGAGGGAGAAGTTGAACCTGAACAGGGAGAAGTGGGAGCAAAGCAAGACATGCAATGTGTGTATGTGTATGTATGTGTTGTTTTCATTCTCTTATTTGAATTACGCCATCTATTTCCCAGTATGCATATTTAACATATCAAAAATGGGATGTCAAGGGTCAGAGGAAACTCGGACTACTGTGGTCAGTGTGGTTAGTGCATGTCAAAAGTTCGACACAGCCACTTGCAGGTCACATTATCTCATACATACCTGCTATATTGTTGCTTTAAATAAGTACCTTCATATAAAGTTATATAAAAGTCATTCTACCATGTCTTTAATTAATATACAGACAAAGTAGTCGACGAAGGATGCGATACTGCTTTCAAAAGAAAGGCCGGAAGAAATTTCAAAAAGAAACAGTGTAACCATGGAACCGTACTGAAAAAAAGACGCTTACTGAAAATAATCCGTAAATGGCACAATGGGGGAAAAGGGGGAATCATAAGAAGAAAAAGAAGAAAAAGATGACAGTAATGATGATCAAAAATACTCCATTTATCTCAGCTTCATCTCAACTTTGTTCCATTATATTAATTATTGGTTTTATTTTCTTTATTTGTTAAATCTGCGTATATCTAATTACTAATTTACTTGAAACGAGACCCCTCATCAGTTCTTGCATTGCATGGACAAATCAGAATATGGTCCTATGCAAGAAGATTGAGAACCTGACGGGGAAAGTTAATGAATCGGAAACAGGACTGTAGGCGAACGAACCAAATCTTGAGCAACAAAAGGCTTATTCCCGTCGAGAGAATCTAATAATTTATGGTGTGCCGGAAATCCGCGAAGAAAAGTGAGAGGATATGTGTGTATGAGTGATGCACATGGTTTAGACTCAGAGAGGACTGAAGATTAAAAAAAAAAAAAGAGCTCATCAGATGAGATGAAAATAAAATACAAAACCCGTGATTGTCAAATTTTAAAATTATAATGACAAGGGTGCTGAGACACTATGAAGACACATGGGAAAAAAATCCAGCGAAGTTGCCACAAGGACCAGTGACGTCACTAGGGTTGGTTTCACCAAGTTAGAGTAGTAAGAAAGACTGGTTTCAGCCCAGAGACCCCTAAAACACCCCCAAACAAGTACAGATCGATTGTTGTTGTTGTTGGGCTTAACGCCATTTTTCAGCACACGATAGGCTATTCATGGCGGCCAGTATTAATGGTGGAGGAAGAAACCGGGAAATCACCGGAAAGAACCACCGATCCACGAGAAGCTACTGGCAAGCTTTCTCACATATCTACATTAGCCGAATCTTAGACTCGAACACACGCAGACAGAGGTGAGATGGCAGTGATCCGTAACAAACAGCGCTTTAGACCACTCGGCCACTCGGGGCCCCAGTACAGATCGACCATCTCGTTAACACCTCACAATCAATTATCTCACTGATGACTAAAACATATAACATTATCTTTGTGAAATATCACATATGACAATATATTCGACGACGTTCACGGCTGACCACCTCATCAACACCCCATGATCACTATCCTACTGATGACTAAAACATATGAACATCATTCTTTGAGAACATATCATATGACAATATATTCGACTGCACTTGTTTGGAGTCATTTTAGAGCTCTCCGAGCTATTACCAGCCTTTTCCCTTACTAATTAGCGAATTTCCGATGGATTTTCTAGAATGCTCTAGAATCAGGCAGAAGATAAGGATTTTCCAGAATAACTGGATCACGTAATAACATTTTTGAATTTTTGTGCAGGAAGTCCATGGGGGTGACACCATGAGTTATCTCACAGTAGTAAAGTAAAATGGCTGGTTCTAGCCCAGAGACCCCTAAAACACTCCCAAACAAGTACAGATCGACCACCTCGTCAACATCCTGACTAGAAATAAATAACATTTAATGTAGCCATTTCATCATTGAATGTTTTTAATGACATGGTCGTCGGTATATTGCTATCATCAACATATTTTTCAATTGCAGAGCCGAAATTTGTTTCTGGTGTTCTAAGATTATTAATACCATTATTATCCATGTTGAGAAATGCACGCATTATACCGCTGTTGGCTAATACGTATTTAAATTCTTGTTCATCAGCTTATTTTTTTTTTTGTTGTTTCAGCGTCTATATCACTAAGGAATGTAACTTTATTTTTATTCATGATAAAATTACCCGTGAACGAATCTCCAGCTTTTTTGACATACTCATTAACCGGGTTACTGAAATCTTGTATTTTACCTTCATTGGTAAAAGTAACGATATTATTAACAACCGCGGTAGGAATTCGTATAAGTACATTTGGCAGTTGTATATTACTTGTCTTTAATCGTCCTTGTTTGTCCTGAAAAACAACGACTTCGTCTGAGCTGATCAAGAGCTGTATATCTAGGTAAGTCACCTTGCTGACTTTCAGCTGATGAATCTCTCACTAATGTTCCAAATTTTGTATAGTAGTTCATTGTATCTACTGTTATACAATTTTTATATTACATAAAATTATATAACAACAATGGCGAAGATAATAAATTTTTATACTGAACTATTAATTAATCATAAACATAATAACTAACTTCCAGATTGTCACTATCTTATTGTTGGTCGTACAGGATCAGGTAAAACAAATTTGTTATTAAATCGTTTGCTCAACAATAACTTTAACTATGATATGGTATATATTTGCACAATTAACCCACAGAAAGATAAGTATTATCTACTAAGCAAGCATAACGATATACTTCTTGATGAACTTGACTCTGGTGATGATATATTTTTAATAAGACAACCAGAAGTATTTCAGTTAAAGAACTTGATTCATATCTGAGCTTAAAATAATTGTATTTAACGATATTTGGTTAAACAATGAGGAGATGAATAAGATCAGATCTTATTTTTCATTATCGAGTAATAATAAATTAGATTCTGTTTATCTTGCCCAGGTTTTTACAATGTCGATAGATTTATTTGACGAAATACGGGTTGTTTTATATTATTTCCACGACTGCACAATAATGATAAAAGAAATATTGCAAACGACCAATGTGGCGATGTAACGAAAGATAAATATATTGTATTATATCATCAAGCAACCAAAGACATATACAATTTCTTTTTAATTTGATAAACTAGAGTGTGATCCATATAAGATGTTTCGTTGTTGTATTGACACGTCACAAATTTCATAAAGCGTCTAGAAAATAATGGACAAGCATCAGCAAATAATCGAATTGCTAAAGAATATTATTGAAACTCGAACAGCATTTAAGAAAAAAAGTGGACGAATCTCGGCGTGGATAAGTTCAAGCAGAAGAAAAAAACTGCTAAATGTTTCAAACCTGTTACTGAGGCAGTACTTGGCAAGCAACTAAAAATATCAGCATTATTTGCAGACGAGCTTAAAACTTATAAGAAAGAACAAGTTTTGTTAGGTTTACTTGGAGAAAGATTGAAAGAAGAAAATACAAAAAGAATTGCAGAAGAACTTGTAAGACACATTGCTGATCCTACTGCACTACAGGCTGAATTTGACATTAATAAACAACCCTCTTGTACTTCAGCATGCTAATGCAAGATTGTTAATCCAGCTGAGTTAAAGAGGTTAATAGAAGACGTGTCAGAGCAACAAAAAATGATCCAAGAAACTGTGATACAAATGTTGCCTGTTGGAGAATCTATACAATTTTATAGAAAACAATCTAGAGCAAAAATATATGATGCTGCGTATGATGATTTATTTTTTTGGAAAATATTTGACAAAAGAAAATCGAAAAAATCTTGATAACATTAGAAATTGGTCAGAATATGATTACAAAAAATTGATAGGTATTTTACAAAATGTATACAACGATTTTTTTGAAAACTTATGAAATTAAAAATGCTAGAGAGGATGAAGAAGTATTAACTCTGTTAGATACAATAAGAGAAGGAATTATTTCTGGAAATGTACTTAAAATAGCGAATCAATATCGAAATAAACCAGGAGGTTATGGTAAAGGCTAGAATTTTAAAAGACTTTTGAAAAGTATAAAAGCGAACGAAATGTAACAATACCAGAGGAAACCACCAGATCTGTAGTTAAAGTTTTTACATCAAACGCAGAAATAGTCGATCGACTTATGTCGCTGATATCATAAAAAAGCTGGTAGTGAAAGCGTAGAGATCGATAACTAAGTTAGTAATATACTAAATCATCTTAGATCGAGCGGATTACTGACATCGAACGAGTATGAAATTTGATATAGTGATGTTATCTAAAAATATTTATATAATGTCATTAACATCAGCAATATTATTACTTAATTCTTCGCAGACAACAGAAAACAGCACAAACTTTTCTGTTTATTACAATCCGACAATAGACCTAGATCTTAATAGACAGTATGAGATTGGACTAATTTCATGTAGAGCATGGCTAACGTGAAAACTGGTGTCAATGATGAAATTTCACTTGCTTTGTCAATTCCAGATTTTATAGGAGGTGGGTTAAATAAATCAAAATTTCACAAGGAGCTTATACTATCTCTGATTT
Source organism: Potamilus streckersoni (assembly GCA_016746295.1). Taxonomy (NCBI): domain Eukaryota; kingdom Metazoa; phylum Mollusca; class Bivalvia; order Unionida; family Unionidae; genus Potamilus; species Potamilus streckersoni. Next base: position 2,443,828 of record JAEAOA010001725.1, on the reverse strand, counting down.
AGATAAAACAATAAAATAGCTTATGCAAAAAGAAAATGTAAACATTGAAAATTTTGAGTTGCAGCGAATTATAACACGTTACGAGCTAGAATAACATTAAAAGATACAATAGTAGTCGATTTTACATCACCAAGAAGAATCGCGTCGATAATCCGATTTAAACGTTCAAAAAATTATTATGGTGCTGCTAGTAGCAATAGAAAAAAAGGGTTTTAGCCCAAACCCTTTTTTCCTACTACTACTACTACTACTACTACTACTACTACTACTACTACTACTACGACTACTACTACTACTACTACTACTACTACTACAGACAGGTATTTTATAACCAGACAAAACAACAGGTATTGGAATGCTATGATTCATCCAAGTAAGCTCTGTCCTGGAACATTTTCTATAATTTTGGTAAATATCTTTCCAAGATATCCACCTACGATTTTTCTTCTATAATTTTTTTCTCTTCTCACAAAATTGACTACGCAATCAAGCGCCGATGTAAATAGTATATGACAATTTGTTTGTTAAGATCAATTTGTCTGTCCGATTGATCAGTTAATTGCATTGTTGTTCCTGTTGTTTGAATTTCAAAATTAACATGATAATAAATAACTTGTCCTGGACTAATTTGCATGGTAGATCATAGTGGAACGTCTGGCGAAAAGCTATATATCATTTGTCCTCTACTACCTTGAGAAAGATCCCGATACAATAGAGCAATTTATTAATATTGTGTTTACTTATGTCATATTTACTGGCAGTACACCGCCGCATGTGGTTAATGGCCCTTCAGCAGAGTAGTAATAGAAAACAAGGGTTTTAGCCCAAACCCTTTTGTCCTGCTACTACTACTACTACTACTACTACTACTACTACTACTACTACTACTACTACTACTACAGACAGGTATTTTATAACCAGACAAAACAACAGGTGTTGGAATGCTATGATTCATCCAAGTAAGCTCTGTCATACAGAGGTGACAAATTTGTTAGAACAGCGCATGCGTGGAATACGATTATTCTAAAGACGGCAAATGGGTTTTATAATCAGTCTACCACAAGTTTTTTTTTTATCAGATAACAGGATGAAAATTAAACTGTGCATTAGAACGTTTCAGTTAACAAGGCGGAAATTAAACTATCATTAGAATGAAAATGATATTATTTTATACCTCGTGACTAATTATTAATGTTTCAACTGTTGATATTAAAAATATTTCATTATCACGATTATAGATATTAAATTTTACTTTACCGCTCACACAGCGACGGGACTCAAACAAATCTTTTATTTCTGGTTTGTTCAGAGGATATTTTTGTCGATAAAATACACCTTTGACCGATCGAGATCAATTGTGAGTTTAGTATATTTTTGTTGGCTAATGGGGCTGTGAAAGTTTTTAAATTCCGCAAGCAACATTTGATACAATTGTTCGATATAATTGAAATGCACGCTATTATCATATTTGATGAGCGAAAGTTTCAGTTTGTCACGTGTTCCATTAAAACATATACCTGATGTTTCATTATTAAATTCACTTGTCAATTGTTTACCGTCCATCATTAGATATTTGATGTTACTATTGTAGCTATTTGTTATTGTCAAATTTTCAAACATTATTTTATAAGTTTAGATAAAATTTTAGTTGGAAAAGATAATGTCAAATTTTCAAACATTATTTTATAAGTTTAGATAAAATTTCAGTTGGAAAAGATAATGTCAAGTATAGATCTATCATCATGACAATACCCAAGGGCAAATGTATCCACCCCATTTTCGCAATAGCGTTTTGTCATCAAAATTACACAATCCACGTTTGATAATGACATCTGTTTCGAGTTTATGATGATTAATTCGAATTTCCATAGCTCTCATAAAACTAACAACGCCATCAAGCGCGTACTTGTAGTCATCAAATTGCATAAACTTTTTAACAAAATTACGAGGCAGACCTTTTGCTTTTTTCGTTATTTTATTATTATCTAACAATACGGCATACATTGTGCTAAGTAATCCGATAAAGTATTTGATAGCGCTCGAGTTCATTTCATCTTTGAACTTACCAATAACCTTTTTATTTGTGTCGTCATGAAATTTACTGTCACGTGGGTAATCAGAAAGATCAAACAGATATCTATTATCAAACATATCCTGATAGATGTCTTCGCATTCGATTTCATACACGAGTGAATCAGTATCAGTAAACAATAATCTACTGGCCGGCCATTGATTTTTAACAAAATTATAATGAAAATCGTACATCAGTCACTTTGATAAATCCAACACTGCAGCTCCAACTTAGGTCGGCTTGTTTAGTTTTAGATTTGTTTTTCTTCTTTGTATCGCAACAAGATTCTCATTAAAAATTTTCATGCTCACAAAATCATCGTCTGACACAAGTTTGTTTCTACGACTGATATCATTAACTAGTTCGATATTTAAGCGTTTCCTAATATTCTCCATCGTCTTACCAAAAACGGAATTGTTCATCAGTTTAAAGAAGTTTTTCTCAAAATCCGTTTTTGCTACAGCTCTTCTTGAAGTGTTCGAGTTAATGTAACCTCTCATCCACAGCGACTGATTAAATTTTAGTACACGATGAACTTTTCTCAACACAAGACCAGCATCGACTGCTTGTTTTAAAACTTTGTAATGCAAAACATAATGACGTTTATTAAGCAAATTTGGTACTAGTTTTTTGACCATGGAATGTTGTCTTGGTGATGCTAACACTTGTGGTTCTTTTGATAACAAACTATAATCTATGACCATTGATTCCGCACAGAAAGGGTAATCGTTGGATAATCGAGATCAACTTCAACGAAATATGAAACATCGTCGGGTATCTTTTTTCTGTCTCCGATAGAAATCGATCAGCCGTGATCCAGTGAAATCCACCAAGAGGCATTGGTTCTGCCATCGAATACCCGTACAAGTTATTACAATCTAGATAAACTATATACTTCGAAGGAAGCTCAGGATTATACTGTTTCAAATATTTGTTGTTTGCTTCAGCATATTTTTTTGTTATCACGCTAATACCGCCTCTGATACCTTTTTCGATAAAGTTGAACATATGAACGTCAGTCAGTAATTCTAACCTTACCTTACTAAATTTTAGCAGAGCATCCCATGACAGCCCAGGGGCAGAATAATACCAACAAGGATCTAGTCCGTAATTATTATAACTTACTTCTCGAAAACTTTCAAAAACATCTGCTAATAATAACACGTTAGTTTTCAAATACAAATCATGATAATCACCAAAAGTCTCACAATCAAACTCTTTCCAGATATCTTGTGCATACCTGTACTCGTCATCGGTTATATTTTCATTTTTAAGTTGCGAGTAAAATTTATCTTTGCCAGGTAAAGATGTTTCATCAAATTTACTCCAGTCGTCGAGGTATTCGTATGGAAAAACTCCCTTTTTAGATAGTAAATTAAATTTATCTCCAAAACAGTCTCTTAGGTTATCAAATTTACTACAACCTTTTACTAGCTCATCTAACGATGCTGCCATAAACTGCAAGCTGTCAATAAAACGCAATTTACCTAGCGTAACTGACACATACCTTTCAAAATTATTTGGAATGCATATGATGATATTATCAAGTTTTAGACGAGATTTTATCTCAGGATCACCAAAAGCTTCTACTATAATGTGACTATCATATCCTCGAAAATTGTGTAGAATAATCGGAATAAAATCTGGAGCATGAAATTTTAAATTACACTGATTATCAGCCGCTCCACGGTACTGTCCGGTTAAATGGCAATGGTCATGTACTTTTTTGTCAGTCCTGACATTGTCAGGGTCAAAAGCTTTTTCACAAATATGACAAATTTCTGCTTGCTCGTGATCAGATTCTTGTTGTGGTGTTAATTTTAACATTGGCGTTACTTTTTTCAAACGATAAGTATTATTATCAACTTTGTTAACCAACTCCTTGAGAAGCCAGACAGCTGGATTTTTACCACGATAGTATTGGATTGGTTTAGATAATCTAGAATCAGTACAACAAACTACCTTGTACGCTACTCCCCATGGAATATGATTTTGAACTTTTCTTGTACTCGATTGATTAGGATTATTTTCTACGCCAAGTACAGGTTGAAGTAAACACTCAAAATCAGCGTATATGACGAAAGGAATTTTTAGTTTGTGATTATGATGGACAAACTGTAACACACTATCTTTTTTAGATGGCATTGTTATTCATTGTACATCACTACAGTATTGTAAATGCTTTTGTAATGTTTCATTGTTTGTACAGCCATGCAAGCAGCGGTAACAAAGGAACTTTTTGTTCTTATTCTTATTGTACTGTTTACCAACTAGTCCGTTAAAGTTTTTAATCCAAACGTAATGATTTTTATAAAACAGTAAATCTATAGTAGATTGTGAAGCTTTTCTTGAAATATATCTCGGATATACATCCTCTTTTTCATATAGTCCGAAAAAGTTAATTGAAACATTATTTTGCTTTTCAAATTTTGGTATTTGATTTTCTGCCACTGGAAAGTTAATATCTTTAAAATTTAATCTAGACACGTGACTGATATACTTCTCAACACGATCAGCGTGTTTTTCTGCTGGAAATAGTGCGGAAAGAACAGCCCATTGGAAACATTTGTTATCTACGTTTTTTATGTTTATACAACATCTTTTACTTTTTAGTTTTGGTAGCAGGTCGATGTACGAACTACCTCGTAATGCGTCATATTTCATCGTGCGAAACAATATTTCTTTGATCATTTCAAACTTCCAACCCGAACCTAATTCAGTGAATTCCTCTATTTTTTCCAGATTTCTTGGTGTATTTCATCAGATAGTGATAAAAGATCAGTCCCATGCAAAACACGTCTTGATTTTGCGTTCATATAAGGATCTGCAATTTCCTTGTTAGTTGGTTCTTCCGTTATAACTAACTTTGAAAATATAACATGATATTGCACTAATAAGCTGATACTTTTGTGTTTCTCGAGCTCACGTTTTACAGTTGTCTGTAGTAGGTGGTAAAGATTTGCTGCAGTAAAATTTACTAAAACATTTTGATTATCAAACTGATAACTATTGTCAAAACCTTCGAAAGCAGTCGCTATTTTATTAGGTTCTCCCATAAAGCTTCTTTTGGCTATATCACGCAATTTTATCATTGTTATACTATAGTATAATATCTAATTGATAATTTACCTCACACTGCGCATGCGCTAAAAATCAATTGAAGATAAAAAAATATCACCTATAATATAATGACAGCAAATCTGACAAGCGCACGTGAGCAAGAAGCATATCATGTTCACCCAAAATATAACTTGTACGCTGGAAATGCAATAGGTTCGGTTATTAACATTAAAACTGGAATACCTGTTGGCGAATTAACGTCAGCGGGTTATCAGTTTAGTGTAAAAGGAGATAATACTGAGAGGATTACAATGCTTAGAAAAGATTTTATTTATACTTTGTTCTGCGATGACAGCATTCCAGAGGGATGGCGTGTATATCACGTGAACGGTAAAGTCACTGATGATAACGTTGAAAACTTATCCTTATAAGATGAGTTTCAGCCGCATCCGGTCTTTGATTTATATGAGGCTAACGATCGTGGCATTAATAGAAGCAAAAAAACTCAAAAAGGTCTTAATACTATGAGCAATATGGGATATATCAATGTAAATGTTAGAGGAAGATCGACAATTTTTGTTCATTATCTTGGTCATAGGTTTGTTTACGAGGTGTTCAAAAAACCCATACCTGATGGTATGGTTATTAATCATATTAATAACGTAAAAACAGACAATCGATTGGAAAATCTGGAGCTAGTGACGCAACAGGAAAATTTGAGAAAAGGACGAGGTGGTAACGGTAGTAATTTTAGATATCCAGCAAAACCTGTTATTTCAAAAAACCTCGAAACGAATGAGGAGATTGAATTTAAATCGATTTCAGCTGCGGCGAAATATTATAGTCTAAATCCCTCTGTCGTAAAATTTGTAGCTGATGGATTAACAAAATCAGCTTTTTCAAGCGAATACGATGCTAGGATTGATTTTAGATATCATGATCAATAATATTTTGTAATTCAGTTTTAGTCAAACAATGATGAGCAAATGCTATAACATCATCATGATCAAATTTTAACGTTGTTACTGCACTTTCATTAATTTTATTTTTTTTTCTGCTTCTGTTAGCAATATTTTATGAAAATCACCTTGCATTACAATAACGTCAACAGAATATACACTATAACCCAACAAACATTTTCTTACCGCTTCAGATATGTCGTTGTAATTTACTATATTAACCTTTTGGTGATATTTTATCTCGTCAGTCATCTTATAATAACATATTAGATAAAAAAATATTATAATAATGGACTTGATGAAACGACTCGCTGAATTATACGAAGATACTAGTGATAAGGTCACGCATAGTATTACATTTTCCAAAGATTTCATAGACAAATCTGTTGGTTATAGTGAAGATGATATTTTGTATAACAACAAATCTGATGATGATGGTGAAATAGTCACTGTTGCTAACAGATCTAATTACAGCAGACCAACAAGTGAACGATATAATGTCAAGTATCACATTACAAAAAAAAATAATGAAATTTAATTTTACCAATTCCGAACAACAACTGTTTTGGCAGCTAATCAGATCTTTCTTAAATATCAGAATTCCAGGCCGACAGAAAAATATCAAATTCGATTTCATATTTGTCAAGATTTTTAATCTAATGACGATCTCTGACGATCGCAGACAATATCTAATATCGTTATGTAAACCAGTAAAAGGTATATCTGTCAAACAAAAGTATGATAAAATTTATACTAACATTATATCATAATTTGTTTGGTTGGAATCCAACTGTTAAATTTATCGCTATAACCACGCCATTTGACTAAACTTTTATCTCCTTTTTTCCTAATCAATTTCTCAATAACAAAAGCATCCTGCTCAGTTTTCTGTAGTTCTTGTTCGTAAAAACTACCTACAATAGGTTCCCCTGCCAGATCTTTTAAAGCGTACGTTACAGGTATTGTTAAAAGCACCTTATCAACTACAAATACTTCTTCACTCCAGTTTGGAGTAAATCCTTTTGCAAATACCTTTTTTATCAAAGATATTCTAACTTTATCACCAACCTTAAATTTATGTCTACGGTACATGTTTTCATTTGCTAATATCGGATTTTTAATAGCATTATTAGGTGACATTTTGATGGTTCGATGTTTCGTGTTATGATATTCACCTAAGATTTGAGAAATGTCATCGATGTACCTGTTGGTGTTTTTAGCTGTCATATGTTTGTGTAATTTTTCGTTTAACGTGCGATTAAATCTCTTAACAACAACGCTTTTACCCTCGTTCCCTGTAACGTATTTTTTTATTATTTTGTTTTAGAAACTGTTCAAACTTTTTGTTAAAAAACTCAGAGCCATGATCAGTCCAGAGTTTATTTGGTTTTCTTTCTATACTCGTTTTTATTTGTTTTAGCGCATCAGTCATTGAAGTCCCTGTCTTATCTGAAACAGGTACACTGAAAGCATATTTACTAAAAACGTCTATAACATTAAACAAATATCTTTTTGGAGCACCATTAGCGCCAATGCTAAACTGAGCTAGATTGGATACATCCACCAAATCTATTGCCCAGATATCATCTACACCATTAGCGACAAATTTACGTCGTGGGAACTTTTTTTTAGGTCTGTGTAGTTCAGACGCTAGCGTCTTTGCCGCAAGATCATCATATACTTTTTACCGAGTCCAAGTTTATATTTTGCTCCAATTATTCTCTGAACAAATCTTGTATCAACACGTTCTCGTAGATTTGTTGGCTCCACATCACGTAATTCGTCTAACATTACTTTATCATAATCTGCTTTCGAGTTTTCATGATCACGATAACAGATATCATGACGCATCGCTATTGCATCCACTTGATTGTAAGGCTCTTGTCCAGGCAACGGATTGTCGTTTTCATCTAGTTTTTGATCTAGCGGATTATAAGGTCCTGTATACCGATGACCTGGCAAAGTCCAACCGCCTTTTGGTTTTGGTAATTTTCCAATAATTTTATGTATATCTATACCTGACCCTATTATTTCTCTGTTGTTACAACATTGACAGTATGCGACAATTTTATTTTGCTCAAAACACAAATCTCTGTCAGAATCACAGGTGCATATCATTCTATATTTTTAGTCGTCTATATATCAGGATAACCAGATCCTAGCGACGTCTCTGAGGATACCGTCGCTGTGGACGTTTTCTTTAAAACATATTTTTTCTTTTTTCGCAGACTGCACAAAAACTTTTTAATATTATCCTGTTGTTTTTTGTTTTTTCTGTTGTTTTATTAATATGTTCTGTTTTAGTTCTACACTTGAGACAATATGTTGACATTATTATATTTTTAAGTTTAGATAAAATTAATTGCGATCTCATCATTAGCGTGAGAAGGTTGCTTGTCAAACTGTAAAATAAATTTTAAAAATTGAGATTTCTGCTCATCTGTCGGATAAACATAATACAATAATATCCGCAAGCAGACGTTCCAACAGGTTGGAGTTGATTTGATGAATAATATATCTTTTTAAATTTTTTGTTCACATACTTTTTTATTACATCGCTTGGAGGAAGTCCAAATGAGTCGAAATAATTATTTTATAAACTGCTACTCAATGTGTACCGGATCCGTCATTAAAATCTTGTATATTAATAACGCACGAACTTACAGCTGACAGCGATGTTTTTTCTGCGAGTTCATCTTTAGAATAAACTCCGTGAAATCCAGGAACTGCTTTTAACTTATCGATTATATCAAAATTACTCAACGGGGTGGTCGTGTTCCTGGTAATGTTAGGCCACGTCCGATTTCTAAAAGATTTGGCAGCAGACTTCCCGCTAGTCCCGCCAAAAGTGGAGCGAACGGAATAATTCCTCCTTGTTTTGCTTGTTTGCGTTTTGGTGTTGTTTTCTCTCTTTTTTGTTTTCTTTTTTTTTCTGGCGATTTTGTTGTTGGAGATTTCTTTTTCCGTTGTGGCATTATAATATATCATTTACATAAAATTTACAATTTTTTTTATTCCATTTCCATGAATGATACCATTACCCTCAACAGCTTTCTTCGTTGCGCCAGAGACTGCTCCGGACATTGCTGCTAGTCCTAATGTTCCCAACACCGGCAAAACTTTAGGTATTATTGTACTAGCTAATACTGATAATGCTGGACCAAGAAAACCACCTTTGACGACAATGTCGTTTGTCATCGCAGTTATTTGTGCAGCACTTAAATTTAAAACAAAAGTTTTTTTACGATCATACTTCTTTACTTGATTTTTTGTTAGCATTAATTTTGTTAAAACACCATCAGAAATATTAGGATTGATTTTTAATGATACCTGTTCTCGCTTTGCAATAGCAGCTACTAATTTTTTAACTTGGCCATCGGTTAAATATACTTCTTTTACAATATATTTTGCCATTTTATATAACAACTATAGATTAAACTTGAACTGTCATTTTACCTCCAATAGAATCTACCGTGATAAAACTGTCACTTACCACTAATGCGTATACGTACAACGGAGCTATTGGAACCGTACCAAGTGTCCAGGTAATTTCAATATCCGCTGTGCTGTCTACAATTCGCTCGTTATGTTTACTAACATCAAAATAAAATATAGGATAAAGCGTACGAAATTCCTCTGCTAATATCTGAGTTCCATCTTCAACATCTTGATATTTTTGCATTGCGTCAAGCAGGTACATGTACGGTCGAGAAATATTTTTATTAACGTCAACAGCAAAATTGCACTCTATAGCTCGATCTGGATATTGCTTTGAATTTAATCTAGCGTATATTCGTCTGACATCGGTGTGGTCAAATATTGCATTATTTTGTTGTTGGTTTCCTCGTCGGGCGTGCTGTTGAAATACAACAAATATGTGTCTCGGAATTTGTTTGCTTGATGTTGTTGTAACCCTCCACGTGTAGTCAGTAGTATTTGGACCGCTGTCTGATATATCTTATGCTGCTTAAAGTAAATTCTGTTCGTATGCTTATCAAGCGTACTATTCAATTCTGACATTTTAGTAAATGATGGTGTTATACACGGCATCCACAAAGCAAGTTTGTTTATGATAAACTGTACATCAACCCCTCCAGATCTAAACAAGCAGTCGTTTTGTTCTGCTCGATCTAAAATAAGCGTATGTTTCACTCCGCGAAATACTTTATCATAATCGCGACAAAAGCCGAAAATCATGCTTAGCGGGAGCATCATTGTAATTTGACGTGATCCTGCTGAAAGTTTTCTTCGCCTAGCAAAGCCTTCGTTATAACGTGGATTTCTCACATCAAGTGTGTTAAGAAGTAAATTTAACATCGCAGTACCTTTTGCATCTGCAGCTGGTGGTGTTATATTTAGATTATTAAAAGCTGCTATAAGAGAAACTCTTGTGGCGTTTGCATTAGAATCTGCAGCAGGTGCGACAATATCTAGAGCAGCAGCATTAGCAATGAGAAAATTTTTCACAATTACAGCATTTTCATCTGCATTAGCTCCATGTACTATAGCGCCTCTCTTCAAAAATTCAGTTGATTCAGCTATACCACGTCCACTATCTTTAAACCACATCATGTTGGTTGCAGTTGATCTCGAGTAATCGTCGGGAAAAGAAATAATATTTAAAATTGTACTTGCAACTTGTAGGTGACTTGAAATATCTTCTATAGTTTGATTGGCCAGCTGATATCTAGCACTTTTAAATAAACTTCAGGCGTTATTTATAAGAACTATTTCTGCTCCAACTGCAATTACAGCAGGTGGATTGGCTACTGTCATAATCTGACCACGAACTTCTAACATAGCCTTATGTGACAAAAATACATCTTCGTCTCTGGTGTTAAAGGTTCTAATACCAGCTTTATTTGGTTCGTTAGAATTCTCATCGAGATACTCAACATACTCGAATTCTGTCACATCGTTGTCGATGTCATAAGTTTCTGTTAACTCGAGATAATTTTTAACAGACATTTTATTTTATTAAATTATATAAAATTTTATTGCGGCACTGTTACTTTAGATATCAAGTTTTGTATGATCTTCTCACCTTTTGGTGATAATAATTTTTTTGTTGTTGTTATCATAACTCGCCGAGTTTCTTTTGTTGGAGCGATTTCTGAGATAGCTTGTTTTATTTCAGATGCAGTCGGTGGATCACCTTTTATTTTATCAGCTATTTTTGTCCAACCGCAGTCCCAGCAGCAGATGCAGCCCCAGTTGCAAAAGCTTTACCCGCGTCAATAGCAATTGGTGCAACTTTACGCGCTATACCCGGAATATTTTCAATAACTTTAGTAAAAATATTTCCAAAAAATCCTCCTATTATTTTTCTTCGATAAATCTTTTTTCTTTGTTTCATTATATTTGATGTTGCATAATTTTTACTTTTGCTCGCGTAGATGTAAATAATAATTTACAACTTCATTATTAACATGTAACTGTTCTCCAGATTGATCTGTCAATTGCATTATTATACTTGATATTTGATCTTCAACGTTTAAAGGATAATAGATAATATGTCGTGGAGTTATTTGCATGAGAGAACCTGGCGGAACTTTTGGTGAGAAACTGTAAATCGTTTGACCTTTGCTACCTTTTGATGTATAAGAGCCAGAAGCAATAGAGCAATTTACTAATATCGTATTTACTTCTGTTATATTTACTGGCAGTTCACTGTCATACGTAAGAGCCTGATCAAGTGCAGTGTAAGTTTTTTCAGTAAATCCTAACAGTTGTGCAATACTTCTTTCTCTTGGTTCAAGACTGATTACTATATTTTTCAAAGTTATCCTAGCTCGCAATGTGTTATAATTTGCTGCCAATTCAAAATTATCAGCCACACCGCCAGCTTTTGTGATGAGCTCTTTGATTGTCCTGTTTAGATCAGTAATATTATAAGCTCCTTGTGGAATTTTTATTTTTTTGTTGTAGATATTGAAGATGTTGTAATCATAGTAAACTGCACTTCATCGTTAACATCAGGTTTCACGTTAGGCATAGCATTCCAGCAAGTACAAGAAATTAATCCAATCTCATATTGTTTTGCAGGATCTAGTTGGATAGGTGGAATATAATTTACTGAAACATTTGCGCTATCTATTGCAGACTCACTAGAGTTTAGTAATAATGTTGTTTGCATTCCTTTTATATTATATCATTTTACAAAATTAAGTCGCCGCGATTAAGTCGCCGCGATTAAGTCGCGGTGTAAAGTTTAATATTCGTCAGATGTTAATAATTCGCACGATCTTAGATGATCAAGTATGTAAATGATTTCATTATCAAGTTCAATACTATCATTCCCAGCTTCCTTTGACGATATTAATAACATTAATCTACCTATCATTTCAGTAGTTGAAGTAAATATTTTTACACCAGTTCCTGTTTTTTCTTTTCTATTTTTTTCTACACGAGATTTATCGTATACAATAAATTTCCTTCTAAAACTCTACCCCGGACCAAAAGGTTTTGCTCTACAATTTTCTACTGTTTTTTTAAACGTGAGAGCAATGGCACCATTTCTCATTCTATTATAAAGTAGATGCATATTCTCAATCTCTGTAGCCGTGTCTATTTCATCTTTAGCAGCAGATCCGTCCTTAAATATTACATCTAATCTATCGAGTAATGTTTGATATTCTACATCAGTCCACTTACTTATATTATCAATATCGTTTATATTTTCTTTCTTTAAAAACTCATTATATTCACCATCTTTTATCTCATCATTTGCTCTTTTTATAAAATGAAGTCTTTGCTCTCCAACTACCATAAATTTTACAGTAACATCACCAACTCTTTGTTGCTCCTCTTTGATATCTTTAATGTCTCCTGATAAATTTTTTATAATATTTGTTATTCCTTGCGTTGTTAACTCTGCTAATCTTCGCGCAAGTTTCAGCAGATTGTTTATCAATCGATCTGTTTCAGCTTGTCTATCCACAGGATCAGATATATATGTTGTAAGTGCCTCAATTAGTTTTCTTTTTTTCTTCATCAGATCTAGTAACAAGTTTTGCAGCAGCTGCTTCCTGTTGTTCTTTAACAATTCCAACCAAACCTTTTTCCTGCAGTTGTTTAAGTTCTTCTTCTGACAGTGATTTGGTTTCAGGCTGTTTACCTAATAGTGCTTCAGTAACTGGCTTGAAATTTGTAGCTGTTGTTTCTGTAGCAGTTACTTGCCAACGTCGTGCTTGTTGTACTTTTTGCTTAAGTAATGCCTGAGATTGAGCAAGTTTTTTTTAGATCTTCTATGTGTTGTCTGCATCTTGCTCGTTTGTCCATTATTATTATTATTATAAATTTGATAAAATTGGAACCCCTTACTGTAAGTAAGTGTTAATACAACAGCGAAACATTTTAGTTGGATCATTTGTAAGTTTATCAAATAAGAAAAAGTTGTATTTATCTTTTGTAGCATGACGATAAAGTTCAATAAACTTATCTTTTTTCACCTCACCGTATTGCTCGCTTGCAATATTTCTAACGTCAACATTGTCCAGTCCTGGAAATAATATAAAACAACCCGTATTTCGCCTAAAAAATCTATCAACATTATAAAATCCTTGAGCGAGATAAACAGAATTACCCTTTTTGTTACGTGGCAGTGAGAAATATGATCTTATTTTGTTCATCTCCATGTTATTTAGCGGAATATCGTCAAAAACTACTATCTTATGTTCATCTGCATCAAGTTGATTAACTGTAATAAGATCTTCTGGCTGCCTAGTTATAAAACAATCTTCACCAGCCTTAAGTTCATCACGAAGCTTGTCATTATACTGGCTTCATAACTCATACGTATCCTGCTGGGGCTTGATTGGGTAAATATAAACTCTGTCATAGTTAAAATTATCACCAAGAAGCAAATTCATAAGCAAATTTGTTTTCCCCGATCCAGTTCGCTAAACAATAAGATAATGACAATCAGGAATTTCATTGTTATGTTTATGCTTCACCAGTCTCTCTGTATCAAAGTTTAATATCGACGAGTTTGCTATTCTGTATAATATTAAAATAGTGTTGACAATTTTATCTAGGATAGTAAATAATGAGCTACTATACAAAATTTGGAACACTATCAGGAGGTTTATCCACGGAAGGTTATCAAGGTGACTTATCCAAATATGCAACTCTTAATCAGCTCAAAAATGAAATCAATAATTTACTAAATCTTACCAGTGTAGATCCAGATGAAGTCGCCATTTTCCATGACAAAGAAGGACGATTAAAAACGAGTAATGTAAAACTGTCAGAGTTACTTGTACGAATTCCTAATGCGGATACTGATAATATCGTGACTTTTTACAATCAAGGTATGATACGAGATTCTGGTAGGTCAGTGAATGATTTTGTTAAAAAAGCAGGTGATGTATTTACTGGGACTGTTATTATGAACAAAAATAAAATTACAGATCTTGGATATCCAACTACTGATAATGATGCTACAACAAAAAATATGTCGACGATCAAGAATCAAAGTACATGTCAGACAATGGTGGTATGATGCGTGCATTTCTCAATATGAACAATAATTCCATTACTAACCTCAGAAAACCTGAGTCTGATTTTGATGCTGTAAACAAAAAATACGTCGATGAACAGGACGTTCCAATCAATAATGAAATAACAGCGCTCAAAACTGAGTTTCTTAGTCACGTGAATACGTTTTTAAGTTTTCGTAGAAACATAAACACACTTAAAAACGAATGTTTTGGAAATCCATCAAATGTTGACATTACACTCGCTAATATTAACACAAAACGCAATGATATTAACACAAAACTCATTGATATTATTAGTGGAATTCCTAGTGTTGTTGAGAAAACGAGTATGGTTAAAATTCCCCACGAACAGATTAAATATATTGTGTATACTGTTGCTTCTGGGTATGGTACATGGGCAAAGCAAAATAATAATTCTATCAAACACACTGCAGAAGTTACTTGTGTGTATAGATTCACAGTGATTAGCATTGGAGTTTTTAATATTTCAACCACATCTCCATTACATATTTTGGATACGTCTTCTGGAACTGTATCTATATTAATATTAAAAGGTATTGAAGAAATATTTACACTTGAACCTACTACTATATTTCCAAATATAACCGAAGTCGGTTATCATTGGTGTTTGGAATTTGTAGCTGAATTATTAATACAAAAACCGCCGGGGATTATGTAAACAAATATTATAATGAAAAGAAGTATAGTTGGTTTCAATCATATTTCAAAAGATATTTCAGTACAGAATGTAAACGCACTAATACAATACTACAAATATTATCATAAAAAACTTTGGTGCGTAAAAAATGTTACAAATACTACTACAAGA
Organism: Potamilus streckersoni; assembly: GCA_016746295.1. Classification (NCBI taxonomy): domain Eukaryota; kingdom Metazoa; phylum Mollusca; class Bivalvia; order Unionida; family Unionidae; genus Potamilus; species Potamilus streckersoni. The sequence goes on along the minus strand of JAEAOA010001725.1, from coordinate 2,428,408 downwards.
TCCTTCGAGTAATATCATATCTACCGTTGTTAATGATCAGTTCTGGTATAATTTCAAGTGGGGTATTATTAAATCCTTTTTTGTTAATCATATCCGGTATTGGTGTTTCACTTACAGAGGCGTGTAAAAAAGTAGAACCAAGACTTTTAATAAAAAAGCATAGCTGCTTAACATCTTTAAAAACTTACAAGAAACTAATTGATCAGATCCGGTCTTACCTACAAGGAGTCAAATATAATATGGATGATTTATTACGTGAATTTCGTATTATTGACAATATGTTAACAGACATTCTACCAATGAGGGTTAGCAAGTATGAAAAAAATTATCAAAAAAATATGAGTAACGTATAATTTTATCTAAACTTAAGATATAATATCACTTACCTTACTCTAATGCGTAGTTTAATTTCCGCCTTGTTAACTGAAACGTTCTAATGCACAGTTTAATTTTCATCCTGTTATCTGAAAAAAATTGTTGTAGCATGATTATAAAACCCATTTGCCGTCTTTAGAATAATCGTATTCCACGCATGCGCTGTTCTAACAAATTTGTCACCTCTGTATGACAGATCTTACTTGGATGAATCATAGCATTCCAACACCTGTTGTTTTGTCTGGTTATAAAATACCTGTCTGTAGTAGTAGTAGTAGTAGTAGTAGTAGGAAAAAGTGTTTGGGCTAAAACCCTTGTTTTCTATTACTACTCTTCTGAAGGTCCATTAACCACATGCGGCGGTGTACTGCCAGTAAATATGACATAAGTAAACCCAATATTAATAAATTGCTCTATTGTATCGGGATCTTTCTCAAGGTAGTAGAGGACAAACGATATATAGCTTTTCGCCAGACGTTCCACTATGATCTACTATGCAAATTAGTCCAGGACAAGTTATTTATTATCATGTTAATTATGAAATTCAAACAACAGGAACAACAATGCAATTAACTGATCAATCGGACAGACAAATTGATCTTAACAAAGAAATTGTCATATACTATTTACATCGGCGCTTGATTGGGTAGTCAATTTTGTGAGAAGAGAAAAAAATTATAGAAGAAAAATCGTAGGTGGATATCTTGGAAAGATATTTACCAAAATTATAGAAAATGTCCCAGGAATTGTGCGTAAAGTAGCACAAATCGCAATTGACGCAGCTAAAGTTTTTGCGACGGAGGTAGGCAGTTAAGCTGGCACTGCAGTAGAATAAAAGATGGCTAATAAGATCAGAGGACTTTCAACATTGGAAATAAAACCAGGAATATCAGATATTGCGCCAAGAGCGGAAACAAAACAAATTATGATAGCTACAACTAAAAAAATATTATCACCTCGTGGTAATGAAACAGTACGTGCATTTGTAAATAATACAACGCCGGTGACGCATGCTGCCTTTTTAATTTTGTGTAGCGATTACAAAATAAATGTCACCTAAACTTATCTTGATCTTGCTGAGAAAATGATACTGATAACGCCTTAACGAAATTCAAATACGTCTTGTATCTCGATGAAAACTCAAACGAACCAAATAAGCCTGGCGTTAAAACTTTTGACACAGGAGATGAAGACGTGTTTCTACTGCCGCATAAAGCAGTGTTAAAAGTGCGTGGTCAAATATTATCTGCGATAGGTGGCGACATTGCAGCTGATAGAGAAATTGCACTTGTCAGTAACGGTTGGAGCTTGTTTAAAAATGTTCGATATCAACTGGTAGGTCAAACCGTAGAAGATATTTCAATGCACTTGCCAATAGCGAGAACAATACTAAACATTAACTCTAGATCAGTGGCCACAAGTATGGCGTGGTTAAAAGATGCCTCATTCGGGACACCAGTTTCGAGTGGACTTCGTACTGGTGCTGATAATCCTGACCCAGATAACAATAATCTAATTGCCAATCCCGCTGCTAAAGCAAGTGGTGATACTGGAGACGCAATAAGATTGGCGGTCACAAAAAGGAAGAGAGCAATATCACGAGGGATTTGCTAACGAGATAATCTCCGCAGAATCTCGCCAAATAACAACGATGCTTTCTTTAAGTACAATCTTTGGATTTTGCCGTGAATACAACAAAGGAATAAAACATACACTTTTTTTTACATCGAGCTGATCAAAACGGTTGTATAATGTATTCCGATAGGGTAGCCGAAGGGCAGTTTGCTATTACAAGATTAGCGCTGGAGATGCATCGGGCTGTCCCCTCGGTAGCTAAAACAATGGAACTCGAATCAATTTTGACCCCCTGTACAAAAATATATATTTCCAGCAAAACAGAATTTATCAAACAGCAATTATCAACGCAGCTGATTTCACATGGCATCTGACAACCACTATAAGCGCACATCTACCTCGACATGTGTTTGTCCTATTTCAACGACATGCACGTCGTAATGATCAAGAAATGGATGTATTTGATATCCCTGAAGAATATTTGTTAGAGTAAGTTTTAGATAATATCATGAACGTGCAGTTGAATTCAATTTTGCTGCAGACGCCACCAGAAACATATATCGGCCGTATATGTGCCTCATCGAAGCAATGCATAAATATCAGGACGAGGACAGCGAATCTCAAATATCAGTTGAACAGTTTCGATCACTGTACCCTATCTTTTATTTTGATATATCAAAACATTTCGAACGAGCTATCGGATCGACTGCTGATATTAAGGTCATATGGACACTTTGCGTACTGCCAGCCGAACAGTATAACGTATATGCCCTAGTTGTCAGTGACATATTCTTGACAATCGTCGCGACTAAAAGAATAATCACTATACATGTTTAGTCTAACAATCTTGAAATAAAATGAAAACAAAGTACAGAACTCGAGAAATATACCTGACTATAGATCAAGTAGAAAAATTATAAGCAGTTGTTGATAAAGTCCGTTTAATTTCTTCAATGATATCTATGGGGACATCAAATAAAACAGCGGTTAAATTAATGCTAACGCAATAAAAAAAATCGATAGACTTCATAAAGGAAAACCGTTTATTTTTAAACTATCTGTTTAGGAAGTAACAGCGATGTCAAAACATGGTGGAATTTTTGGACCAGCACTTTATGTGATGGCTAGCACAATACTACCAAATATTTTACAAATACTTGGTACATTAGGACTAGCGGCTGCGTCAGAGGCAGTATCTGGCGCGACGAAAAAAAGCAGTTGAAGGTCGTGGAATCAAACAAATCGCTAGTTTAATGTAACATTATAAAATAAATGCCGGCTTGAAAAACAAAATCGTCGAAGAAAAGAAAATAACAAAAAACAGTCGATCAAAACAAGGAGGATTTTTTTCGCTCTACTACTAGTGGGATTAGCGTAAAGTTTTCTTCCAAATGTGCTAGAGATCGGACGTGGAATGACTCTACCAGGTACCAGACACTAATGAGAAATTTTGATATAATTGAAAAATTGAATGACGTCTGATTTCGTGGAGTATTTTCTAAGGACTAACTTGATGACGCACGAGCAGGTTGTTCGTGTGTTGTAAACATAGAAAATTTTAACGATGGCTCAGGTACTCACTGGATTGGTGTTTACGATAATAACTGTTTTGATTCGTTTGGACTTCCTACGAGCGAACTTATAAATATATATTTTTTATTCTCTTCTACATCAAGCGTGAACTGAATATATTTTTAAGAACAATCTCTATCCGTAACAATTCCAGATAACTTCGCCAATTTTGAAAAAAGCAACTTCTTTAAGATTATGAACAATTCCGATGGAAAATATTAGAAAATGAGTAAATACCGAAATAGTTAATGATATCAATTGCAGAAATAAACTTGTGTCAGACGATGATGTTGTTAGCATGAAAATTTTTAATGAAAATCTTGTCGCGATAACACGGCGAAAATAAATCTAAAACTAAATAAGCCGATTGATGTTGGAGCTTCCGTGTTATATTTTTCGAAGTGATCATGTACTATTTCGGTTATAATTTTATAAAAAGTGGCCGTCCAGTAGAATATTGTTTACTGATACCGGCTCGCTCGTGTATGAAATCGAATGTGAGGACGTCTATCATTGCAGACTTCTAAATGATCATCCAAGGTAATTTCTTTGGCTAAGCTAAGAATTCCTTGTGTATATGAATTAGGAACAATTTGAATGCTTACTGACCACTAGTCAATAGCGGGTTACCTTATGTGGTCTCCATTTCTTCATAGCGGCCCTATTTTTCACAAAAATGCAAATTGATATTTGTGCACATCCAGTTCGCTAATAGCCCCATAACAGAGTGAATTTTGCAAGTGGTATTGTGAAATATAGAAATTTTAACTTGATATATGTGATTTTGCACTTGGATAAATCAACGGCATGTCTAGTATTTTAGGGCAATTGTCTGGGATTTAATTGAGTATTAATGAGCTCCCGATTACAAAATATGTCCGGCAAAATGGTTTGAGTTTTATGTGTTAATAATGCTGGTTAGATGTTATTGGCTTTAATAATGGTTAGGAGTTTGGTTTAAAATGTACTCGCACAACAGAATCTGGTAGTCCAGTTTTATGCGAGGCGAAAATTTCATGACTCGAAGGGTCGGGGTATACCCTCCTAAAGGTTTTCCAAAATATGTGAAGTTGAGTGTATTAGAGATATGTTACCATGGGTGTAAGGAGACGGTTCTGCTAAATGGAAAAGAAAGGTAACCTAAAACCTTAAAAGTACTGTCTTAATTTCATTCATAATTTTCTTTGATACGAGACTTAAGATAATGGTCTGAATTGATTTGTTTTAAACGATATATGAATCATGTATGATAAGAATTGATCATTATTAGGTGTGTGGGATATTTTGCTGAAAAGAATTTTTAATTAGCAATAATGTGGTAAAAGCGAAGGACTAAATTGTGTTTGGTTTATTTGTCTAACAAGGATGTGAAGTCTTTTAACCTATGAAATGATTGTGTTAACATTTGAGAAAAAGTTGTGGGTTGTATGGTTATTTACTAATCAGCGCTATGTGTGCATATTTCAGACATTTAGTTCAAGATAGTGATTAATAGTTTAGAGGCAGGGGCTTCGTTGTCATTAAGAGAGGAGACGATGATATCGATAAATTAGTAATGGTAACTATTTCTATTTTTCTTAAACTATGTTAATTGTCTATGAAAACAGAAGCTCGAATGTATGTAGACAAAAAACCCGCATTCATTGTATTTGATGCTTGGTCATGACCTAATGACAACTGGCGGTGTAGTGTCCGTTATAACATGTGATACAGGCTGTTTTGAGTGGACAGGAGAGTGGAATGTACATTCTGTTCACAAAGAAGGAGTGGACAAAGATTTAAGCCGCATTTATTTCATTTTATCAGGGGAAAGCTTCCATGTAAAAAAAATATGAAATTGAACGATCAGCATAAGAGACTGAACGAGCTGAAGAGGCCATTAAAGGTGATGGGGCGCTGTATCGATATAAACAGAACTGGCAAGTGCATTTAAGAACTTTGAGTTAATTGATTCCTTTTCTTTTCTTTTCTGGTAAAATTGGATACTGTAGTTGGCTCTCATGGATATCCACCAAAGCAGAACAAACCCTCTGCAACAAACATGACATCTCAGAATCGTGTTCCTGTTCGACAACGAATGATTGTCTTTTGCCACCATTATTAGAACAGAAAAATACCGCGTAGTAAAAGGAGCTTCATCATGATCAATACATTTTGAGTAGTCAATTCCAGGAGCAAAAATGACTTATCAAAAGTCTAACCAATAAATGTGGTAGGTAAAGGGACAATTTCTTCATCAACATAATTCTCAAGAGTTCTTTTTTTTATATAGCTCTAATAACTGGACAATCAGGGTATAAATTAGGGATGTTATTCTTAAAAGGACAAAAAATTATTTATCCAGACAATGCATGCCAGTTACGAGTGGATTAAATATAACCTTATCTCTAGCTAAGTCATTAAAAGAATACCCTCAATGGGCAAATAATCACCTCTGCGACAGTCACGGGTCTCGAGACTAAGTCTGATGCCAGATACAAATGGAGTGGAACATTAACAAAACCGCACTCTACTACCTGAATTAAGAGTTTCACTACAAGAACACCTCTCAACCAAAGGCAAAGTATCTGATAATAAAAGATGCTGAGAAACTCGAGTGTCCCATAACATTTTAATAGGGATATAATTGACACAATCAACACGAATGGTTTATAATTTTTGATAATTTCTTTGAACCAGCAAATTTGGTACCATCGACCTATGACAGTTACCATGGCCTCATAGAAATAAGAGTAACTGTGTCTTTATTATGTTGCTTCTTTTTCAACTTAAAACAATCGTTGATAACGAATTTGATTTTCATCCAATGCAAAATCTATCCAAACGTTTCAACAGGTTTATTATTTTGATGGATTTTAAAACTTTAAAACACCTACTGACCATTCTATTGGTCTAAGTGGTTAGAGCGTGCACATCGGATGCGTGAGGTCGCGGGTTCCAAACCCGGACGAGTGATACAAAAGATTTATTAAAATGGTATTAGCGACAGCCGCTCTTGACGCCCAGAATTAAGAAGTTAGTGGTAGGACTAGTCGGCCTGGTGTAGGGATATTGTGACTGGGTGGGACATCATGCTACATGTCTTCGGCCTCACGGCCTCACTGCTAGATATCTCTATAAGAAATCCAAGCACACACTCAAATTTAAATACCTATTTATAGGCCATATGTAACATACAGTCATTCACCAAAAGTAAAATACAAAATATAGATTTGCATAACATATACATAACAATTACATTTGTAACAATATACCACTGGTTGTACGTTGTTTTTGTCACATTGTGCTTCAAAAATACAAACTGGCGCATTCCATATGTGCTTCACTATACCTCCGACGGCGACGAGTGTCAAAAATGTTATCTGGTCCATATATTTATGTAGTTTAGGTTCAATTCTTACTTTGCCAAAGTTTCAAAAGTAGGTAGAAAATTAATCTTTTAAATTCATACATTTACACAATGTTAAAGGTGTACCAGTTTTACTTCATCGATGTGGAACAAAAGTGTCACCAACAGCAACTGATTTTGGTTAATTTTATTCAAATTTGTGATTATGGTTTTGTGAACGTATTAAAATTTTATGTAGAAAATATATTTTTCCCAGTACAAAAACATTTAATCAATATTACTCAACAATATTGCTATTCCTTCCGTAAATAAAATATGAAGAGAGATATAGATGCCCTCATGATTTCATAAAAATGTGTGAGTTTCATTACCTTTTATCGCTTTGTTCAAAATCTCAAACTTTAAGTCTTTTATATTTGTTTTTAGCTGTTTTTATGTGTAGTAGAATCAACTTAATATTTGTTAATTCTTTTTTTTATTTCCTCCTTAATGTCACTGATTACCATCCTAGGTCACTGCTTAGACTGCAGTCACGTTAGAAAGTTTTTCAGGTCTACAATTGTGTTGTTTACTTGTGACGTTGTAGGGCATGCAATTTCTTTCTTCCCTCTGACCTTTTTATCAAGCATATTTTAATTTCTTTATTTCTACTTCATCAGGTCATTATCAAAATGTCAAATTCCATAATCTCAATATTTTACAATATCTTAAATTTTCCTTCTCATTGATACTTCATTTCATGTGTTTTACTTCCTCCTTTTAAATGAATGGCATAATAATTTCAGCTGGTTCCCTTTTCAACCAATCATTCTATCCTTTCCATTTCGCAAGTGCATCATACGTTCTATTTAAAAAATATGTTCAACTTCAAACATTTCATTCTTAATAAAACAAGACACGTATATCCTCTCTCTTTAATTATTCTAGTTTGCGACAGCATCGCATTACTCGGCCGATTTTTAATATTTCCTCAGTACAGTTAAACAGATCATTCTTTTTAATAAACCCTCTGTATCCCCTCTTTCCAAGCCTTTGGAAACAACTGCATGATCTAAATTACTAGACTAATAATACATATTTTTCCAGTAAATGTATGCTGTTACCCATTTCACGACTAGTACACTTCATGAAAACCGTAATAGGTGCCGTAAAAGTGCACCCTAAGTGGTTATTGTTGGAACGTTTATTCTTCATACATCTTGACTACGACTAAAGTACCTAAAGAATTGCAAGGAATCTGTGTGTACTAACTAATCTTATTGGAAAAGACCGACAGGTTTATGCAAACATCTGCACATAGCAACAATTTCGGTTAAATTAAATTACTTTCCAAACACAGACTCTTACAATCCAAACATACCATCAAAGATCGTAGGAGGTGTTGATGCACAAACTTTCATACAAACAAACTTTACTGACAAAGGAGGGTATAGGAAGTGTTTATGTACACACTAGTAAACACTTACATAAAAAACAGACACTATCACAAAATATGGTCACTTGAAGCTTGAACAACGTACACAAAACATATATAAAATTATTTTGGCAAATACGACTAACACCCCTATTTCTTTAGAGATATGGGTGCCCCTGAAAAAAAGGCCGTTGAGGTTTATTAAAACCAAAGGCTGTTAACATAAATTGCATAGCTTCATTTGGTTATCTATAATATATATATATATATATATATATATATATATATATATATATATATATATATATATATATATATATATATATATATATATATATATTTGTGTGTGTGTGTGTGTTTGTGTGTGTGTGTGTTCTAAGTAAGACCGGATCGAAACGGATTGAAATGTTCCACCAACCCAAACTAGCGTTACAAAATTCAGTCAGAATGTAGGTTTCCTCTATATAGCCTAGAGGCGGACGTGTGAGGTCACTATTAAAATATAATTGTACCGACTTTTTAACTGATTACCATTTGCAACAGCTTGTGTTACATTCCTTTGGAAGAAACAATGAAGACAATGTCTTGGAATGAACACTCTTTGCATTACTTGTATAATCGAAGCAAAAGTATTGTGTTTATGACTTCGAATACAGTTGTAACCAGTGTCCTTCTTCGAGAAGAGGATAACTTCATAAAGGATTTGGCTCATTTTATGCTGTCTTCGCAAGAATGTATGCCTGCGACTCAAGTACCACCTACACATCCTTATCCATCATTGCAAGAAAGAAAAAAAAGGGAGAATTTTAGCTGCAGCACCATAAAGCACACGAAGCATTTATTCAATAAAACAGGAAAAAGAAAGTAACACTTAAAGATGAAGATAGGATGACAACTTTAAACTGTGAAGGACAGAAGGAACAGAATGAAAACGAAACACTGAGGCGGTGTTAAAGTAATCTGAGTCAAATATAGCTGATTGATCAGCTAAATACAAGAGAAAAACACCTTCACATCATGTGTTAAGATTTCTTAACTATTCATCATTACATCAACACGCACTGACACTAAAATGCTGACATCAGCAGCTACTACTACTTGCACGGCAGCATTAGCAACCGGATGACGAATGGAACCTGGCTTTAAAAAATATGTGAAGTTGAGTGTATTAGAGACATGAAACCATGGGTGTAAGGAGACGGTTCTGCTGAAGGGAAAAGAAAGGGAACAATAAACCTTAAAGCTGATGATGTCATATGTGTGCAGTTGCTTACTCCCCTCGTACACAGGTACAAATTGCAATTGCCAAACTGTAACAACAAAATCATGTCGCTTGAATCACAATGACAATTTCATAGCAATTCATAAAAGTACATTTTCATTATTTCTTTCACCGTCTCTTATTTTCAGTTTCTTCTCCATTACTGACATGAGCTCTACATTTTTGCATTTTTTTGACGGGTATGGACTTTGTGTTTCTGAAAAACTCTCTTCCTTCCGCAGCTATTGCTTGTAAAAATTATTCTTAATCCTGTAATTATTTTCATGACATATATAGAGGGAATCTTGACATTTATCTCGAGGGACGTAGTCGGTAGTCTTATCGAAAGAATACTTTCTAATTACTCTGCAATTTTCAGATCAGAAGGGAAATGTTTTGACTCTTCCACTCTCTTTTTCAGTCTGAAAGCTGAATGAATTATATAATCTTAGAACGAGTGACCGTCCGTCTTCGAGAGACGATGGTGTAGCTTCCTGTTTTGGTGCCTTATCTGCACCGTCGCGAGTGGCTGAAGAGTCCGACCCTTGCGTGACAGTCTCTGTTGCACTTGCTGCAGGTGAAGGGTGATTCTTGTTGAGGTTGTTGTTGTTTCGCCTTCCTCCTGGCTATTTTTGTAGCCAGGTTTGCTTGTATCCTTTCCTCGGCTTTGGGAATGCCTTGTCTGACAGCAAGTGGCCACTCGTAGCGGTCGTTAGAACAGCTCTTCCAGTTGTTGACGCTGATGTTGGCCATTTTTATGTCCTTCTTGCAGACGTCTTTGTATCGCAGACGTGGACGTCCAGTCGGTCGTGTGCCTTCTGCTAGCTCTCCGTATAGCAGATTCTTGGGAATGTGGCCTGTATCCAGTCTTCTGACGTGGCCTAGCCAGCGAAGGCGCCTCTCGCTGAGGAAGGTGAACATGCTATTCATGCTGGCCCATTCCAGAACCTCAGTGTTGGGTACTTTGTCCTGCCCCTGGATGCGCAGAATGCGCCGTAGGCATTTCAGATGGAAGATATTGAGTTTCCTTTCGTGGCTCATGTAGGTGGTCCATGCCTCGCTACTGTAGAGGAGTGTGCTGAGCACACATACCTGGTAGACACGCAGTTTGGTCTTCTCAGTGAGGTTGAGATTGTTCCAGACCCTCTGGTTCAGTCTTGCCATAATTGCTGCTGCCTTAGCAATCCTGACGTTCATCTCAGCATCAATGGAGAGCGAGCTGGAGATGGTGGACCCAAGGTATGTATAGTTCTCAACAACTTCAAGGTTGTACCCACCAATGGTGATGGTTGGAGGGAATCTGCATCCTGCGCCATGACATTCGTCTTCTTCAAACTGATGGTCATTCCGAACTCTTTACAGGCGTTGGAGAGGCGACATACCAGCAGCTGAAGTCCATCTTCCATATGTGATATCAAGGCTGCATTGTTAGTAAAGAGCAATTCACGGATGAGAACCTCTGTGACTTTGGTCTTTGCACGGAGACGTTTGATGGCGAACAGTTTGCCGTTTACCCTGGTGTGGATGTACACTCCCTCGCTACAGTCCTTGAAGGCGTTTTGGAGGAGCATGGAGAAGATGGCAAAGAGGGTTGGTGCAAGGACACAACCCTGCTTTACTCCACTGCTGACTGTAAAGGCCTCTGATGTTGCGCCGTTTAAGCACACTGTGCTTTGAATGTTCTGGTTAAACGATGTGATGACAGCGAGCAGTCGAGGGGGGCAGCCGACCTTCTTCAGGAGCTTGAAGAGTCCGCTCCTGCTGACCAGGTCAAACGCCTTTGTCATGTCTATGAATGCAATGTAGAGGGCATCTGCTGCTCATGGCACTTCTCCTGCAGTTGACGTAGGGATAAAATCATATCTACAGTTGACTGGCCAGCTCGGAAGCCACACAGGGATTCTGGTTAGATACGGGAGGCTATATATATATATATATATATATATATATATATATATATATATATATATATATATATATATATATATATATATATATATATATATATATATATATATATATATATATATATATATATATTTCAGTTTTTTTAATCTACAAATGGCTTCATGTGGTCATTTGACTCATCAAGGCAAAAGATAGTGAGTCAAAAACCAAACCTATGAGTTCCATTCAAGCCATTTATCGGAATAAATTAGTTTTAAAAATAATTATATTGTTCAAATACAAAACAAAAATTATAGTTATATAATGTGACTAAAGCCAATAAGGCAATTCCTTTGCCAGAAGCATATGAACATTCTATATTTGTTAAAAATCTTGTTGATGGTTTCAGATCATTAAAAATAATCAGAGCATAGATGACAAGGCGTTTATTGTTGGCTAAGTCAGTACTTTCATCTGCCATTGCTGTCATAAATGACGAATTTTGCAGGTTACATATAAGAAAATCCTCAACAACATTTTGTTAGACTATTCAGTACCTCTAAACAGGTAGTACTTAAGAAAAACTGACTAGCGGAATTCTTCAAAATGCTAATGGAATCAATTCATTTAGCTGTTAAGTCGTGTATTAAATTAAGAAGTGATTTGTATTTTAAAAAGGGATGTATTTTACACTTAGCCAATTTAAGTAGCACTTTCGCTGCTATGTCTTACTTGTAAAACTGCATTAAAATTTGCCTGGTGTTGTAAACCTTCCAGAGATTTCTGAAACGCTTAATCACGCATTTTTGGGAGCCAATTTATTTATATCTGGGACTCATAAAATCACTTAGGCGGGAGTCCTCTGTACACGTGTGATAGGTGGGCGGAAAAATTCAAAAACTTACCAGTCCTGCTTCAGCCACCTGCTTAGTGAGAAAATGTGTTAATCACTTATGCTAATACTGGTGAGTGTACGCATTCGTTTATCCCCGGAATAATGTTGCCTGTGGATTACAGAATTCAGTGGATGGAAGACCATGATGTACTTGTTGTCATTACAAGAATACCTCAAAAGGAGATGATGCAATAGCTGAGCAGCAAGTTCAAAGGCTTTGACTGGCGGCTGGATGGCAAAATATACTATTTACAGAGGCAGAAAGACCCAGAGATGTACTTGTGGTCATTTATAGGAGTACATAAAGTAAGCAATTTTAGGTTTCATAATTATGTTCATTTCCGAGTGTTGCGGAATAAGCAGTGCACGTGAACTCGTTATCAAGATATGTTGAGACTTGCACTAAATGCCATTCACAAATTTGGTTTGTATATGGAGTTCAATCAACAGTTTGTTTTCTGGCAACACTGCATGTATTTCCAGTGTACTGTTATGAAAGTTATTGGGTTTTCTTTGCACATTTGGTCATCGAGGTTTATTTTAGCCTCTGTACTTGAATGACAAAACGTAAAGGTGTCTTCATTGTCATATTTTTCACTCGACTCAACTTCTTTTTGAAAACGTAGCCAGCTGTATGTTTTCAACCAATGTTGCACAAAATTGTTTTTATCTTACATGTAACCTTTACCTCAATGAAGGATCCACTGATTCGAAAGTAATACTATTATAGACGGTCGGTTTGTAAAATGATCCATTTTAAATCTTATTGTTTTTATACCCTGGACGCCATTTTCATTCGAACGCTGATAGTATCTGGAACAACGCAAGCATATAATGAGGCAATATAAATTTTTGCTTTTTTGCGAGACAAGGATGAACATAAAATAATATTTTCTGGTGAGAAACACTGTAAAATCACTTTTTTTTGTTTTTTTCCTCTTTCTTGTATGTGGTGATTTATGATTCTAACGCCTTGCTGCTGCAAATGATGTGACAGTTACAGGCACATAAAATCAGCTCCAGGCTCCACACTCAGTTGTAACCCTATATATTATGAGAACATCAGCGTAAGAAACTGTATTTTTTCTCTTTGAGCGAGTTGTAATCTAGCCAATGAAGTAGTTGTACCAACCTTTATTTCGTGTTAATCAGCAAAACATAACAATTGGGTGCGTCAATTTACGTACCGGCGACAATTTTTAGACCAAACCATTGTTTCTCTAAATAAGCAAAAAATAACATCGGGGTGCGTCAATTTACGTACTGTCGTCGACTTTTGTGCGTTAACTCGGAAAATTCTGCGTATTTGACGCATGACGCATGGGTAAATAAAACACTAATATATATATATATATATATATATATATATATATATATATATATATATATATATATACATATATATATATATATATATATATATATATATATATATATATATATATATATATATATATATATATATATATATATAAAGAATACAAATCATATGGCGAATAACAACCCTATCATACTGGATACGCCGCCTTAGAACATTGAAACCAAGCGGTCTAAACCAAGAAGACTAGAAAATGAAAACTATGCACTAGTAGAATTTAACATTTTCTAAATCTTCTTATCCTTCAATTTTTACTATAAGAATAACCGGTATAGAACCAAATATCCGGGATATAATCTGCGTTACATATGTACACAAAGTAAAAATAGATGTCGCTTTGGCTTGTAGACTTTTAGGGAATTATACAACGTTTTCAGTTTCCGCAACTAGTCTATACAAGCTGGTTGTATTTATAGTTTTAGCACATGTGAAGATAGAAATGTAGAGGTTTACAAACGCAACGTTTTTGTGTTTATTTGTTTGTCGTAACTATGTTTTGTATTTGCCTTTGAAAAAGACTCATTGGGAGTCGAAAGCGCTTAGGCTAGTTAGTTACTAGTTTCGTACTGTTCGTCGTCAGTTTATTGCATCTTTATATATATATATATATATATATATATATATATATATATATATATATATATATATATATATATATATATATATGACTCATGGGTAAATAAAACACACACACACACACACACACACATATATATATATATATATATATATATATATATATATATATATATATATATATATATATATATATATATATATATATATATTAGTGTTTTATTTACCCATGAGTCCTATATATATATATATATATATATATATATATATATATATATATATATATATATATATATATATATATATATATAGGGAGTGTACAACTATGTCAAATCCAATTTTGAAATCAATATAAAACGATTACACACTGTTCCAGCGAGCAACAATAAAAAGAAACACAGAGAAGGCAATGACTTTCAGTGTCGCCTCATACGCTAACTAAATTGTTAACCCATGGACATCACAGTGATGTTGAAGAACCCTAACGCACCCTCTAGCTGCTGACAAGAGATCGATAATCCTGACCCAACCACAAATAAAGTCGTTCAGTAGTTCTTAATGATTATTTTTACATTCGAGAGACGCAAAAGCTGACTTCCAGAATATTTATGACCAAAGTGTTTGCCGAAGTTAAATTGTTTGTGGGGAAAATTGGCGTAACGCGCGATATTACTAAGGACGGAATAATTCACAGATCAGAGCAGTTATTTTCAGCCGGTGGACAACAAAATAAAATTCATCAAAACACGTGGAGATCAACCATGAAGAGTTTATCTTGGTCATGTATGAAGATGTCGGATAGTTTATACCACCAGAGATTTTGGAAATGTTATTGCAGAGTAAGCTACTGCCAATGGCTGTTTATGATTGCATGATGAATTCTAACTTTTAGGAGATCGAATCCTTTACTTTGACACAGATAATTGTAGTTTCATCCATCGCACTCAACACCATCAACAAAATATCGAAGGACGAATACCCAGAAAACGCTATCTTCAGTTTTGCTAGCGGTTGCCATAAACATTATGGAGACCAATACTGAGTGAGAAATTCATTCAAACTGCCAAATCAAAGAACTGACTCAACTATCGATCAACGGCGAATGGTGAATTCTGACGTATTTAGAGGACGTTTCAGTCAGGACAAGATCATAACTTTCACGTAAAAAAAACTTCGAATCCACACAACATTGTACGTTTACAAAAACAAAACAAAACAACAAAAACAGCAATTCGTCAGTCGCCCTTTAGAAAAAGTGTATCATATAGTGAACCAGAAACGAATGAGACTTCCTGACCACAACACTTTATCGAAAGGACACGTCGAGCTCTAGTATAAAAAAGATGCGAATATAAAGGTCGACCGAGAAAGATGAATAATTCGACAAAGTAACCGAGTGAGGGACCCATCACAGATTCCAAATCTGATAATGAAAATGAGTGTGATGCTGTACATTGCGAACAGTTTGATGCTGTACCCTGCCACATCAGCAATGCAGAGCAATTTTACTTTTCCTCTACTACAATCGAAGCGATTTCGTTTGTGTGTCCAACCGTTCAACTAGCAAAAGCGATGCAGTACACCTTTTCTGTTTTACTGGTCAAAACGATGGCAATAGTGTTCTGATCTACAGATCTCGACCATGCAACCATTTGACTCAAATTTTTCAAACAACTGTTTAAATATCGGGATGCAATGCTAAGTACTAAAACGTTTGCCAGAACCAGATTTGTTTGCTCTGTAAGGGGAGATAAGAATAGTGTTTCAGCTGTGGTGTGAAGATACTGGATTATAAACACTCAGCTTTCCTGGAACATGCAAAATGATCTCCGTGAAATGCAAGCTCAAAATCATATTTCGATTTTTGATGCATTGCTATCTACAAAGTATACGAAGTCTGATTTTTGGGAATTACTATCACAGATACAAAACGCCATGTAATATAAAGCTAACAATGCCATGACATTTGTCTTTAGTGTTGAAACATATTCAGTAGAAGGAAGCCAATGACACTGTTCAGAGCCTGGAGGAGGACCAAACAGTTTTAACAAGAATTGTTTCCACCTACAACGATTCCAATTAATTTGGGACGTGTGGTTTCCGTGTTAGTGATTACTTTTCTGAATAAGCAGCTTCAAGTGCGCGCATGCGTTACGTATCTCATTGTATTTGTACCTGACCATGTCTCATGTACTACCCGGCTCTAGTCATTATATTTTTACGCTCATTTTGGATGTAGAGCTAATATATTGGATGCGGAATATAGGACTCAGTGGGGTTTCGAATAACTGGTGTGCATCTGTCGTTGATAACGTTGACCCGGAGCAAGACAATGGTCTTCTCGTGTAAGAGACCCAAAGCTTTGGAACCAATGTGTCTGAAGAGTTCAAAAAAGAACTCTTGATGGATCCTTTGGAAGACTGGGAGGATCAGGCCATTATACAGTGTCTAACTTGAAGGCAGACAAAAAGTCTATAAAATAGCATGGTGTTAGGTGACATAGGTCTATCTTGAAATGTTAGAAAAAATACTGGTGCATCCAACATATCAAACAATTCTACTACACAATACGGATGGCGAAAAATATGCAATTTTAAATTTCACTTACCTCGAGAACTGATGATTGCTCTTGTAATCTGGACAGCTTCCTGAAAAAAAACTTTGTGCTGTGATAATGCCGACTGACTTGATTCTATAAATACATTGACTATGGCATAATCCGTTGCCAGAGAGCTTAAGGTAATTTTATGCACAACCCTAATTAATTCTTTTTGGCACATAAAACTGGTATATTTCCTCAGAAACGCTGCATTTTCGAACATTTCAGGACCTATTCTTCTATCATGGCAGCTTTTTTGTTTCTTTTGTATACGAAAGAAATTTGGGCTGTCAGTGATCTGTGCCAGGTTTTATTGTTCTGAGTGGAATGTGAATCAGTAATACATTATAAATGAAATACACTCTTAAATGGAGCTTTAGAAGGGTCCGTACATAGCTTATTTTTGTATGCAGCAAAGAACAAACAATTGAGAATATAAATAAACATGGCACAAAATGGACTCGAGATGTTGTAAAATCTAAGACCAGAGATGATGAGCAGGGGTTGAGTGGGTGAACGTAAAATACTCTTTCTAACCCGTCTAAAACCACATACCATAGGTAATACTCAACGCGATAAAATTCCAATGTACTGTTATGCGTATTTCATTTATACTGTGTCTGATGTTTGTTCGTGAATGAGTGCCGTGGATAGTTTTTGCATAACTGACATTTGTGATAATTACAAGGGGTAAAAAGATGTTTATTAGAATTTTAGTTCAAGTCCTTGCTTACAAGAAAGTGAAATTTTCCATTGGTGTTCCAGACAAAATTATTGTGTCGTAGGCCAAGTGAAATGTGTATAAATAGAAGTTTAGTAAAAACATTATTCATTCCTGTTAATCAAGAATCATTTACAGTTGTGTTCAGATATAATTTGAGATATTTGTTCACTAGAATTACAAAGTGCTCATTGGCATCTGGAATAACATGTTCCCTTGGGATTATTGTAAATTCATATAAAACTACTGGTACTTCTGCACATTCAAGACTATTGGTTCATCAGAACATTCAAAACTTAGAATTCATTCAGAATATTACCTTATTTTGGACTTGTGATACGACATTTATGATTATTTGGGATTTAGTTTACAATATGGTAAATATATCTTCAGTTTCAATTCGTATCTTTGAGAAGCAAATAACTTGTTGATTTCACGAAACATGTTAGTTTCGCTTATTTCCGTTACATAACAGACCTAGAGTCCTAACAAAACAATTACGTTCACACATAATCATTCTATTCCATACAACTTCGTGATAGACATATATTTTATAATTAAAAGGTATAGTATCGAAACTTTCGATCTGTTCCTAAAGTTACACTAAACTGTTTCGCATAATTCGCCATGGGGTGCATTCTGTATTTAAGTGGATGCATGTTTCTTTATTTTCTTTATTGGTGTCAATAAGGCAAGATTTCATACTGTAAGCACAAGAAGACGATTCTAGCACAAAAATACTTTTGTCTTAGCCATTTTGAGGTTATGGTTTGATCTAAAGTGTGTATGTGTGTGTGTGTGTGTGTGTGTGTGTGAGAGAGAGAGAGAGAGAGAGAGAGAGAGAGAGAGAGAGAGAGAGAGAGAGAGAGAGAGAGAGAAAGAAAGAGAGAGAGAGAGAGAGAGAGAGAGAGAGAGGGAGAGAGAGAGAGAGAGAGAGAGAGAGAGAGAGAGAGAGAGAGAGAGAGAGAGAGAGAGAGAGAGAGAGAATCGCTCTATATACATTTACTGAAATATTATGGTAACTGATTTAGTGGGAAACCTGTCAGTTCTGGGTCCATTATGCTATCAAATAGAGTAATACCTGGGATACAATTGTCAGCATCTTTTGTTTCTCTGAGGGTGTTCTGTATTGGTTTTTTATGAAAATGTCGGTTGTAGGATAGTATCATAAGTTCTGCGGATGGGGTAATTGGGCGATTCTAAACGAGATAGTTTTGAAAGGATCAGCTTCCCAATGACTGTTTTCTTTAACGAATCTGCTTCTACATTTTCTGCCGAGTGTGTAGATGACTATATGTTACTGGCTATTTTATGACTCTATGGTCTTGAACTATATAACAGAAAAGAAGAAGAAATGAAACCAACAATTTCAGTAAAATTGACAACTAATTTGCTTCCCTAGAATGCAATTCAAAATACATAGCATTGTGAATTAGGTTCAATATATTCCTCAATGTTCTATCACACGTCCAAAAGTAGAGAATGTTTTGAATGATTCACAAAAGTCTTCAGTGTAATGATGTACCAATAGTTTTAAATGTGCTAATATAGTCTTGAATGTGCTGAGGTACCACACTGATACAATCCAGTATATATCTGAATGAGTCTCAATGAGAACATCGTAATTTCAGTGATAATTAAATAGATTATTCCTCTCAAATTATACATAATCACAACTAAAAATGATTTACACACATGTATTATGATAGGAATGAAGATTTTGTTTAAAACCTCTATTTATATGAAAACTGTCACCTAACCTATGACGCAACATAATTCTCTGAATGTGGAGCCTTTCTAATGGAAAATTCCTAAATATTATCAACATATTCTCTGCCATAACATTCTAAATTGGTAATCAAGGCGGGCTCTTGAACTCAAATTGAAGTAAACATCAAAATGTCATTAGTAATGTAGGCCAAAACGCTACCCTCAAGCATGGACAAAGTTAAAGCAAGCATTATAAATTAAATTTACGTAACATCAATGAGGTTTATATTTAAAGTGGGTAAGGTAAGGTAACGGGTTTTAAGTCGCTTACTGCCCTAAGGCTCATACGACTGCTTGCAGTCCCGGGCATAGACTGCAGTCCCTTTAAGAGGGCACTCGGCCTTGGTGCTATGCCTTTTCCTGACCCCTAGAGGTCAGAGACCCCAAAAAAGACCTTATGAAGCGTATTGTAACAGAGCGTAACGGCTTTTCGCTTCAACTCCCGCCTTCCAAAGTCCCCAATGTCTAAGTCCATCTAACTTTATCTCAGTCAAATTAACCAGTTTTTCCTACAGGTGTCCCTTTACCAATGATGTGTTAGCCACCTATTCAATTATCCAAATGTTCCTGAGTTGTGAATTTTGAATATATTTTGATGAGGCTGAATTTTGCGTACTTATGTGGTTCTAAAAAGAAATCAATCTCTAGGTGTATGTCACCTAATTTTGACATTTATCACCGCTTTGATAATGTTTGGTTTTAATTTTGACCGCCTTTCCAAAGGATCTCGTTTTAATCTTGTGTCTTCCAGGCCAAAGTGAAGACATAGGTTGTAGGCTTATTTTCGAAAAGTTGTCCGCGCGGCCCGGACTGTCCATCGCTAATTGTTTGTCCGTTCCGTTCACTTTTGTGATTGTATCATTTACCAGGTTTCTTTTCGGTCTTTGTGTGCGTCCGGCTTATCGGTCTACTCAGGTGGCGCTCACCAGTTATTATGTACTTTTGAGAGAGTGATGTATGTAAGGTGAAGTTGTTTGCATTTTAAACATGCACAGTGCAAAGAATGTTGGCATACCTATATAATACTTTCATGTAATGTGGATGAAATTTCTTTGGATATTGTACTTCTGGAAATTTTAAATGATCTTGGGACACTGCTAACTAAAATGACTGCTCCCTTGTGCTCCAAAAATCAACCTAAATTTGTCTAAAGTACACTATTCTTGGCAGCTATTAAAATATGGAAAACGAATTTTGCCAAACTAGATAATACCAGCTTCTAAAAGTGCAATGACTAAATTACCAAATACATAAAATGTAAAAAAAAGTTATCGGCTCTTTTTTTTACAATTTACCTCTGAAGTTCGAGAAGTGAAAATGAGCAAGTAGAGCTAGCACCTTTTTGAAAGATGCACATCTGGAGTAAGGCCAAGCTGTATATTCTCTAACCCATATTACACCCATCAATCATACATCAACATAAAGGGAATTAAAGGTTCTTTGAACAACACCTAAGATATACAAAGTCTCTTTTAAATAACCAGTATAACTAGTGAGGCAACCCGGGGAAACTCTTTTTCTTTAAAATTTTAACCCTATGCTAAATACGAAACTGTAGAGCGCCACCTCAGCTCCTGGGAGTTCATTTAAAGTGGGTGGTTTTAAATCCATGAGGGCCTTCCTTGAACGCGGACGTAGATGAGAACTGTTTAACGCTACCTATGGAAGTATGTGTGTTCATATAATAAGCATAAAGAACATCTTTTGAATACAAGAGGCCAATGACAACAAAATACTACTTTGTAACTTGAAAAATGTTTCGGTGCAAGGCCTATTCTGTGCATGAATGATTATCATATTGGGCAGACAATGAAACAATACAATATAATTAACAATTTACAAATTCTTATCTTGACTGGAAATACTTATCTCAACAGATTTTTATGCTCAAAATAAATTTTAAAAAGACTTCATACTCATGACACTGAAACTGTTACTAAACGTAAGTGTTATCACTTTGGCACTTTAGAAGACTAGTCCTATAAAGAAGTTCCTCCCATACAAACCTCTGTTGATACTGATGGATGATTTGAGGGTGTGATGTTTGCAGACAAATCTGTCCACAGCACGTTGTATGTTTCAGACACTTAAAGGCATTTTTTACGTCTCTTGAGGTACCATCGGCTTAAGGGTCCTTTTGGCAATATGTGCAGTATATTTTCATATCAGATCCTATGACGCCGTGTAAATTCACATGGCACTAAACAACTTTGAGTCTTTTGGTAATTTTAAATTTCATTGTTATTTCAAAATATAGATAAGTGTCTGTACTGTACGCAGACTGATTTTTTTTTTACAGCGAAATTGCACTTTATTATGAACACGTGTCACCATGCCATCGAAGCATCTGTCAGTATCAATACAGCTTGGGGAATAATTTATCGGACTACAACATGTGTTTGAAAATATTCTGGATTTATTATCTCTAATTTATTTCCACCCAAGAGACAAGACAAATAATACTGAATTGTGCAAAGGATGTCATGGGGAGAAAAATTAGTATCGTTTAATGTTTCCAGTTGAAATAGAAAATTCAAAAAAGCTAATCACAACTATATCCAGCAAAACTCATTCATTATTGTGGAAAACGATGATGTAAAACAAATCCTGCGCTTTCTTTCTCCTTTTCCTTTTGTGCTGAAATGCGCTGTGAAAGATACGATTTTTTCAATCTCCAGTCACAGATCACTGTTTGATTAATTCCATATTTCTTCACGGCTTCATCATTTCCATTAGTTTCTGCAAATCGTACTACTTCCAGTTTGAATTCATTTGACAAAAATCCTTCTCCAGGCTTGCTCTTAAATCTTCCATGACTATCTCTCTCCAAACTTCTTGCAACTTCTTTTCTTTTCTCAAATTCAAAATTTTCCTCTTTTGAACATTCTGTTTTTACATACTGCTGAAGACTGTGACATTTTACAAATTGATAAAACCATTTATGGCTGCCCTTGAACCCAGGTGAATTTGCTTGCTCTGCAAATGATAGGGCTTTGGCTCGAATCTCAGCTCCTGTGATTTTGCGTCTTTCACTTATGATCCAGTGTTTGACAAGACTTTCTAGAAGGCTGTACTGACGCGGAGAAATAGTGGGCTTCAATTTTAAAACGTTTCCTTTACTATGTGAAAGCTGTTCTTTATGTTTCCTCCATAACCTGACATTTGTCTCAGGGACTCCATAAATTCTTGCAGCTGCACGATTGCCGAGCTTTTCTGCACACTTAACAGCTTCAATTTTGAAATTAGCTGTGTACCTTTTCCTTGCTGGTGATTTTGCATTAGGATTTAGCTCGCCATCTTTCTTGCATACAACTTTTGTCCTATACTTCCTTGTCCACCATCCAACTGTATTTACATCTAAACCATATATATCGGATGCTGCCTTTACACCATGCTCTCTGGCATAGTCTGTAACTTTCAGACGGAACTCTTCTGTACAAACTTCTCCAGTTTCATCAGTTTTTGTCACACTGACGTACCTCTCAAGCACATGCTTTACCCACGGGATTCCAATTTTCAAATCTGGTTTTCCAGTTTCTTTTGCAATTTCGGTCGACTTGCTTCCGATGGTAGCTAAGCCGTCAGTTAGGTTTGGGTTGTACTTGGTTTCCATCAGCCAATTTATCACCTTGTCTTCAAGGTCGGTGTGCTCACCTATCTTGATATAATTTTGGAGATTTAATTTAGAAACTGACTTTTTCTTGGCCTTTTGTGTCTTCTTTTTGAAGTAGTTCTTCAGCAACATCCAGTCTTTGATTGTGTCTTTGGATGCATCAAAATGAGCTGCTGCAGCCTCCAATCCAAGTTTCTCTGCGTATTCAGAAACTTTTATCTTGTGCACCATACTCTCTAACTCTGCAGCATCTAAAGGTTTTTCTTTGTCTTTTCTCTTCGATGCAAGATCTTCTGAAACTTCCTGGCCATCCGTTAGTACCTTCGATCTTTTTGATGATCCCAGCTGCATCCTACCGTCTTCTGAACCATCTATTTTGAGTGAATTGATAGTCCCATATGAAATACTTGGCTTGAGAGTTCTTCCATACCTACTAAAATGCCGTGATTTGCCATCTGATTCGGACCCATTCTTAATGTCTCCTTGATTCACCTGAAACAAAAGTACAATTAAATCTTCCATGGTGGTTATCACCTTTCAAGTGGCAATTATTCAAAGCATTCATCTTGGCCATTGTATCGTGTGATCTCCAAAGAAATCTTCTAAACGAATGTGCAAAATCACTCACAGTATCTGATAAATCCAGTAACCCGTGGCTACAAGAATATGTTCTCTAGGCTATCATATTTTAAATTTAGTTACCCCCTTGGGGATACACACGTGTATCAGCACTTGTTCTATTTTCTTCAAGATATGCCCATAAACATACTCCTAAAATACATATTAATGACTCAATAGAATGAAAAACAAATCTTCACACCAACTATTCCATATGAAAGTGCCTTATCTTGGAAAGCAAATGAATTTAAGACAGGCTACCGGGTTTTCTTCAAGCAGCCCATCGGGCTACAACTGATTTTGAAATATGTCGGCCTGATGTGAGGATACATTGATTAAATAAATAAATAAATAAATAAATAAATAAATAAATAAATAAATAAATAAATAATAAATCCCAGCAGTGCATCTGCCATGATTACTTTTGAAGCATGGAATAAAACAATGTAAAATATCAACCAGTACCTAAACAACTAGTTTGTTAAAACCTATTGTCGATTTCGTTGGCTATAACTGACCAAATGAGCTTCATGCTTCAGCTGAATATTTATTCATTTAAAATGATCGATTCATACAATGGGTCTTTCCAAAATTTACAGAATTATTTTTTGAACGGGTGGGAAACGTGCAATGGTCAGCTAGCAAGTTTTACGGCTGCAAGACATAACATGTTTAGAGGTGAAAGTGGAGTGGGGGCACTGGCCATTTTGCCACTACGTGTGGGTGCCCAAGCCACCACCCTTGATTCTAATTTATAGGCTACATGATAAACTGTAGACCGTAGTACCACCCTTGATCCTGAATTCTAAAGAAAATCCACATGATACAAGTGTCGTCACAAAGGGTATAGCTGTTCACACCACAAGTTACCCGGTGCATCTGCTAAATCCAAAACTAGACTTGTCGGGTCTGTTTATTTATATCGTTTAACCCTTTAGACCTTTAGTATCCCTGCTTTTTTCTTTATAAATGATACGGATTCAGATGTAAACAGGAGATTCAAGTGGGTCTGAGATCGCTCACTTGGCTGATATTTTTAAAATAACTAAATGCACGAGGAGCTGGACAAGAAATATAGGATGGTGGGAAGCTTTCTGATCCAATTTCTTCCGATTTTCTTAACTACATATACTATGAGAAAAAATGTTTTAGGGTTTCTGATGTATTTATTAAACTTTGAAATGTCATTGTGCCCGGATGCTGTGTTAAAGGCGGGCAAAATCTGATCAGCGGTTTTGTTTTGATAAAGCCGTGTAAAGTTTTTTTTTGTCTTCTTTTAGTAGCTGATTGGTATCATTTTTGAAATTCTGGGAAGCCTTATATTGAAATTCAGTTTAGTGGCTTTTGAAGATAAATAGTTGACTTGATCTATTTTTAGGATTTGCGGCCATATTTGATGATGGGTGAGCATCCTTTTAATAAACGTCAAAGTTCTTGATGACAGAATACTTTCTATCAAGATTGACCAATATCAGCATCTAATAATGATTTTGTATAAGTCGTTGTTAAAGCTTTTTTTTCTATCTTATTAACGGCAGCTCTATTTGATGGAGGAATAACATCATTAATATCAGACGAAAAGGTCTTAAAC
Source organism: Potamilus streckersoni (assembly GCA_016746295.1). Classification (NCBI taxonomy): domain Eukaryota; kingdom Metazoa; phylum Mollusca; class Bivalvia; order Unionida; family Unionidae; genus Potamilus; species Potamilus streckersoni. The sequence continues at coordinate 2,403,214 of JAEAOA010001725.1, read as the reverse complement.
GAGGATAATCTGTGTCACATACGATCAAATCTTGTTTGACAGTTTTGGAGAAGTCGTTTATATCATTTCCAATTTTTAGTAATGGCACCCATATATGATGGTGGTTTGACATTAGTTCCAAAAAGTTCAAAGTTCCTATGACTTTGATGCTTACAGTAAAACTGAATTCTGTTGAGCATTTTATGAATATGTGTTTTAAAGTTTTTTTTCTGTTTTCCATTTTGGGAGCTATATTAGTTGGTAGGTCATCACCAGTAAAACATCGAAGGGTGTGTATGGCAAGATACTTTCTTTCGTCAAATTCTATTCAGGGGTGTAGGAGAAGAATTCGTGTACAGTGGCAATTTGCTATAACATACTCATCTATATTTTGAATATTATATATGTAGATAGTTAATTTTGTTTTCAACAAACATCGAGCATTATATATAACCTTAAACGTGATATGTCGGCATAAAACGGCTAAGCAATTAGCATTATCACCTGGGTTTCTCCAAACACCCTGCAGGTTGGACAGACATACATTCATCCACTGCTTGGCATTGCCAGGGGATATAATTTATTCAGACAACATGTTTCTGTCATCATCCCCAACCCTGTTTTCTCCAGGTTGCGCCTTTTAACAGGGTAAACATAATAAGGCTCATCTCGACACATACACTGGGCTGTAAAAGCGCACAGTTATTTATATCGCTTAAACAGGTACCACGGTACCAATTGTCTTTCCATTGGCCTCAATGCTAATGTTTTGTGAAATAAATATACTTCCTATTCTACATTAGCATGCAGGCCACTCACTGTCACAGAGAACAATGTTAGATTGTTAATTTGACAGGACAGAACCAGGTACTCCATTGCATTTAAGAGAGATAACTCTGCTGGAACTAGACAGGGGTAAGAGTTATTTAGTTACACCAGACACATTTTCATGCATGTGCACCGCATTTTTAGAAGTCTTAAAAATACAAAATGTGATCTAGATATGAATTAACATAATCTCACATGTTGTCAAGAATCTCAACTTTTTTTAAGCCTAACAGACAGTGCAACTCTTACATAATGCACCAATCACAGCTAGTTTTGTTGTTTATTAACTGAGTACAATATTCCGTATACCTTAAGCTCCACCCACCTGGTGTTGTACAATGGGTACCATTATACCTAAAGGCTAAAGCTCTGTGTGCCGTTTAGCATTAGCAAATGATATTGGGTCATAAAGAGACATGGTTTTATAACTCTGAAAGTACGACAAGGTTCTCATTAATCACGACTACCTCTTGTTTTGATGGAGCTCTGAGATGGTACTCTACATATACTGTGACTTTTGAAGAGAGTGACAGTTGTTGGTGAAGTTGTTTACATTTGCTACATGCACAGTGGAAAGAATGTTGGCATACCTCTATGTTACTTGCATGTACTGTGGCTGAAATTTCTTTGGATATTGTACTTGCGGAAATTGTACATGATATTAGCACACAGATAGCCAAATTTATAGATCCGATATACACGAAAAATCAGCCTAAATTAGCCTAAAGTACACCATCTTTAGTATTTATCAAATTAAGAATAACGAATTTTGCCAGACAAGAAAAAAATATCGGCTTCTGAAATACAATGAATGAATTACCAAATACACAAAATGTGACAACAGTTCGGTTCTTATATTTACAGTTTACCTCTTAAGTCCAGAAGTGAAAATGAACAGTTAGGAGTATGTTTATATATATATATATATATATATATATATATATATATATATATATATATATATATATATATATATATATATATATATATATATATATATATATATATATATATATATATATAAAATTGTATACTTTTTAACTCTTATCACACCCAAAGTAAGGACAAGCTGTATACTCTTTAACTCTTAATACACGCAAAGTAATGCCAAATAGTATACTCTTCAACCCTTATTACACGCAAAATAAGGCCAAATTGTATACTTTTGAACTCTTATCACACGCAAAGAAAGGCCAAATTGTATACTCTTTAATCCATATTACACCCATCTATCACATAACAGAATAAAGAGAATTATACGTTCTTTCAACACAACCTAAGATATACAAGGTCTTTTATAAACAGTCATTATAACCAGAAAGTAAAACCGAGAAATTATTTTTCTTAAAAAAATCTAACCTATGCAAAATACGAAACTGCAGAGTGCCACCTCAAACAGGAAAGTGTAAGAAATTAAATTAAGGACTTTGTCATGCTGAAAACTTATGTCCTAGGGACAGATGGTCTTGATAGTGATACCATTATGTTGTTAAGTGGCAGTATGCAACAAGGAAACTCAGAATGGTCATATTGATGATAAAACCAATGCCTTAGAAGCAGATAGCGGTACTGGAATTTGGTGTGATAGTTCAGCCACTCAATCTTTGAGAATGCATGCAACAGTACTGCTAACAATCCTAAATAAAAAGGTTGCTTAACAATTGAATAAAGAAACAAAACAAGATTTGTTTCCAACTGTGCAGCAATCTGAATGATGGATTTATTGAAGACACTGTTATTTAAAATGCGATCTGTAGAAATTCTTATCTTGAATAAGAACATGACATCATTTCACAATTTTTTGCCTGAAGGTGGAATCCTAGCATAAAATTAATGCAGTATGAATTTTAAATATACATTATTATAGTGAAGTGAGAAGCAATTATTCAAGTATGGTAATTTGTATCTCTATATAATTATGCTAATGATAACACACTTTAAGTCTTTAAATTCCTGGATGTTTACACCCCGACTGACAGTCCAACGCTCTGATCATCTGGTTCACTGTGAACCGAATACAAGTCAACTGTTAAACGTTTCAAGCTCTGGCTGTGAGGTACAAAGATATTCAGTATGAAACTGTACTTAACACATGCAATGCCGTCATAATTTGTGGAAAAAACTTTGGCAAACAGCTTGGAATCGATGATGACTACCAAATGCAATTAGAAACACTGGTAAAAGATCTTTGCAAGAAAGCTTCAAGACAAAAAAAGTACCTGAAAACTGACTAATCAAACATTACAACTACTCAGCAAACTAACATATTTACATACCTTTATCCTTTACATTAGAATAGTACTTCTGCAGTATCAAGAGTACTGCTATACATGCATAAAATAAAAGAGCTTTCTCTGAGATCTGAATATGAAAATTAAACTTGCAATTACCATAAACTCTTGCTTAAGTTAAAAAAGGCCAGCTACGATTAACAGCCCCAGATACGTTTAACATTCTGAAGAGTTTGTTTTCTAACGTTTGGGTGATTTGCGATGTCTTGAACACGATAGATGTAACGTTATATATTCAGATAGTTTAGATACTCCAAGAATTAAAACCTCCATACATGGCAATAAGTCTTTATGTGGCCTAACCCGTCCTCTTCATATTCATCACTCAACCCCTCTCAAGTCTAATAAATCGTCATCTGGTGTCTCACCAACCTTACAATGATGACAACAAAATAAAGAAAATCTTGTTATCCAATGAAAACTGAGACTACCTTCCAAGCTGCAGAGAGGTATAATTCCGATTTAAAGTCATGAATCGCATTTAATAAGCTGCAGAGAAACGATGATAAAACTGAATCCATTCTGATCATCACACAAAGATTTATCATTCCGATCCTGTACCTCAAACAATAAATATCTATAACACCAAGATTAAATTCACACAATCAGTACGAACCGTATGTTTCATCATTAATAGTACTCTTTAATTTATACCATATCATGAACATATGCAAGGCTGCATGTCTGGAGCAGACACGCGCATCAGCTCCATTCGCAATTTCTTTCTATCTATGTCACTAAAACACGTCTGTTCCTTAGTACTTTCTAGACTTGACTATTGTAATTCTCTTCTATCTGCTTCGTCTAAGTATCTACCACTAAACCTTCACCTAGTTCAAAACACACCTGTCCGAGTCGTCCTTTAGACTGCTAACAACTGAGCACTCTTCCCTTTTGGCTTCCCATTCACTCTAGACTCAACCCGAAACTATATTTCCTATGTTACATTTTGTTGACTGCCTTCGGTCCAAAATACACATCTGATCTCACTCACAAATCTCCCCTTAAATATATGTCTGTGTGTATGTGTGTATCTTTATTTGTCAACTGGTATTGTAAAGCTCTTACAGCTTCTAAAGATTAAACGCTCTGCTAAGTCCTTCTTCTCCTTATTATTATTATTATTATTATTATTATTATTATTATTATTATTATTATTATTATTATTATTATTATAGATTATTCATTTGAAGAATATTAAAGCAAAAATTTTTCTAAAAGTTTAGGCAGTGTTTTTTAGCACTTGTTTGCCTCCCCAAATCAGTCCAACAATTTTGTGTTTGATTATTTTCCAAACAACTTATGCATTCATTAGACATCCAACAGTTCAATTTGTCTGCCAATCACCCTGAAAGTCATGGGGATAGCACAAAACTGTCCGAAAACACTCACCTACCCAGGATACATGTATACACTTACTGAATACAACCTTAAAATAGACAGTGATCAGTAAAATCCTGCATTGTGTAATTATCGAGTAAGACAAGGAGAGTTTATTCACCATATTGGAAAATATCACGAACTGAAAGACCCATGGCTACCCTAAAACATCAAATGACTGTCCCAAAACACCCTCAACTGCACAGGATTTAAGTAGGCAATTAAATAAAATCAAACCAAATAAAGAGACAGTGATCAGAAAAATTCTACTCTGTATAATTATCGAGTAAAATCAGCAGTTTTTATTTTTTTATTTTTTTGTTGATACTTGCTGAAGGAAAGACCCTAAGATTATCCCAAAACACGCTCATCGACACAAGTTACATGAATAAAAATTACAAACAATAACCTACTGAAATGTGCTGTTTTGGTACTCTCTCATTCGCTAAACTACTTTTTTGTTTCAAAGAGCAGGGCACTTAAATGTGAATCATGCGTCACTACACTCATATAAAAAATTCTTTATTTTTTTAAAAAATATCTTTAATGTTACAAAGACATTACTGAATAATTAGAAGCTAAGGGTGCAATATTTATATTTTTAAAATTCTTGAACCAATTTATTATTATAATTGCTTTGTTAATAGTAAAAATTACAATAAATAGAAGCAAAATCTCCCGTAAAATTTTGTCTTTTGTCTCTGATTATTTCCACCTTTATAGACAAGCGTTTTAAAAGATGCAAACAAGTTTTAAAGCTTTTTTAAATAAAATAAATACATTCAAAGGTTTAGGTTCTGTACATTAACAATGCAAATTAAGCATTGGAAACAATCATACACAAAATCTAATATTTCTAATCGCAAGTAAACATTTTTATTATGATATGAACATGATTTTTCACAATTTGATTATTTCGGCTTTTTTGACAAAATATGTTTCAAAACCATGATTGTGATAAAAATAAGAAAACCTATGTCATTTTACCTATTAACTTTTTATGTGTTATTGGTGTTGCTCAAAAATATTATTTGCGCCAGAGCTTATGTACAATAGTATCACGGGAAAAGAGCACCTTAGAGGTACGTCAAAATGGGCGACGTACAATACGATCCTTAAACCCATGGATCGTCTGATGAAAGTTCGTTAAGAAGAGTACGATGGTATATGTCATTGTCATTTCTGATCCTTTCATTTTTTTTAAAATTACTAATGTTTTCAAATAAATGAGATATCACTAACAAGTAGATTTCTTAAACGGTGAATGTAAATACTCCAGTGCGTCAGAAACGGGGGTTAAAGAAGATGGACAACCCTGCTGCACTGTATGCGTTTTTGTTTTTGCAAGAAGCTATAAATCACTTAGATCTTCGAGAAAGAGCATGGTTTTCCAGAACGATTAAAACTTCGTTGCTAACGTACACCTTAGAAACGGGACTTAAAAATTTCATCGACACAAAATGAATGCCGTAAAGCTCATTAAATGTCTGGTAACGGACATAAATAGAATGTCATAAATAGAATGATAATATCCAGTATGCCATTATGATGACAGATGGCGATACGAGTTGGGCAACAAAGACGATACTGATAAAACAGCAGTTGGAACGATGTAATTGTAATATGGAATCAGTTCAGTAGATGTCAAGATACAATGACGCGGAAGGAAAGTAGATCTAAGCACTTACAAGCAGCCATTTACAGCTTGAATCAATGAAGGATAGAAAATTAATTACTAGAATTATGAATATAGCACTCGCAAGAAAACATTTACAATAATGCAGAAGTACAGTAGCTCTTGCAAACTGCCATGTATAATTTGCACCAATGAATAATACAATATACATGGACATAATTATGAATGTAGCACTTGCAAGCAGCTATTTACAATAATGCATTAAGGAAGATTTGAAAAAAACATCCATGAATTATGGTGGTAATCCACCTCCATAGTTTTGATATGTCGCGTCATCATATTAGACTAGTCAAGATCTATTTTTAGACTAGGATAGGCCTACAAAGTTTAACCGTCTTTAAATCCGATTTTCGGCCTTAGTAGGTTGAACACAAGCTCAATTAAATTTTATTTTCGACATTTCGAATCAGAGATATAGCGAAAGCGATGTAAACATCTTGGAAAATTTATGTTGGGGGATTTCCTGTTTGGCTCTATATCACCATCTCCATGTAAACCTTTGGGGCACAGGCACTTAAATCCGGAAATTAAGTATAAGCCCTGGTCCTAGACGTCACTATAAACTGCCACATTGTAGCAATGTGGCTGAATTTTTTTTTAAAGCAATGTTAAAAATGCAAATCACACAGTGAACAGTATGTGATTTGGATTTTTAACATTGCTTTTAAAAAAATTTCAGCCACTTCACTACAATGTGGCAGTTTATAGTGATGTCAAGCACAAGGGTTTCATGCCGCAGACATGTAGCATCATGTCCCACCCAGTCACATTATTCCGACACCAGGCCATCTAGTCCTAACACTAACCTCTTAATGCTGAGCACATAGTGAGGCAGCTGTTTGTTACATTTTTAATGGTTTTTTAATGACTTGTAGTTTGAACCTGTGACCTCCCGCATCCAAGGGAATCTCTAACCACTTGGCCACTGAGGAAATTTTCGAGTTAACAGTAAATCTGAGACAAATAATTCAGGATTATTTCATGCTTTTGTTTTGAGAAATAAATAATATATTATGCTCCCACTGTTCATTAGCATATACATGTACAAATTTCTACCACTGGCACATTAATTTATACCCAACATATCAATTTTCAACATCTGCATATTGATTTCTATCAAGAGTCTATCAGTTTTTAACACCAGCATATGAATTTCCATCAACAGAATAGCAATTTCTATTAGCATTTTGAATATTAACTTCTATCAACAGGCCATCAATTTTAATATGAATTTCCATCAACATAATAGCAACTTCTATCAGCATTTTGAATATTAATTTCTATCAACAGCCCATCAATTTTTATATGAATTTCCATCAACAGAATAGCAACTTCTATCAGCATTTTGAATATTAATTTCTATCAACAGCCCATCAATTTTTATATGAATTTCCATCAACAGAATAGCAACTTCTATCAGCATTTTGAATATTAATTTCTATCAACGGCCCATCAATTTTTATATGAATTTCCATCAACAGAATAGCAACTTCTATCAGCATTTTGAATATTAATTTCTATCAACAGGCCATCAATTTTAATATGAATTTCCATCAACAGAATAGCAACTTCTATCAGCATTTTGAATATTAAATTCTATCAACAGCCCATCAATTTTTATATGAATTTCCATCAACAGAATATCAACTTCTATTAGCATTTTGAATATTAATTTCTATCAACAGCCCATCAATTTTTATATGAATTTCCATCAACAGAATGGCAACTTCTATCAGCATTTTGAATATTAATTTCTATCAACAGCCCACCAATTTTAATATGAATTTCCATCAACAGAATAACAACTTCTATCAGCATTTTGAATATTAATTTCTATCAACAGCCCATCAATCTTCATATGAATTTCCATCAACAGAATAGCAACTTCTATCAGCATTTTGAATATTAATTTCTATCAACAGCCCATCAATTTTCATATGAATTTCCATCAACAGAATAGCAACTTCTATTAGCATTTTGAATATTAATTTCTATCAACAGCCCATCAATTTTTATATGAATTTCTATCTACAGAATAGCAACTTCTATTAGCATTTTGAATATTAATTTCTATTAACAGCCCATCAATTTTCATATGAATTTCCATCAACAGAATAGCAACTTCAATCAGCATTTTGAATATTAATTTCTATCAACAGCCCATCAATTTTTATATGAATTTCTATCTACAGAATAGCAACTTCTATTAGCATTTTGAATATTAATTTCTATCAACAGCCCATCAATTTTTATATGAATTTCCATCAACAGAATAGCAACTTCTATCTGCATGTTCATTTATATCCATAGCATATCAATATCTAACATTTTGAATATTAATTTCTATCAACAGTATATAAATATCTAGCAAATGAATATCTACCATAAGCATATCAATGTATTAGCATATCAATTTCTATCATCAGCATATTAGTTTCTACCATATTAATTTTCTATATTTTTGGCAGACAAATTTCCAATCAATAGTATGTACATTTCCATTATCAGCATACAAAAAATTTCCATTATTGCATATATATGTCTATTTTTAGCATATTAATCTGTATCATTTCTAAAAAGTTATTGATTTTTAAGCTAATAACATTTGTACACATTCTTTACTGATACTTTTGGTTAGGTGAAAAAAATGCTGAAATATGAAAAAAGACAAATGTGTAAATTTATAAGATTATTAACTTAAGTAAAACCCATGAATATGTCAAAGGTTGTCTTGCACTTGGACAAGGATACGATCAATGGGACAAATATGAGATGTTGGATATCATTAATATTTATCTTGAAGTAACTATCAAAGTAGGTCAAGATAAAACTTTTTAATTTTATTAAAATAAAACCTGAACATTGATAGAGTTGATGTCTTCACCATACATAATATTTTGCTTCTAAGTCTTGGTCAGTCCTTGAAAACTCGTACCTAAAAAATGATTTTAAATCTTTACTTTTCATCACATAATTTATATACATCAAGCTGCATCTCAGATACAGTAACAGGAGAGTAATAATGACCAATTTCAAAAGAGGAAACTTGATCCACAAACAGTGCCCAAGCAATGTCAGTAATGGTAACTGACAAGAATCAGAAACGTTCTCCACTTATTCCTCAGGTGCCCAAATACCTTAGCACTGTGTTAACATTGGCAACGAATCTCAGGGTCTCAGGTTATGAAATACATAGCATGATATTAGACTATTTCAGATTAAAAATGAGGTATGAAATACTGTTCTACATTTTATGTTGAAATAAGAAGACATGAGCCCAGTGGTTTGTATGGCTGTGTGTCTCAATATTCTGTCACTGATTTGTGTTGTGATACATAACTATAGGTTCCCAAACATGGGCAATATGTTACAGAGAAAACACGGCTAAATGCACATTTGGCAGTCTCATTTAGCTCAAATAAAGTAAAAGTTGGTCTTAAAATCTGGTCCACTCAACTCAAGTTCAATGAATGACCTGACTGGCTCACAGTTGCAATACATGCTCATCACAAATAACAAAAAGTACCTTGTTACACAAATTATGCAAAACATGATTTGGGAATAACAAAAATAGAAAAAAAAGAAAATATAAATGCTTGGTTTATAAAATATCTAAAGTGATAAATAAGTATGCCATTAAAAATTTATTTATTAAATGATAATTGCAAATGCAAATACTACACTTCATAATCAGTTCAATGTTTAAAAAAATTAAATATCAATATAAATAATTACCTTACTTAATGACACAGACATCACTAGCTCAAATACCTTGCCACATAACTTAATTAGTTGATCTGGCAATTTCCTTTTATATTTAGGCTCACCCCATCTAAAATCATGTTCCAAACAGTCTGCATAGTTTTGTGTTATGGACCAAGTGGACCAGATTTTTAGACCAGGTAGACTTTCATTTTGGCTGAGTGGACAATATTTTGGTTGAGTGGACAATATTTTGGCTGAGTGGACTGAGTGGATAATATTTTGGTTGAGTGGACAATATTTTGGCTGAGTGGACAATATTTTGGTTGAGTGGACAATATTTTTGGGTTTAATAGACTATTATTTTGTATTGGTTGTTTCACATAACAACAACAACAGTAATAATAATAATACTAAAAATAATAATAATACTAATACTACTACTACTACTACTAATAATAATAATAAAAATGCTTTATTTATTGAAGGAAACTCAAATAGTACAAAATTATTCTCCATAAGGCCTTCACTAGTCTACTTCAGTACAAGATATAGATTATTGAACACAAGCTGAAATTTTTTTTTTCATACTTAACACATGTAGTCAAAACATTTATTTTTTAACAGCAATGAGATACATGTAATCTGATTGTTTTATATTAAAGACAAGAACCCTGGAAAATCATAAGTGCTAGAAATAATGTAACAAGAGAATTCCAGCACAATGTTCCTGAACTTGGCTAGAGAAACTTTGCAGATACTATAATGCAGTTTCTGTTAGGGATTGATATACCAAAAACAGCTTTACAGTAATCAGTTCTTTTGTCAATTTCTATTTAAATGATTTTTTACCATTGATTAAGAAAATGAATCAAAAACATGTATTGATCTTCTTCATAGCTATAAAAATCTTGTCAAGGTCTTGTCTGGAGGGGATGACCTATATAGTAAAGCAATAATCTACCATTAAATAAAATAAGTAATTCTGATGTTATGAGAGAGTTCATTAATTAAAGTATAGAATCCTGACATGAAGATAATTCTTCATTTGGCATTATGTGCTATCTTCGATGAAACCTGTTTACATACTTAATTAACCTAACACTACAATGAGGAAACTGTCTACATGAATACTAAGTTCACAATTTGAAACTCTTGCAATGGTGCATTCTTTACGTTTAAACCAAGATGTTTCTGGTCCATGTCAGCCAATGTCTCAAATGTCATTAATAACGTGTTTTGTTTTATTTGTATTTTTAAGAATTTTGTTATTCTTTGTTCTTAGTAGCAAATGGGAGGTCATTATTAAAGATTAAAAACAAAAATGGACCCAATACTGACACCAACCTTAGGAATTGCAGAAGATTCAGCTACATTTGTACATCATACACTGCCATCTTTGCTAAAAACAGTTAACCACTTTGTGGCACTGAAATCAAAATTACAGCACTCTCATTCTGAGATAAGGATAATATGATCTACATAATCAAAAGGTTTTCTTAAATTCGAAGCAAATAACACCTGGTACATTTCATTTATTGATTGCATCTAATCCACATGTCATTGATTTCTTTGAGGGGTATTTGGCAGGAAAGAGAATTTCTAAAACCACACTGCTCATTGTGGAAAAGGTTATCATTATTTAGATTTTAATATATAAGGTTTAGCAATATGTTTTACAAAGTCTTTAGACGGTCCTAGTAAGAATAGAATTGGTGTTAGTTATAGGGATTATCCTTTACTCCACTCTTTTAAATGGATGTTTCCTTAGTACATTTAAAAATGTCTGGATAATCATTTGCCATAATAGGTTAATTATACATTTTGGAGCTGGCAATTACTGTTGCTGAAAGTTTAACAATTCAGTCCAGTACCATCTAGTTCAGCAGCTTTACTGACAGTAAGTAACTTAATGTTTCACATAGAGTACTTGTTTCTGATAAAATATAAACCTAAGTGATAAACGAGTTTTGTCAGCTATCTTGACAATTGTAATTTTTTAATTAAAATTTCTATTTCTCCCCAAAGCATATCTCCAATTCATATATGTATTAACAAAATAACATCTGCAATTATTTCCATGAATTTTGCTGTAGTCCTTCCTACTGTATCTGGATTGTGTGGGTGGGTGGGTGGGAGCTAATGTTTACTTAGCATTTAACTCATTCTAATACTTCTGTATTTTAGACATAACCTTGTTTTCTTATATTGTTTGCTTCAAACAATTCATTTTGTGCCTTATCAATCATGTGTTTTACTTGATTTTTTCCAGTATGTTTAACTTTCCACTGATGAAACATATTTTTCAAATGTCTGGTGGTACTTATCTCAGGGATAAGTGAACTAACCTTACATTGTTGTTTGACGCATTTAGTTTTAAGGGGTTGTATGTACAGTTGGAAGGAAAAGAGCCGAAGACTGTTTCATTGCCATTGAAGGGTCACTTAAGAATATCATAAAGAAAGTTCTCTTCATTCAGCCTTTGAAGTTCCTACGTTATTTTAATATCTTGATTAATACTTTAAGAGTTTTAGCAAATGTTTTTTGCTCTAACTGATCTAACAAATAAGCTTATTGAACTGGGAGATTTGTTGTTGTTGTTGTTGTTGTGGGTTTAACGCCATTTTTCAGCACAGAAAAGGCTATACATGGCGGCCAGTATTAATGGTGGAGGAAGAAACCGGGAAATCACCGGAAAGAACCACCGACCCACGAGAAGCTACTGGCAAGCTCTCTCACATATCCACATTCGCCGAATCTTGGACTCGAACCCACGCAGATAGAGGTGAGATGGCAGTGATCCGTAACGGACAGCGCTTTAGACCACTCGGCCACTCGGGGCCCCTGAAGATTTGTTGATATGCAAAATAAAAAAAAAGGTTTGGTACATGGAAGATTAATTTCAACCCAAATGCTTTCAACATCTGCAGTTTTAAAATCAGCATGATCTGTAACGGCTTATCACATTTCCTTTCTCCCACTTTTTTGTTTGTTCAGAAATGTTTACTCTTGAACAGAGATTAGTAACAGTGAACTAGATTTGGATTTTCAGTTCTGTCAGCATGTGGAAATGCAAAAAGAAGCTATTGGCTTACAGAAAATTCCATACTGATGGTATCTACAATTTGATGAGATTTAAAGAATTTACTAATTTTTACCTCTCAACCCTTATGCTTGAATTTTGTTACAGTGTCATTGGGTTCTTCCTGCACCATTCATACTGGCCACCATATTTAGCCTATCTTGCACTGAAACATAGTATTAAACCTCCAAACAACAACAACAATTCTGTTAGGCTGCATCCATGTCATATGTCCTAAGTCTTAATATCATAACTAAAAGGTCATGTGGGGTTAATCTAGAAAGTGAATTTGACAGTTTGAGTTGAAAAATGATGAGATCCAATCAGATAATTGGTAAATGGACATTTTGTTGGTTTTTTTTAATCCTTGTTTGAAGACACAAGTTTGCTCTTATATTCTCAGACTTGGCCTACAATGGTCAGTAACCCAGTCTAACACATTAGACACAACCTATATTAATTGCTGGTGAACTGATATATTTTCCTTAGGACAGCTGCATTTATCAACATTTTAGGAGCTGGTGAACAGCCTTCCAACACAGCAGGCTTTTTTTGTGGAGAAGGGGCCTAGCATGATTTGTGCAAAGATTGGGTTCTGTCAAGTGGACTGTTAAACATGAATACAAAGTAACAAAACAACAAATAAATGATGCTTTAGGAGGGTTAATAGGTAGCTTTTTGCTCTACGCAGCAAACAAGGAAATAGTGACAATATATAGAAATATACATTATAAGTTCCCTGGATATGGTCCAATCCATGGTCAAAGAATAAGGGGCAAATGGCTCCTCCACTGCTGGCGCTTTGTGCATGCTGCATGCAGTAAGTGAACAGAAATCACCAATTCGAAATTGCCAAAGCCCTTACACAATGGGCAATTGTCTACATGGTAATCAAACCTATCTACCTTCATGTTGATATATAATACAAAATGCATAGTCCTGCACACAATTTCATGAGTCAACATATTCATAATAAGGCGTATTAGCAAGTGACAAGGAGAGGGAAGATCTGGTATACTTTCAAATTTCCCCAAATGTAACACTGAAATGTTTTGGATCGTTCATCATTAGTAGATATTGGACTGAATGGATATGCATGTTTTGTTTCTACTCAAAATTTACAATTATATCAAGAATGCATGGCTTCATATTATATGTACAAGGAGATGACTCTAATCTAGAAAAACTTTGGTCCTAGCTAGTCTGGAGGTCCAAGTTTAGACCTAAAATGTGCTTGTACAACTGCTATATATTCTCCTGAGGTTATTTTTTTTAATTTATGGAAATATTATGGTAAGTGATTTTTTGGTCTGTTAACTTCACCATTAAAGTAATTTCTGGAACACAACTGTAAGCATTTTGTGTATGAAATATCTCTGATTTTGTTCTTTATGCAGTTGAAGATTTGGGGTATTTTCATACATTCTCAACTGGGGGATGGGGGACTCTAAATGGGGTAGTCTTGAAAGGATTAGCTTTGCCATGCCAATTATTGATTTCGTTTCCCCATTGAAAATAAATACATCATGATGGTTATGGATTTTTATATCAACATATGGTAGTTTCAAAGTTGAAAGGGTCCATCATCGGCTTTGGCATAAACAGAAAACTGTTTAGTGATATTATATGTTAATATAATTAGCCTGAAGGACATCCCTCTGAAAAAGGACACCTGCAAATAAAGAAAAAACTGCCATGTACCTTTGTCATTTGAAACTTTTTTCATTGCAAGTTCTATTTTGTGGATATGTCATTCTCCCGTTTAGCAGATAATTAAAATCCTAATATAACAAACAAATTACAGACTTAACATGATCAGAAATAGACAAAAAAACAGATTCTTATCCTTACATTTTTAGAAAAAGATATTATAGTCATGATATCGAAACAGTTACTAAAACACAAGATTTATCACACTTGTGTTTTGGAAGACAACAACATTTGCAGATATTCTGGAGTTACAATTTCTTATCATCTCTCCCATCCTGTAGACATGATGAATAATTATGAACTGTGTTCAGAGGCATAAAGAGGGTGTGGCAGGACACCGCACCTTGCTGCGGGCATCACTTGAAGAGAGAGGCAAAATTGGTGAGCAGAACATATTTTTTATATACTTTCAAAGCTTTAATAGAGTCGCAATTTTAGTTCTTGCTGTGGGTGCCATATCTCCTCGCTATGCCTTTGATTGTTACATATTTCATAAAAACAACAAAAATTATTATCTCTTACTTAATGTCCACATTCTGGAGAAAATAAAGTTCTGCTGATTGCATGCATGCCAGCAAAAATCCATTCATTATTGGGAAAAATGCTGATGTATTAAGAATGCTGCGCTCTCTTTCTCCTTTTCCTTTTGTGCTGAAATGCGCTGTGCAAGATAAGATTTTTGTAATCTCCAGTCACAAATCACTGTCTGATTAAGTCCATATTTCCTCACAGCTTCATCATTTCCATTGGTTTCAGCAAATCGTACTACTTCCATTTTGAATTCATTTGACAAAAATCCCTCCCCGGGCTTACTCTTAAACCTTCCATGACTGTCTCTCTCCAAACTTCTTGCAACTTCTTTCCTTTTCTCAAATTCAAAATTTTCCTCTTTTGAACATTCTGGTTTTACATATTGCTGAAGATTATGACATTTTACAAACTGATAAAACCATGTATGGCTTGCCTTGAAACCAGGTGAATTTGCTTGCTCTGCAAATGATAGGGCTTTGGCTCGAATCTCAGCCCCTGTGATTTTGCGCCTTTCACTCATGATCCAACTTTTCACCAAACTTTCTAGAAGGCTATATGGTCGTCGGGAAATAGTTGATTTCAGTTTCAAAAGGTTTCCATCACTATTTGATAGCTGTTCTTTGTGTTTCCTCCACAATCTAACATTTTTCTCTGAAATTTTATATACTCTTGCAGCTGCATCATTACCAAGCTTTTCCGCACATTTAACTGCTTCAATTTTGAAATGAACTGTGTACCTTTTTCTTGTTGGTGACTTCACATTAGACTTTAGGGTGTCATCCTTCTTGCATACCTTTGCCTTATACTTCCTTGTCCACCATCCAACTGTATTAATATCTAAACCGTACAGATTTGATGCTGCTTTTACCCCATGCTCTCTGGCATAGTCTGTAACTTTCAGACGGAACTCTTCTGTACAAACTTCTCCAGTTTCATCAATTTTTGTCACACTAATATACCTCTCAAGAATCTGCTTTACCCACGGAATTCCAATTTTCAAATCTGGTTTTCCAATTTCTTTTGCGATTTCTATCGACTTGTTCTCAATGACACTTAAATCGTCAGTTAGGTTTGGGTTATAGCTCGTTTCCAGAAGCCAATTTATCACCTTGTCTTCAAGGTCGGTGTGGTCACCTAACTTGATATAATTTGGAAGGCTTAATTTGGCAACTGACTTTCGCCTGGATTTCTGAGATTTCCTTTTAGCCTTTTGGGTTTTCTTTTTGAAGTAGTTCTTCAGCAACATCCAGTCTCTGATTGTGTCTTTGGATGCATCAAAATGAGCTGCTGCAGCCTCCAATCCATGTTTCTCTGCGTATTCAGAAACTTTTATCTTGTGAACCATACTCTCCAGTTCTTCAGCACCTAAAGGCTTTTCCTTCTTTTTTCTCTTTGCTGCATTATCTCCTGAAACCTCCTGACCATCCTTGTGTGTCTTTGATCTTTTTGATGATCCCAGCTGCATCCTACCATCCTCTGAGCCATCTATGTTGAGTGAACTGACAGTTCCATATGAAATATTTGGCTTAACAGCTCTGCCATACCTACTAACATGCCATGATTTGCCGTCTAATTCAGATTCATTCTTAGTGTCTCCTTGATTCATCTGAAACAGAGGTACAATGAAACCTGCCTTAATGGATATCTCTTTCCAAAGTCTGAATTATTAAAAAAAACATTGACCTCTGGCTTTGGTGTCACATGATCTTCAAAGTGATCTTATAAACCAATGTAAAAATTCAAATCCAGGGTCTGACAAATCTTGTACCCAGCACCAGGGGCTAACAGAACGTTTCCTCTGGCCCATAATACATTAAACTTAGGTAGCTCCTGGGGCTAATAAAACTTTATCTGCACTTGCCATTTTTAAAACATAACCATAAAAATATTTCTTTATTAATACAATAAAAGGAAAATAAGAAATTTTCAACCAATGGTTTTATATCCATGTGCCTTTTGCTAGAAACTGAATTAAAGATCATGCAACTGGTTCTAGTCCAGTAGCCATTGGACTACAATTTATTTTGAAATTTATTAGGTCCTATTATGACGATCCAAATAAATTCCATCAGGGCATCTATCTTTAGTTTGAAACATGAAAGGAAAATATCAGGCAGTACCCAATTGAACTGCAATTTTATTCAATTCTACTGACTACAGTTATATCATAATGATTGTTTTATTGGTTACAATTCACTAAATCAACAATATGTTACACCTCAACATTTTTTCATTTAAAATCATTTTTTCCTATAATGAATCTTCCAAAACTTTTTTCTAAATATATCATGCTCATTTACACAAGAACATCTTTCCTAATGTTTCAAATATAAGAGATATTTCATGCTTTCTATATTACCAACCTGAAAGTTATGTTCACAATTAGAGTAAAATCAAAGAATATGTTTCTGAGATATTATGCATCAAATTCAGTATAGAGTAGCTATATTTTATTCCAGACTGTGGAAATATTTTCCACATGATCATCCATTAAGTGTTACATGACACAGCTACTAACACAGGCTCCAGGCTGATAACCATTGCATTGGTGATATGAATTTTAATTAGATATGTAGGTACTAAGTAAGGTTGACTGTTGTGTCTAAAACAGAAAAGTCCAGTATAATGTATTTACTAGGTAAAGCTAATATCATACCTACATGTAACTTCTGTTACACTGAATGCACACATAACAGATTAAATTCCTCAAAGACTTTATCATCTGGAAACCAAACTCTGGTTGAAATACAAAGGGACAAAACAATTATTGTGCAAAAGCCAGGGACTCAGCTTGCTTTTGCAGGACTATGTCTTTTTGTACCTAATAAAAGGCAATACATAGCAGCCAGTGTATTTGATAGAGGAAGAAACTGGGAATGCTGAGTGAAGAACCACCGACCCACAGAAAGCTACTGCCAAGCTTTCTCAGACACCCATGCTGGTCAGGTCAAGACTTGAGCCCATGCAGAGAGGTGTGTTATGAGTGACCTATAAAGGTAAGTATCCCTGACCATTTGTCCACCTTGGGTCACCAAAAGTAAAAGGAGAGCTATGTTGGACAGACACAATAATGTTAGAGTCTAATTTATAGGTCTACAAGGTACCACCACCCCTGACTAAGATTTAAAGTAATTCATGTGCTGCAAGTATTGATACCAAATACAACTGCTGTGTACACCTAATAACAAAGTACACCTGGTCAATTTTACAGTAGTCAGGTCCATTTATATAATTTTGCTTATTGTGCACCTATAGTATCCCTCTTTTTCTCATAATGCTACAATCACGAATGTAAACAAGAAATTCAAGTGGGCCTGAGACTCCTCATCTGACTTATACCCAAGAAATCTGATCAACAGGATGCTTGCTGTAGAAATTTCTAACAAGTGTTGATTTTATGTGTAATAAAAATAATGATTTCAAAGTTTCTCTAGTTTTTTTTTATCTTGATTCATATATCTGATAGAACGTCAGCATAATCTATCATATATTAAAAGACCCTATGAAAGGAAACTGTGTCAAAATTGGGCAAAATTTATTCAGTCTTTCTTTTCTCTCATATTTTACGAAGTTGTATAAAAAATTTTCCTATGGGCATTGGCAGTTTTAAAGACTTTTATTCCAGGCTGTGGTCTGCCAAATTTGGCCAAATTCAGCACAGTACTTTCTTGAAAGAAGTTGTTTAAATCATTTCCTATTTTTTTTTAACTATTGCTATATCTGATGACGGATCAACATTATTTGTATAAATCTAAAACACCTTCATGCCTGGATACATTGTAGTGAGACTGTTCATTCTATGCAGAAGCAGAAATTGTTGTTTAAAGCTTTTTACATTTTTAGTAATGTCATACATCTCTTAATGGTGAATCAGCATTATTTTTAGAGATTTCAAAGGTCTTTATGCCAGGATGCATTCTGTCAGGTTTGCTTGAATTCTATTCATAGGTTTTGGACAAGCTGTCATTTAAATGTATATTCTGTTTAAAAATGGTGGCCATAATTGATAATAGTTCATCATCAGTACAGATCTCAAAGGTATTCCTGTCAGGATGCTTTTGTGTCTGATTTGATTAAATTCTGCTCAATAGTTCTGCTGAAGTTGTTTAAAGGTTTTCTTATTTATAGTAATGGCTTCCATGTTGTATGTTTTAGAGAAAAGTAGTAAAAAGTTGTATAATTTTACTAATGGCAACAATATTTAATGTCATATCAACCCCATTTCTAAAATGAAAAAAAAAAAAACAACACTGAAAAGTCAACCTCATTTCTTAAACAAAACCCTGAAAGGTCTTCATACAATTATGTCTTATATCAATTTATATCAAATTCTATTCTTTGGAGAATGTTTCATTTAAATTTTTTTCATCTATAGTTAGAAACAGTGGCCATATTTGACAGTGCATGGACAATGTACAGATTTAAAGTGCAATGCCTAATTTTTGAAACTGCCTTGTGTTGGTTATCTATTTGTAGTATTTGCTAGCTTTAGTATATCAGTGCTTGTATGATGCTATGGCATTAAAACAGTTCCTTTCGAAAATACAAATGAATATTTCTATATAGCCAACTCCTCAGTACATAGCACAATCAAAAGAAACAGAGACAAACTTACCATTAGATTAAAAAACTACATTTGATAGTCTAGTTTAATGGTCAATGGATTCTAATCAAAGAAATTTTTAAAGAGTTCTACATTCTCCACTTCTGGTTTAACACTGACTTAATTAATTTGGCTGATAATAAAAATGATGTAAATTTGTTGAGGCCTATATAGATGACTTCCTGATTGCTAAATTGTATACCCTTAATATTAAAAATACTTGTATAATTATTCTACTCCCATGTGAAATTTATTTATCAACTTGAAAATATAGGAGTTACCAAGAGGTCGAAGTAGGCCTGATATTACTCACCATCCTTGCATTTAACATCACCGACCATATCACAGAGCAGATTTTTGAAGTACTGTATGAATACAATCTATGTAAACTATCTACCAAAATTTTATATTAAGCTGATAATAGTAAATACCTATTTTACTATACCCTGATAAAAGTTCATTATATAAGCAGAGTCCAAATTTTCAAGATACTACTGCACATATTACAGTCTAATTGCCTTAGTTATTCTTACAGTCTAATTGCCTTAGTTATTCTTACAGTCTAATTGCCTTAGTTATTCTTACAGTCTAATTGCCTTAGTTATTCTTACAGTCCAACTGCCTTAGTTATTCTTACAGTCCAATTGCCTTAGTTATTTTTACAGTCCAATTGCCTTAGTTATTCTTACAGTCCAATTGCCTTAGTTTTTTTTACAGTCCAATTGCCTTAGTTATTCTTACAGTCCAATTGCCTTAGTTATTCTTACAGTCCAATTGCCTTAGTTATTCTTACAGTCCAATTGCCTTAGTTATTCTTACAGTCCAATTGCCTTAGTTATTCTTAGTCTAATTGCCTTAGTTATTCTTACAGTCCAATTGCCTTAGTTATTCTTACAGTCTAATTGCCTTAGTTATTCTTACAGTCTAATTGCCTTAGTTATTCTTACAGTCTAATTGCCTTAGTTATTCTGTAGATGTACCTAGTCTGACGACTTTTTTCTTACTGAAGTACATCCAGGTACATGTGCAATTAAGTGGATGAGTTTTTTCCATGTATTTTGACCTCCATTTCGGCTGGTTGAAGAGTGATGGCTGCTAAGGAACGCTGAAGTTAATTACATGTATGTGGCACAATTTTTAAAAAAACAAAATAGATATGATCACATTTGGTCAAAGTTGATTTGCTATACTCCTTTCATAAAAGAAAATAAATTCTTAGTTCAAATGGCTTCATCATTCCTCTGCTGCCATCAATCTTCACCAAATGCAGCATGAACTATTCAGAGATTAAGATGTAAATCCCCCACACAATCATGCATAACAGGATTAACATCATAGCAAATCAATTTGAAGGTATTTCATTAATGTGCACATATCTCACTTATTAAAGAACCTGTCAATAAGCTTATTTACCAAGTCCAAGGAAAGATTGTTTTAATAAATAAAATCAAATTTTGTGTTTACTGTGTTTACTTTAACTGCAGACCATTTCAATATGTAGGCTTATTCAGTGCTGGTATTGAAAGAACAAATGCTATGTGAACTATCTCTCAAGCTTCATCATTTTGATTTTACCTGTTTACCATATTCTGGTAAAAATGCATTCTAAGGATAGTCTCTTTATTGTACACTGATCCCCTTGCTTTCCTGATTGTTGTTGTTGTTGTTGTTGTTCTGGGGCTTAACGCCATTTTTCAGCACAAGATAGGCTATACATGGTGGCCAGTATATAGGCTGGCTATACATGGCGGTGGAGGAAAAAACCGGGAAATCCACAGAAAGAACCACCAACCCAACCATGAGAAGCTACTAGCAAGCTTTCTCACATATCCACATTCACGGAATCTTACTTTAACTCACTTTAACTTTAAGACAGAGGTGAGATGGCAGTGATCCATAACGGAGAGCACTTAAGACCACTAGGCCATTCCAGATTGTAAAAGATATTGATGGCATAAGCCCAAAATTCCAATTTTGATCAGACATTCCTAGTGGTAACAAGCTTGGCCAATCACATGCAGGAACAACTAATTAATACACACAGTCTAAATCACTACAGAACTGTACAAGGCATTTATGATAGAAGCATATATTCCAAATTTTATCAAAATCTGATCACTAATACAGTCTCCATAACAGGTAAAAAGTTCAGATAATCTGATGCAAGTTTGCCTCATTGATAGGTGTGACCTCACTCATTACTGAAATCTTCTGAGATGATGATTAAAATATATATTCCAAGCTTGAACAAAATCAGATAAGAAACATGGATTCTAGGGTGGTAACAAGTTCTGTCAATCAGATGCAAAACTGACTCATTAATTTTTGAGATTTCACTCAGTAATGAACTTATCCGATACTTTAATGTAATAAGCATATATTCTAAATTTGATCAAATCACATGATCTTCAAAGTAGTAACAAGCTTATCGAATCTGATGCCTAGCCCATTATGTACAAAATCATCTTTGATCTTCAACCTACGCATAATCATTACTACGTTGTGCAAGACATGAGGGAGCTCTTTGATACAGTTAACATTACCAACATTATACTTTCTTAAGGAAGCAAACATTTATTATAAGTTATAGCTTATATTTTATCACCTTGTTCAGTTCTGTGTTATATTTATGCAGTCGATAGATTTTAATTGCCAATCATATGTTTTCGTTATTATACATTTGCACTCCCCGTTGATCGGGAAACTTTTAATTATTTACCATCATTACCATTTTTATCGCATTACCTTTCACTGTTTGGTCTCCAATTGATGGTCGATAAAATTATTTTACCAGTTTTAAACATAAAAGGATATAACATTATGTTTGGCGCTAAATAGCCTCAGAGTGCTGGTGCGACGTAAAAATATAAATCAATCAATCAATCAATCATCTTGTTAATATGCATGTATATCACTACTTATACAACCCATTTGAGATTCTGGTGATACAAACACACATTCCAAGTTTGATTTAAAACTGGATAAAAAACATTTACATTTGCGTTATAACAAGAAATTGTTGAAAACTGGATGCACGATGAACTATCCACATCATAACATCACTCAACTTACTGCCTTGCAACTAAAAAAAAACAATCTGTGAATTTGTTATGGAGTTTAATGCCTTTTATCAAGCAAGGATAGGTTGTACATGGTGGCCAGTATAACTTATAGAGGAAGAATACAGGAAAACCCTGGTAAGAACCACTGATTCATGGGAAGCTAATGGCAGCTTTCACACATACTTACATTGGCCAAGCCTGAGACTCGAACCCAAGTGGACAAAGGTAAGATGGCAGTGATCGGTAAAGGCAAGTACTTTAGACCACTAAGGGCCCCTCTGAATCTGTAAGAACACCTCATAAATATGCACAGATCTCACTCATAAAAACAAATCATTCAACATCTTAGTACTATTAGCCCATTTCCCAAGTCTGATCAAAATTGCGTCAAAACAAAGTTTATGAAGCGGTAAAAATACAGTTCAGCTAATCATGCAAGAATGTGTAGATCTTGTGCAAATAATAAAATGATCTACTATATTGACACGGCTATGTTTGTAACATTTGATAAAAATATGATCACAGATAGTTATTGCTGTTGTCATGGGATTTATTGCCATTTTACAGCACATGATAGGCTATACTGTACATGGTAACAAAAAAATAAGTATGTGTATTTAGTGGAGGAACAACCCAACTAAAATTATTGGAAGAACCAACAAACTACTGTAAGCTATCAACTAGCTTTCTCACATACCCAAATCAGCTGAGCCTGTGACTCAAACCCATGCAGTCTGAAGTAAAATGTCAGCAAACCATAAAAGCTAGTACCTTTGACCACTTGAAAAGCTCAACCAATCTTATGCAAAATCACCTAATTAATAACCATGGTTCTTTGTTATAAATTATACAACTCAGTGATCCTGATCATTTAAGTCTATTAAGCAAGTCAGACTAAATTTGGATCAGAGATACATATACAATCTCAAGAGTGCCACCAAACTCAGCCAGCAATCACATATCACATTTTCTCATCAGTATGTATGGACCCGGTAAATTTATGAACTCCTACCAGATATTGATCATATAAACATTTATAATGCGTTTGATCAAAATCCGATAAAAATAATATGACTTGCTGAGTGGTAACAAGCTCCACCAATCAGATGGAAAATCACATAGGTAATATGCATTAATGTCACTCATTATTATTCCAAGTTTTAATGCAATCCAAACTATGGTTTCCAGAGTGTAATAGAATTAATTGTTGACAAACACACAAGGCGTGACAAATGAGGAGTTATACCATGTACTCAAAAATACACATTTAACTTTTATGGATTACAAAATGTCCAACCACAGTGCCTGAGAAACTAACCAAAACACAAAACTTAAATGTCTGCAAAACTGAACTGGTTCTGCACATAGACTAATGGATTTAAAAGGTAAATTATATGTGCCCTTACGAGAGTTTAAGATGAATGTTACAGCAACAACAGGCAAATACATATTGTCTTGAATTTTTGGGGACAATTTTTTGTTACAGCGAGGCTGATGTCATCATGGTCAGTTGCAGTGGCACTTATGGTCAACTTTTACTACAAGCCATGGCTATAAAACTACCTGTAGGGTTTTATGAAACTTGCCATACTAAATATTTAAGGAGTCAGGGTTGCTGTTGTCTTATCAAAATGGTGGATAGATGAGGAAGACAAAGAGCACACTATAATTTAATCAAATGTGGACAGATTTCAGTGGACAGAAGCTATGATCAATGCATCTATCTTTGGAATATTGCATAAAATGACAGCTAATTATGTTTCAAACACACAACAGACCACTGTGTATGTGTCCCTACTGTCTGGAGTCCAAACCTTGTGTCATAACTTGGAAACCAATAAGTTTTCCACCCTACATGTATACACACTTTCCTGCTTGAAAAGGACAAGTCATATATGCAACAATCGTACAAGTCACATGGGTCATGTATGCGGACATACTCATTTTTAATAAAATATAAATTGTTCTTTAAAAATTAAACAATAATTTTTCTTTAACCAAAGTCTATTCAATCCTGATTATTGAATGCTCTGCACCTTAACTGTCACCAATAAACTTGCAAACGAAAGTTAACTATCGCTATGGACTTCTACAATGGTGGCCTTGTATTAAACTTGGGTAAAAATAAGAGCATGTCTGGAAAAATCACCATAATTGAGTGTAGTACAAAGTTGTTTATCAACATGCATACTTTCATTATGACAAGACAGTGCACAACATTAAATCTGGATTGTACCTGATCACACCTTTAGGTTCATTTTGTCCAAAAATGTCTCCATACATTGATTGGCCATATGCATCTTTTGGTTTGTCTAAACCATGATGTTGAAAAGGAAAATGGATGTACACAAATTCAAATGAAGTGAATACATGCCACTTAAAGGTATGTAGAATTAAATTCTAAAAAATGACACCCATTACTGAAATAATTGGCGTTGAATGCTACAAGATCTGTGTGACTTGTACTATATAGCACTTATCTTGGTTTCTCTCTAACCCTCTGCACAAACACACATACACACACAAAGTATTAAAAGAAGAATTACTTTATGCAGTCATCATGGGTTTGCTGTTAAACAACACACACACACACACACACACACAGAGTATTAAAAGAATTACTTTATGCAGTCATCATGGGTTTGCCGTTAAACAACACCCACACACATAACCATGTTGTACACCTGCAACTTTAAGGACAGCAAAATTCAAAAGAATGTATTTAGACATCTGCAATGTGTTCTTAAAGAACACAAATAATAATTATCTATATACATTTGCCAAGAGTTCATAAAGCACACAAATAATAACAAGGGGTATAGTGCTTTGGAAATGCACACTGCCTTACTTATTTTGTGTGCTCACTTACCTTTCTTTTCATTTACCATCACCCACCCCCATCTGAATAATGTGCATTCCCTCATTTCTTTACCACTGATAATAATGGTCAATATCATACAGTGTTCTTAAAGCACACAAATAAAAGGCAATATTATTTGCAAAGTGTCTTAAAGCACACAAATAATAAATATTTATATCATTCCCAAGCTTTCACTCTGTGTTCTCTTTAATCAATGATATTTTGACAGTTCTCTGGTTGAGCAAACTGACCCTTTTAGCATCATACAGGTTCTTTCCAGTACAATCAAAGTAGACACAGTAGACATTTTCTTATAATGCATAGTAAAAACTTATGAACTCGTTTAGTTTTAAGCTGATAATAATTATAATAAAAAAATTAAAAAACCTACATGGTTGAATTTTATATCGATGCATAATTTTTACCAGATCACTGAAAATAATGTCTTCACAATCAGTTTAAACTCGTATATGGGCTGGTACAGATATATACTGTAAAATAAGATGTCTACAACGGAAAGACAATCCTTTGTATGGAAGGGAAGTAAATTATATAATATACAAATAAGAAATTTGAAAGAATTAAAGAATTATGGACTTTGTCATACTGAATATATAGGTCAACAATTTATGGTGTGATATAAATACAATAATTATATATAGAATAGCTATAGGTAAAAAGTTAACTAAATTTAATGATAATGATAAGGGACCATTAGTACAGGATAGGATACCTGTACCAGGACTGATAGTGACAGCTCACCCATTCCATTCAACTGTGCAGCAAAAGTATTTGAAAGAAACCAATCATGACTGCATTTCTTGTATGTGTAGGAACAAAGTTGACATTCTTACATTGAAGCAGATAAACAGAAAAAAAAATAATTAACAAAAATTCAGCATAAAACAGAAATACAGTAGAACCTGTCTTGAAAGACCACCCTTTCTGCCAGAAAATTATGGTCTCTCAAGAAAGGTGGTCTCTCATAACAGGTCAGTGTTATAAAATCATTACGTTTGTGCAGTGATGATATGGTCTCTCAAGACAGGTGGTCTCACATAGCAGTGGTCTTTCAAGACAGGTTTCACTGTACTAGCATGAAATGAATACAGCATTTTAAAGGAATATAAAAAATTTATAATTATAGTAATGTAATAGGCATTTAATATTTATAGTAATTATAATTAATGATGAAATAACTGCCAGGGATCCATCAAATTTATATTCCAGCGAGGGATCAATGAGGAACATTTTCTTGAAAAGCCAGAGAAAACACGGGGTCAAAACTTTGAAACCATAAATGTTCTGTTGAAGGACATATGTACATATAACACTGTGATATAGAGAACTGGCAATTGCCTTGGAACACAAAGTTTTTAATTGCTAGGTCATTAAACTTGACAGTGTTTTAGCAAGGTCTTTCCTACAAAATTACGTTTTGAATTTGAAATTTTTCTTTGTACTTGCACAGCAGAAGAATGGAACAGATCCATGGAGTACCCAAAGCAGATTGTACATTGAGTTGTTTCAGCAATGTCTTTAATTTGTCTACTTTCTACTTTTTGTTGTTGTCTGCACAATTTCTTGCATACAAGTCAAAGAAGACACAATTTGCTAATAACACCATTTCCTAGTGTTCATTTGTTATGCAAATATGAAAGCAATATTATCATGTAAAAAGTAACACCAGATATATGCACTGTGAAATATACCAAAAGCTTGTAAAATTTTTGTTGTTGCAACATTTTACATCACAGTCATGTCAGTAGAGAATTAAATATACTCACAGCCACCTATCTCTCTCATGCACCAGGCATTGCTATCATTAAAAAACTATAAAAGGAATTACTGGTTCTGTAGAAGATAGACTTGGAGAAAAAAAACGAGGAGATTAATCCAACCAAAATAGTCTTTCTCTTCTTCAGATAAAAATGTTTCCCTAATCAGATAATGTGATTTAATCCACAACTCTTTGTTTTAATGTTACTTCCAACAATCTGTTAACAGAAATCATTTGACGCCAATATAATTTTTTGGAGCAATAAAAAAAATTAATTTATGCAAATTTAAAAAAAATTAATTTATGCAAATTAGATAGTAAAGAATATGGCTCTGTCAAAAGTCGACCTTTAAATGTACTACTGCATATCAATACACAGTGACTGAAGGTCTTTCATTTGAAGTGAGTCTAAATTTTGATCTCTTTACTTCAAAATCAATGGAGTTCTTCCTTATCAAGTTTTTGTGAAGAAACCAATTGTCTCTTTTAAGTTAAAGTGACCTTGAGATTTCACATCATACTGATCCTGAAATCAAGATGAATCATCTCAGAATTTAAAAGTAATAATTTTAACGATCATATTCCTGTAGTAAATTTAATGTTTTGGGAAAAATTCAAGATGTTTAAATGATCAAGCCAAATGTTTCAGAATTCCGATAGAGATTAAGGCAACCCCTTCAAAAACAATTTAAGAATTTTCAAGATTTTACGGACCATGATGCCTTAAAAAAAAATACATATAATAAGTGTCACTGAGATTGGATAATGAAACAGGTCTCAAGTTCCTGTAACTTGTTACCATTATTTTAAAAACAATAACAAACAGGCATCAGTTACGATTTCCAGCTAGACAACAAGTATCCGTTAAACAGAACTTTTGGTTTTACAATTTTACTCCAAAAACAATATAAGCAATCATTAAAATTACATGCCAATTGTATGTATATATATATATATATATATATATATATATATATATATATATATATATATATATATATATATATCTTTTCAATGCCAATTTCAATGACTGTATTGCCTAGCCTGATATCTCTCACCTGTCTTACATAACTGTACAGTTGACTATTTCACTACATAGGCTTATGCACTTGTAGCATTAGAGGAACGCAACCTACATAGACGACCCCCATCCTTTATAATGTATCTTGTCGTTTTATGCTCTGATAAAAATTTATACCAACGATAAAGACATATTACTTCGCAAATTCTCTTGCTCATGATCAAAGCCATCCAAGATCATTAAAAGTTAAGTGTATAGATGAAAAATTAATATGAGGTCTACTGAAGCAAATGGCTTTCAGACAAATTGAAATTTTAATTTGCATTGATTTTTATCAGTCCACGTGTTTTTATTCTTAGGAATTAAAACTGAAAGTGTTATTAGGAAAGAAGCATACTAAGGTATTATTTTCTTTTATTAAAATCAAAATATACAAAATATACATTTCAAATAATTTGTGAGTAATGGCACAGAATACATGAAAATGGCATAAAACAATGCACAATACATGCAATACCAGAGGGAGACAGTTCTAGTTATGACCTATGACCTATAACCTACAACGGTAATACAGTGGAAAAGTCTTGACATTCATTATTTTTTGTATCTAAAACTAAGTTAAACAAACATTCACATGCTGCAGAATGCTTTCTAGTTGCCTGGGTTAGTTAGGTAATTGTCAACTCCTACTGATAACACACACTAAATGTCAAGTAGTGTTTCAGTCTTCTGTGTTCTGCTTATCATTTTCTTTCCTAAACCATCAAAAGATAATTTCAAGATTTTGTTTGCAGCCTTCAATCCCAGATTGTAAGTGGATCGATTTTTTGTGCATTTTAGAAGTGGCAAAATATTGATGTCCATTGAAATGTCATGATCTTTCCAGTTTGTTTTTGAAGAGGAAGCTAATGTCCTATATTCATTGTAATTTTTAATATTCTCAGATTTTTCAAATTCTCTAATTTTTCGTACCCCATCAGTCCACTGAAATGTAGTTTTCTTTTGTATTTTTTCCAAGGAGAACTCTTTTGTCATTAAAATTTTCCAAGTTGTAGATAAATAAGAAAACTGGAATTAATATTTTCACCTACGCTTATTCATACTGTACACATGCCAGAAATAAGTACTCATGCATAAAAAGACGCAAGTACAGTACATTTTTTGGGGGGGTGGAAGTAAACTGTTGACAAAGCTAGCGAATGCCATTGATTCAGTGTGTTAGTGAATTTTGAACCTAATCACTTAATGAACTCTGTAAACAATAAAATTCTTTTAATTACAAGTAGTTATAAAAATTATATTTTTTCCATTGTTACCAATTTTAAAGCACAAGTAGGGTGCATGAATACACAAGTAATTCCTTTCTGGTGTTAATGAACTAATTTTTAATTTTCTCTATCACATCATGCAATTTTGATAAATATAAATTTTTGATGTAAATGGATAATAAAAGTTATAAAAGAGTAATTATTTAACGGATACACTTGTATGTGGTAAAGTTAATGTCACATGATTTTTTATTGATTACTTGAAATCTGGACTATGTATACCTGGTAAGGTTAAAGGAATATGATTATTGATCAATTCAGTTCTGGACTAGGTGTACCTGGAAAGGTTAAAGGCACATTTTTATTGATTGATTACCTAAGGTCTGGACCATGTATTTGTATACCTGGTAAGGTTAAAGACACATGATTATTGATTGATTACCTGAGATCTGGACTAGATATACCTGGTAAGGTTAAAGGCACCTGATTATTGATGGATTATACATCTGGACTAGATATACCTGGTAAGGTTAAAGACACATGATTATTGATTGATTACCAGATGTCTGGACCATGTATTTGTATACCTGGTAAAGTTAAAGGCACCTGATTATTGATTGATTACCCATGGTCTGGATTATGTATTTGTGTACCTGGTATGGTTAAAAGCACATGATCATTGATGGATTACCTGAGTTCTGGACCATGTATTTGTATACCTGGTAAAGTTAAAGGCACCTGATTATTGATTGATTACCCAAGGTCTGGATTATGTATTTGTGTACCTGGTA
This sequence comes from Potamilus streckersoni, assembly GCA_016746295.1. Lineage (NCBI taxonomy): Eukaryota > Metazoa > Mollusca > Bivalvia > Unionida > Unionidae > Potamilus > Potamilus streckersoni. Next base: position 2,372,630 of record JAEAOA010001725.1, on the reverse strand, counting down.
TGGTTAAAGACCCATGATTATCGATTGATTACCTGATGATCTTTAAAAACATGAAAATACTAACAACTGTCAAACTTTATTTCACTAAACATAATAAAACTTTATTTCTGAATTTCAAATGTGGTAAATTTTTTGGGAAATAATTCTTTTTATAAAATCTATTAATTCAACAACATGTATCATAATTCCTTCTGATAAATATTTATTCAATCTTGATAAAGATGGTATGAAATGTTGTATTTATATGAAAATCTTAAAGACTGAAATGTTATTTGGATAATGATGAGACAGAAAACGATGTAGGAATGTTAGAATTACATATGTTATATCTTTGTAACTTGAAGGTAAGGCAGTTTAATAGTTGCCGTGTGGTGACTTTAATCCCAAAAGAGGAATCATATCTGACCAATCTACTGACAACTATAAATATTTATACGGTGATAATTTTAACCTACATGACTTTGATATGCCCAGATATATTCAGCTATGCATAATAATTTTGTCCCATACAACTGATTTACCCTAGATATTCAATGGATTAAGTGACTAGCATATCTGGTAAATCATTACTTGAAATTTTTGAAAAACTTTTGACACTCGTGTTGTTAAAGTTAGAAGCAGGGGAGATAATATTGGTAAGTTTACATTCATATTGCAAAGAATAATTTGTTTTACTTAGCGTATTGTTTAGGCAACAATTATGTGATATTCTAAAGCAAACTGGAAAGTCTTTTTGTGTGCAGCTCGATGTGGTTGCAGATATTTTCTATTAGGTTTCACATCTGCTGTAGAATATTTATAACGAAAGTGGAATATGGTGGTTTAAAAAATAAATAAGGCATCCTGACTGGTATGATCAAGATTAGAGTCAATTAAAAGCAGAAAAACTTTTTGATGTTTAATTTGTTTATGATTTAACAGCAAATATAAGGTGGCAAAAGGAGTATTTAAAATCTTATGAAGCAATAAGCAGATGTCAATGAAAACTAAGGAGTTGATCATGTTTTATCCATGAAGGAACAAGACATCTAGGAAAGAATCATTTGATCATTTCCAGAAATTTTGTTTTAATAACATATCTTTTAAACAATGGTTTGATCATCATTATAACAACCTATCTAACAAAGAAATTATGTAATTATATCCAGGAATTTTAGTTTAAAAACATATCGAAAATACATCCAATAAAGAACTGTTTGATTATTTCCAGGAATTGTAATGACCCAACACAGATGGGGTTGAGATGGCATTGATCCTTAATGGTGAGTGCTTTAGAACATTTAGCTACTTTCAGCCACAGAGTTATTAAGTTTAATATAATTACTAGAGTTTCAAAGTATGACACTCTCACCCACTTTAAAGCACCAACTGAGTTTCTTCACTGTACATGCAACATTGTCAAGGAAATGGAGTTAAGCACAAAAACTTAATGTTGATGACTACTCTTGTAGATCAGTGTACAAAAACTTAATGTTGATGACTACTCTTGTAGATCAGTGTACAGAAACTTAATGTTGATGACTACTCTTGTAAATCAGTGTACAAAAACTTAATGTTGATGACTACTCTTGTATATCAATGTACAAAAACTTAATGTTGATGTGCACTCTGTTAGAGAAACATACAAAAGCTTGATGTTTATTCTTACAGCAGAAGAGAAACATACAAAAACTTAATGTTCATGACTACTCTTGTAGACCAATGTCCAAAAACTTAATGTTGATGACTACTCTTGTAGATCAATGTACAAAAGCTTAATGTTGATGACTACTCTTGTAGATCAGTGTACAAAAACTTAATGTTGATGACTACTCTTGTAGATGAATGTACAAAAACTTAATGTTGATGTGCACTCTGTTAGAGAAACATACAAAAGCTTGATGTTTATTCTTACAGCAGTAGAGAAACATACAAAAAGCTTAATGTTGATCAATGTACTCTTGTATATCAATGTACAAAAAACTTAATGTTGATGTGCACTGTTAGGGAAACATACGAAAGCTTGATGTTTATTCTTACAGCAGTAGAGAAACATACAAAAACTTAATGTTGATGACTACTCTTGTAGATCACTGTACAAAAGCTTAATGTTGATGACTACTCTTGTAGACCAATGTCCAAAAACTTAATGTTGATGACTACTCTTGTAGACCAATGTCCAAAAATTTAATGTTGATGACTACTCTTGTAGATCAATGTCCAAAAACTTAATGTTGATGATTACTATTGTAGACCAATGTCCAAAAACTTAATGTTGATGACTACTATTGTAGACCAATGTCCAAAAACTTAATGTTGATGACTACTCTTGTAGACCACTGTCCAAAAACTTAATGTTGATGACTACTCTTGTAGACCAATGTCCAAAAACTTAATGTTGATGACTACTCTTGTAGACCAATGTCCAAAAATTTAATGTTGATGACTACTCTTGTAGACCAATGTCCAAAAACTTAATGTTGACGACTACTCTTGTAGACCACTGTCCAAAAACTTAATGTTGATGACTACTCTTGTAGACCAATGTCCAAAAACTTAATGTTGATGACTACTCTTGTAGACCAATGTCCAAAAACTTAGTGTTGATGTGTAATCTGGTAAATCATACAAACTGCCTCAAATGACCGCTGATGACAGACTTCTGTATGAAAATGACATGTTTGTCTTTTATGTTTGTCAGTTTTTCTCCCTTACACCATTTTATGGCAAGTCATAAATTAACTTGGTTTAAGAATAAAACATATCTTTGAACAGATAGATATTAATTTCATGAAATTGACTGGGCATGCTGTGACATGCATTTTTCTGTCAACGATGTTAGTTTCAAAGAGTATTTTTTTGTTTGATGTTTTGGATGTCATTTAGAACATGCTATAGGATGGTTTGCATAATTACAAGCAGACTTCTTAAGCCAGGTTGTTTTTAAAACAGGGTGACCTTCAAGGCAGATGCAACTGTATGTTTTTTACGTTTATGAATCCAAAGGGACCCAGGGTAGGTGTATTGATTTCCGCATATGTCACAGGCATACACTTTGGTTTCATGCTTACAAGAACTGTGCAACTTCAATGCCCTCCTTGTTGAAAAAATACTTGTGCAACGATCACACTTGAAAATCTCATATGTAGTCCCACATCTTCTTTTATGATCTTCCAAATTATGAATGAAGACAAATTCCTGATCACAGTTTTTACATTTAAGTTTTTCGTAACCATGTTTCCGTCGCCTGTGGCCCAACAATGAACACTTAGTTCCAAAAACTTCATCACATTCATCGCATGGGTGATTCTTCATCCCCATATGTGTAACTCTCTCATGACGGTCTTTGCTATATTTGGATGATAATACGATATTGCAGTAAGAACAATTAAAGACTTCATGTCTGCCTTCATGTACCCTTTTCCTGTGTGCTGCAAGCTTTCCAGACTGGGAATAATCAGCACTGCACAAATTACACCTGTATCGCTTTTTTAATATTTCTGTTATCTGAAATAAAGATAGAAATCAATAGTTATGGTATCTAATGACAAAATAAAATGAGAAAGTTCAGCTACTTTCATCAACAGAGTTGTAACATAGTCCATAGCCTCAGGTAATCTATCAATACATTGTCCAGACATCAGGTAATCAATCAATAATCATGGGTCTTTAACCATACCAGGTACACAAATACATAATTTAGACCTTGGGTAGTCAATCAATAATCAGGTGCCTTTAACTTTACCAGGTTTACAAATACATGGCCCAGACCTCAGGTAATCCATCAATAATCATGTGCCTTTAACCATACCAGGTACACAAATACATAATCCAGACCTTGGGTAATCAATCAATAATCAGGTGCCTTTAACCATACCAGGTATACAAATACATGGTCCAGACATCTAGTAATTAATCAATAATCATGTGCCTTTAACCTTACCAGGTATATCTAGTCCAGATGTGTAATCCATCAATAATCAGGTGCCTTTAACCTTACCAGGTATATCTAGTCCAGATGTGTAATCCATCAATAATCAGGTGCCTTTAACCATACCAGGTATATCTAGTCCAGATCTCAGGTAATCAATCAATAATCACGTGCCTTTAACCTTACCAGGTATACAAATACATGGTCCAGGCCTTAGGTAATCAATCAATAAAAATGTGCCTTTAACCTTTCCAGGTACACCTAGTCCAGAACTGAATTAATCAATAATCATATTCCTTTAACCTTACCAGGTATACATAGTCCAGATTTCAAGTAATCAATAAAAAATCATGTGACATTAACTTTACCACATAGAAGTGTATCCGTTAAATAATTACTCTTTTATAACTTTTATTAACCATTTACATCAAAAATTTATATTTATCAAAATTGCATGATGTGATAGAGAAAATTAAAAATTAGTTCATTAACACCAGAAAGGAATTACTTGTGTATTCATGCACCCTACTTGTGCTTTAAAATTGGCAACAATGGACAAAAATATAATTTTTATAACTACTTGTAATTAAAAGAATTTTATTGTTTACAGAGTTCATTAAGTGATTAGGTTCAAAATTCACTAACACACTGAATCAATGGCATTCGCTAGCTTTGTCAACAGTTTACTTCCACCCCCCCAAAAAATGTACTGTACTTGCGTCTTTTTATGCATGAGTACTTATTTCTGGCATGTGTACAGTATGAATAATCCTAGGTGAAAATATTAATTCCAGTTTGGAAAATTTTAATGACAAAAGAGTTCTCCTTGGAAAAAATACAAAAGAAAACTACATTTCAGTGGACTGATGGGGTACGAAAAATTAGAGAATTTGAAAAATCTGAGAATATTAAAAATTACAATGAATATAGGACATTAGCTTCCTCTTCAAAAACAAACTGGAAAGATCATGACATTTCAATGGACATCAATATTTTGCCACTTCTAAAATGCACAAAAAATCGATCCACTTACAATCTGGGATTGAAGGCTGCAAACAAAATCTTGAAATTATCTTTTGATGGTTTAGGAAAGAAAATGATAAGCAGAACACAGAAGACTGAAACACTACTTGACATTTAGTGTGTGTTATCAGTAGGAGTTGACAATTACCTAACTAACCCAGGCAACTAGAAAACATTCTTCAGCATGTGAATGTTTGTTTAACTTAGTTTTAGATACAAAAAATAATGAATGTCAAGACTTTTCCACTGTATTACCGTTATAGGTCATAGGTCATAACTAGAACTCTCTGTCTCTGGTATCTTTACTACACTACGGCACTGTGACATTAATCCACCTATGTTGCTTACTGACACCTATTGAGACATCACCTTGGTCCTCTACTCATACTGAGACACCACCTAGGTCTTCTACACAAACTGACATATAACCTTGGTCCCCTACTCCTACCGACACATCACCTAGGTCCCCATTTCATATTGATACATTGCCTTGGTCCTCTACTCATACTGACACATCACTTTGGTCCTCTATTCATATTGATATATCAACCTGGTCCCCTACTCATAATGACCCATCACCTTGGTCGTCTAATCATACTGACAAACCACCTAGGTCCCCTATTCATACTGATACATCAACTTGGTCCCCTACCCATAATGACCCATCACCATGGTCGTCTAATCATACTGACAAACCATCTAGGTCCCCTATTCATACTGATACATCAACTTGGTCCCCTACTCATAATAACACATCACCTTGGTCCCCTAATCATACTGAAACACCACCTAGGTCCCCTATGCATAATGATACATCACCTTGGTCCCCTACTCCTACTGACACATCACCTTGGTCCCCATCTCATATACTGAAACATTACCCATCTTCTGCTCAAACTAACACACAATGCCTGTCTTCTGCTCAAACTAACACACAATGCAAGTCCCATATAAATACTGACACATCACCTAGGTCCCTTATTCCTACTGATGCATCACCTTGGTCCCTTACTCCTACTGACACATCAACTTGGTCCCTACTCATACTGATGCATCACCTTGGTCCCTTACTCCTACTGACACATAAACTTGGTCCCCTACTACTACTGACACATCACCTTGGTCCCCTCCTCATAACACATCACCTTAGTCCTCTACTCATGACACATCACCTAGGTCCCCTACTCATACTGACACATAATAGAAGTTGTAAAAAGGATTCACAGAATGTTACATCTCACTTGCTCCATTGATCATATATTCTGCACATTCTAAATACCTAGCAAAGTCATAGGATTGTAGGTCACTGTGACCACTTTTGCCTGTGACGATCTGTACCCTCCACAATTCACATATCCATATTACATGACTGCACATGACACAATGTATGAAAAACTGAGCTAAATTGGAAAACGTATTGATAATACAAACAAAATAATAACATCCAAAAGTTAAATTTTGTTCCACCAATAAAACAAAAATTGGTCAAGTAATGCTGTTGACCTAAGAACAATGTATCATAGCCATAATTTACCATTGCTAATGTCTTGAACACTGCCAACAATACAGTTTTTGCATCCATGCCAATATCTACTACACTCTTGCCTATGCTGTCATGAATTGTGATGTGATCTTGTATCCTGATGAATACTACATGGTGGTGACATGTCACATGTACTTGCATCTTTATGGATACTACCCTGTCAAGACATGTTACATGTGCTTGCATCTTTATGGATACTACACTGTCATGACATGTCACATGTACTTGCATCTTTATGGATACTACCCTGTCAAGACATGTTACATGTGCTTGCATCTTTATGGATACTACATTGTCATGACATGTCACATGTACTTGCATCTTTATGGATACTACCCTGTCAAGACATGTTACATGTGCTTGCATCTTGGATACTACCCTGTCAAGACATGTTACATGTGCTTGCATCTTTATGGATACTATACTGTCATGATATGTCACATGTGCTTGCATCTTTATGGATACTACACTGTCATGACATGTCACATGTGCCTGCATCCTAATGGATAGTACAATCATCACATATATTGTAATGGATACTAGTCATGATTACACTGTACTGACATGTGATGTATGCTTTCATTCTGATGAATACTACACTCTTATGACAAAAGTATTGGTATTGTATATTTCAATATTTTTTTCTACTCCAAAGTCAAGGTTTTAAGTTATTTTGATCCAATTTATCCAATTTACATTAAAAGTCCAGGAAGTGAAAATGACTTAGTAGAGTTAAGCAGTCTTTTGACAGCTCTACATTTGAAGTAAGGCCAAGCTGCATAAGTTATACTCCAACTTACAACCATCAATCATAAATCAAAACAATGCAAATTAAGTTATTTTAACAATAACAAGGAAAAACAGTCATTTTCAATTAGCCATGATAAACAGCAAGTAAAACATGGGAATGTTCTTTATCTTTAAGAACCAAATTTATGTAAAGTACAAAACTGCTGAGCAGAACCTTTTATGCTTTGAATCAGTTGCTGCATAGACAGGTTACAGCATTTTTTTCTTCAATATCCTTGACAGCTAAAATGTGTATACTCATCATGCTTGAGTAAACATTTCATACTTGAGTTAACATTTCCCTCTTGAATTAATTTGGACACTTGTGTCTACATTTTTTCTTCCCAGCATACAGAATAAAAGTAGCAGTTTTTTGCTGAAAGATTTTATCTTCTCTTAACACTGACAGGGACAAGTCTCAAAATTAGCAAGAGTAAGCTGGAACTAGCAAATTTGCCATCGGTCTAGTAATTTTTATATTTTCAATAGCCTAATGGTTAGTTAAGTTTCAGTTAATAAATATGTGGCCCTGGTTGGGTGTATGTGCCTTTAACAGATTCCACTCATGCTTCTTTAATACTTCCCATGCCTAGTCAATAAACCTGTGCATACTATGTGAAATATTTTATACTTCCCATGCATACCATGACAAACATTTAATACATCCAATGCATAATTTGACAAACATTTAATACCTCCAATGCATAATTTGACAAACATTTAATACTTCCATTGCATAATTTAACAAATATTTAATACTTCTAATGCATAGTTTGACAAATATTTAATACTTCCAATGCATAATTTGACAAACATTTAATACTTCCATTGCATAATTTGACAAACATTTAATACTTCTAATGCATAGTTTGACAAATATTTAATACTTCCAATGCATAATTTGACAAATATTTAAATATTTCCAATGCATAATTTGACAAATATTTAATACTTCCAATGCATAATTTGACAAACATTTAATACTTCCATTGCATAATTTGACAAATATTTAATACTTCCATTGCATAATTTGACAAATATTTAATACTTCCATTGCATAATTTGACAAATATTTAATACTTCCATTGCATAATTTGACAAATATTTAATACTTCCATTGCATAATTTGACAAATATTTAATACTTCCAATGCATAATTTGACAAACATTTAATACTTCCATTGCATAATTTGACAAACATTTAATACTTCCATTGCATAACTAGACAAACATTTAATACTTCCATTGCATAACTAGACAAACATTTAATACTTCCATTGCATAATTTGACAAATATTTAATACCTCCAATGCATAATTTGACTAATATTTAATACTTCCATTGCATAACTAGACAAACATTTAATACTTCCATTGCATAACTAGACAAACATTTAATACTTCCATTGCATAACTAGACAAACATTTAATACCTCCAATGCATAATTTGACTAATATTTAATACTTCCATTGCATAACTAGACAAACATTTAATACTTCCATTGCATAACTAGACAAACATTTAATACCTCCATTGCATAATTTGACAAATATTTAATACTTCCAATGCATAATGACAATATTTAATACCTTCCATATAAAATGACATATTTTGTAGTGCCACATGTGCATATGACAAAGATTTAATACTTCCCATTCATACTATGACATATATTTAGTACTTCATATTTATTTGTACCTCTCTGGTATAGTATGACAAATATTTAATACTGTCTTTTATGTGAAAACAATTCTTTTAATGGCTTATGAATATGATTATTTTCAACTGGTGTCTGAGAACATATAAATACAAGTCAAATGACAGATTCAGAGTAGGTGTCTGAAAACATGAAAATACAAGTCAAATGACCTCAGATTTTGAGTAGATGTCAGTGATATCACATTTGGAATGGGAATCAGGGAACATTTTAATACAAGTCAAATGACAGCAGATTTGGAATAGGAGTCAGAGAACATACAAATACAAATCAAATACAATCTGATTTTGAGAAACATATTTCATTAAAAAAGTCCATTTTTATTGAATGACTCACCTTATCGCTTGAAACTCTGGTCACTCTTCTGCATAACCGAAATTCCACTCAGGGTTTTCTCGACATAGCATTGCTCGGGTCATGTTTGAAATTGGCTGCGGACGCCATAGCACTGCTCGGTGCATGATTGAGATTGGTGGCCCTCTCACTATTTCTCTCTCATACACACTTATGTATCACACATAGTTTAAATGCACACACATGGAAACCAGACCAGGAATCATATAGAGTTCAATATGTCAGACATCGCTTATGCATTTATGTGAACACCACTATTACTGGAACCGTTAAAACACAGCAAATATACACTGTCCTGTAAGAAAACAACTGACCAACTCTGTCAAAACTGAAATCAGGGGCTGATTCCTCCTTATCTGTACTTAGTTCACACTAGTGATAAAAATTGGCAATGGCAATTGATTACTGTATCTGTCGATTGTTTAGACCAAAAGCCGTCAACTGATCCAAAAATTGTGTATGCATGTCACCAAGTGATGTTTTCTGAACTTCATAACAATTCATGAAAAGTGTGAACAAAATCCAGTAAGGGATTTAGGAAATATAAGCAAATAAAAAACTGTAACCAAAACAAAAGTTCTATGACTGTGACCTTGACCCCAAAGGTCAAAAAGGCTTTTGAGTGTGGTAGAGAATGAAGTGTCTTGGCTTCAAAATCATTCCTACCATATATCAAGGTTTATGAAATACATGCTAAACTAAACCATAACAGACTGTTGATGATAACTATGCAAATGGTAAAGTGACTGCTGTGTCTTGCTTAACATGGGCTTGACAATAAAACTTCACACAGACTTTAGTTACTGATAATGTTGCTTCTCCAGCACCTACCAATTAGAGGTATAAATATACTGTTGTCAGCACTGATTTACCCTGCCTCTTGCTACCATTTATCAGGGGTGACCAATTAATTCCTAACATAGATGACCAAAACTCTGCTTGACTTGCCTCAGGATATGTGGTAGAGTGACTGACAAGGGCAGATAATTAAATAAAAGTAGATTCTGTCAGTCAGTGTGTTGAAAGGACTGCATTAAATAGACCTAGCCATTTGTTGTTAATAAACACTTATATATTAAGTGTTGCCAAAAAGAGAGGGTCTAATACACATTTTAAGAGTTAAGAGATCAAGAAATAGATCTAGAAAGATACAAATGATTAATGAAATTCAGTAAATCAATGAATGTATTGACATTGGTTTTTCCACTTTATTCCACAATGAAGTGATTATCTGAATGGTTTTTTTTTCTTTTGAAATAATTTTGAAATAATCATTTTAAAAAAATGTAAAATACTATACATATGGCTGCAAGAATTTCTTTCTACTGTCATTTTATGTTATCTTTTTAACTTCGACTTAAAACTCCACAGTAATTATTTTTCTACTTCAAATGATGATAGTAATTATGGCAAAAAATAAAACAACATTTCCGTGAAATGCCTTTTTTCATGCAGCTGCTTTATCTAATCAAAACAACTGCAACATGAATCATTTAGCACTCTTAAGATGATTTTGAAACATATTATCTTTAAACATTATATATATATATATATATATATATATATATATATATATATATATATATATATATATATATATATAATCAGCCTTTTTATATACTTATCTGATCTTTTTTAAATGTCACTATAAAAAAATGACTACTAAAAATGTCATTTGGTGTAAGCATAGTTGGGAGACATATCCAACTTCTCCCTTTAAAATTTGATCCGAGATGTTTTAATTTCAACTGTAGAGCATTTTTGGTTTCAAGAGACTCTTTTAACTAATTACTTAATACCTAATTAAGATTTCAGAACAATACATCCAAAAGTTAAATATGTCATGTTCTACTTCAACAATCACAACAAAACATTATAATGTTGATGATGTCAGTAGAGGAGTTTTACCCTGCTGTAACCTAACCTTTTAAGTTTAATAAATTAGTTCTGTGCACTGTTTGTAACATTGTTCAGGAAAACCATAAATGTGACCATTAAGTGAGAAAGCCTTAAGGAGGTTCCATCATGGCTGTCATAATAGAGCGTAAAGACGCTTGCATACTGTATGACATTTTTAATTAAGTTAAATAAAAAAAGTAGCAAGCTAGAAAACAAAATGTAACTAGTGTAATGGGATCCATCACCATAACTATACTTTTTCATGAAATCCATCACTACAAACACACAAACACATTTTCATGGGATCCATAACTACACATTTTCATGGGATCTATCACTACACCCACTTTCATGGGATCCATCATTACACACACATTGTCATAGGACCTATCATTACACACACATTTTCAATGGATCCATCACTACATACACACACATTTTCATGGGATCCATCATTACATTCACACATTTTTATGGGATCCATCACTACACATTTTCAGGGATTCATCACTACACATACATTTTCATAGAATCCATAACTATACACATATTTTCATCCATTGCTAAAACAAATTTTCATAGGATCCATCAAAGCATATTTTAATGGGATCTATCACCACTCACACATTTAAATGAGATCCATCATTACACACACATTTTCATGGGTTCCATCACCACTCACTACACACATACACATTTTCATGGGTTCCATCACCACTCACTACACACATACACATTTTCATGGGATCCATCATTACATATGCATTTTAATGGGATTTATCACTACACACACATACACATTTTCATGGGATCCATCACTACATATACATTTTAATGGGATTTATCACTATAAACACAAAACACATTTTCATGGGATCCATCACTACATATGCATTTTAATGGGATCAATCACAGCAGACATTTTAATGAGATCCATCACCATACACATTTTATTGGGTTTCATCACCACACACACACACATTTATTAAAAGAGTGTCAGCTTTATGAAAGTCCACATAATGAGAACAACTTTATATAGCATAACCTGTCTTGGGAGACCATCCCTTCTGTCAGCAAATATTCATCTCTTATGATAGGTAATCTCTCATTACAGGTCAGAACAATATGTACTTGATTATTCAGTGCAATGAGAATGTAGTCTGCAGTGACCTTACATGACAGGTTAAACTGTATACCTTAATTTGAATTATCACTGATGCATGCATAGAAAAAAACATATGGTACCAACCTTAACGTTTATGCCACTACACTCTTCTGCAGGCTTATCATTCAATTTCCTTCTCTTTGTTTTAGGTTCAATTATGGCTTTTTGCTTTTTAGTCTTAGTGAATTTCTCTGGTGATGATTCAGAGTGGTAGTCCATATCCATCTGATCCTCTTGTGGTCCCCAATTATTGTCAGAATCCTCATCATTTTCCTCTTCTGCTGTCATTATTAGATCAATATCATCCCCACTTCCACACACTGGTCTTTGGGTTGAGGTTCTGCTGGGCCCAGGAGAAGGGTTTGAAATGGTGTTTCCCTGATTTGAGTCCAATCTTTTCACAGTACTTGTCTGATTCGAAACTGACTCTGAGTCCTCTTCAGATTCGTCTTGGTCTGACTCTTTGTCTAATGAAGAATCATATGATTCACACACTGCTGCAGCAAGAGTTGTTGCTAAGCAATTAATAGTTTCTTGATCATCTTCTGAGAGGTTATCTAATGGGTTACATGTATCAATGGTCCCTCCCGGGATCAAGTTAGTTGTATTCCCCTTAGTCAAGCTTGTTTTCTTAACCTGGGGGAAGCTGCTGGATGCATCTGATTCTGTTTTGATAAGATGGGATCCTGGAGAGAGCTAGAAAAAGATATTAGAAATATTAAAGAAAACTGAAAGAAGGCTACTCTCACGGATTAATGCCAAACAGACAATGAGCTTTCAATATGCTTTATGCAGATAATGTTAACCATTGAGACAGATAACCAATTTTTTTCTTTACTAAAAGATGTTTCTTCAATAATACTTATAGGATCATAATACCTTAGAAGAACTACTAATTCCTCATGAATTCTGTCCTCCCAAACTAAAACATTTTCAAACTAAAACATTTTAGCTAAAAATCTAAGTTATCCATCTGCCTACATAGGTGGCCATTGGAGTGATCTCCCCTTTATATGGGGATTGGCACCAAATGTCATGAATGCTTCAGTTACTACTGATGTGGAAGGTACAATCTCCATATCAACACATTTGGAAGGAAGCTTGGTGGTGTATGTATATTATGATTCTGTATCACTGAAACAACAAATTTTACATCAACTAATTTGTTTCTTCTTCAAATATATAACTGACAATAATAACCTGTGAGAATAGGCAAGAGGTGGAGTGAGTTACATCCCTTACCCCAAAGATGCCATCTCTGGGAAGGTATCTTTCTGCATTGCAGCTATTAGGTTGAGCTAAACATTTTGGGATGAAAGATCTATACGAGATAAAAGCCGGAGAAAGTGGATTCTGACCACCATCCCAAAGCATCAATAAATTCACCTAAGTAACAGTTTCATTAAAATGCAATACCTGATGTGACTGCCCTAAAAATTCATGAGCTCAAATGTTTAGCAATTTCTTTCATTTGGGATTATTTCCCATTATGAGGAACAAATAATCCATTTTATTCATGACAAAAGCCTATGTGCTGGTATGTTGTTCTATCCCTCTCTGAGCAGTAATTACAATCATGATCTTCTATGCAATGGTTCAGTCCCTTTCTAAGTACCACTTTAGATCTCACATCAGATCCTGTAGACAACGTTTGGATAAATTACCATGAGTAGACAGGTACAGTCGAACCCACTTATCTTGAACCTAGTTAACTTGCCAACCCTATTAAGTTGACATTTTTGAAGTGGAACTGCCAAATTATCTCTTTGTCTTAGCATTTTCTCATCGGTTATGTTGATTCTTTTATTTCGCAGAATCCTAATATCTCGAGCACAAAAGAGGGCCAAATTTGCCAATTAACATCGGTTATTTCAATCCCCATGACCAATCGCTGGCGATTTTTCTCTTATTGGTGACAAAAATGTCCCATCTGGTGACAGACTTTTTGGTTATTTAATTTGTACAATCATGGATTTGGACTGGATAAATTAAAAGGGAGAACAAAAGGAAGCCACAAACTTGACTAAGCAATGCATTGGAATCAATCAGTACACCAATGCAATGCTTTCCATATGACTTTTCATAGTGATATGCAATATATGATCCAGAGTGAGTCACTATCCAATGTCTTAATGGAATGATGAAGGAGGATGTGCACACTAGCCTGTTGTGCACATGACTGTACAGTCAATTCAAAGGTTGTTCCAGCAAGGGACCACTCATGTGAGCCTCTCTCATTCATGATACATGACCTCATATTTATTATTTTGGGTTGTTGTTTTTTCAAGAAGCAAAGATTCAGTTGCCATTGGTTGGTACAACATTATCATTGCAATGGCCTCATAAATAGGCAACCTAAGACACTGATGTCTGCTTTCACATGGAGAAAACAAACGGTGAACAATACAGTGGGTCTTCACCAACTCGCCAGTGCAAGTCTGTATACATATGTGGGGACAAAATAGGTGATATTAGATCTTCCTCTCCACCCTTCTCCAGTGCTCACACTACACCTATGTGGATACTGCTGAGGGCCCATAACTCAACATGAGGGCCCATAACTCACATGAGGGCCCATAACTCAACATGAAGGCCCATAACTCAACACAGTAGGCAGGATCAACTTTTGCTTTTGACTTCATGCAGTCAGATTCAGATGGCAGTGTCTGACAGTAACGGAATAGGGCCACTGTAACCTCCATAACTTTGTAAAATTCCTGATATTGGTAGCAGATTATAGAATATGTACTACAGAAAACCAGTCACTACTGCACCATGCAAGATGGCACATAAAGTGCTTAGTGACAAGGGCTTTGGCATTCCCATGGCTGCTATATATATATAATGCTCTTCAGGTCATCCACTCGACTGGAGCGATAGTCAACCACTAGACTGGAGTGATAACAATTTGAACACTAGATGGTCTTTGTTGATTAGCATGTCAACAAATGCTGGAACTTTGGACCATCCTTTGGATAGAGGAGGAAGACAGCAAAACTCTGGTGGCAACAAATGAAAGACTTCCTCAATTGATGCTTGGAAGGTAGAGTCTTCTCTTGCAAGCAAGATTTAGCAGAGACGAAGGAGCCTTTAGCTGGTCTGAAGATTGGCCATGTGGGGAACATCATGGGGAAAATGAGGTACATCATTGGGGAAATCACTCCCCTGGGTTATTTAATCATCAGAAATCAAAATGCAAATGAAAAATAAGATTTGTCACCTTACCAATACTTGCAGACTTTTCAGCACAAAAGTATTCTCGTGGAGGTGCATCATAGAAGAGGTTAAAGAGACTGATGAGAAAACATTCCATCTTCCAATTCAGCAGCATCACATACTGTGTGAAAAGCATTGTGTACCACGTGCAGCCCACAACTGCCTGTCTGAATTAACCATCTGCTTGTCATCTTTTCAATCATGCTTTCATCAGTCCAGCCATTGAAACCTGAGTAAGGTTTCTGTTTCCCAGGTCTGTACAAACTAAATCAAACCAGTTACGGATGTCATCTGCTGTAGCATGCCCCAAAATCTTAGTCATAGAAGTGTGAGAAGACAGTATCTCCATTCCAAATTCATATGTATAAATCAATCTATTTCTCCTGCAGATTTTTGTTCAAGCTCTCATGAAAGAGAAATACATAATTATTGCCTTCTCTGACTTTCTTCTTAAACTAGTCTTTGAGGTAAGTGAGATGCCACAAGCTGTGAGGTAAGCAGTCTTTCCATCACTGCAACTATACTGCTGAACAATTTTTGCTGTCTGGAAATACTGACAAAGAAAGAGCACCAACATCGCTACACAAGGCATGACTATCATGACTATTTACTACTTTTAAACTTCATAATATTTAAAACTTCAACAAATCAGTTTTGCATGAAGCCAGTCATCAAAACTGCACCCCTATTGTTAAAGTTGCAGAACCCCTGACAAATCTGAAACTAGTTTTTCTGATGTAATTGACAGTAATTACAAAGAATTAAATGCATGAATGCTTACACCAAAACAGTAAGCTCGTGTTTTTACTTTTAGCTCCAAGTTTTTCTTTCCTATTGCATGGCTACTTATAGCAGCATCAATGGTCTTCTTGTAAGCAGAGCACTCTGCCATCGGGTTGTATCCTTCCTCAACCTCTTAAAGCCTTTGTCTTGTAGCCAACTAGTGCCAAATGTACATTTTCCAGGCACTTTGTACTGATCACTCTTTGAAAAGACTGCCACAAATGAACCATCCTTGCTTGGCAGAAAATTTAAAACTAATTTAATTTTTGAGAGAGAGTGTGCATTTGTTAATGACAGCATGTGAAATGAGCATTATGCATGATTTCCAGTTACTTCCTGTGGATTCCATTAATGGAGGAATGGATAGAATATGATGTAAATCAAACCGTACTTCCAATATGCATTCATAATTTCAATCAATAAACTGAGTCACAAGGGTTACACTAGCTAATAAAAATTATGTTACCTTGGCCTTGTTGGAAAACAATTTGCATCATGTGATGTATACTCGAGCAAGAATACACTTCAGCCTTGGAACTTTATGAATAAATCTACACATTTGACACGACTCATGTTACAATGCAAACTAAGAATTGAACAGAAATTTAGCATATAAAATATTACTAATTAAATAACCCTTACAAACTATAATTACGAATAATACACATAATATATAATATACGTGGACACATAATATATAATAGAAGAGGACACCCACAATATCAATTATAAGAATGTTAATGTTATGTATATTTAATTTATATTGTGTATCAGACTTCTGTCATGATTATGGATGAGGGTTGTAAATGGAGCTGCCTATTTGACTCCTGTCATGGTTAAAAGAAACATGGTATTTATTAGATTCTGAGTTCAAGAGTTAGTGGATATTGGAATTTTGCAGTGTAAGTTTTAGTTTTCCAGAATATTCTGTAGCATTATCGATCAGGTAACAATCTGTATAAATGGGGGATTTGATAAATAAAACAATTAATTTGTTTTAAGATCGTTCATTTGGAATTTATGATTGTTCATTTGGAATTTAAGATCATTTATTTGGAATTTATGATCAGAGTTTAATGTTGTGTACAGATATAATTTGAGAGGAATTATTTATTTAAATTTTTCATTAGGATTATTAAATGCTCACAGACTTTCAATTAATACAATATTTTAGAAATAATGTAAACTCATTTAAAGACATTCTTGATTGTATAATTGTGGCATATCAAAAAATTTCAAGTACTCATTAACATTTTGGACTAAACTACTTTGGGAGTATGGAGAACTCAAAGACATTCTGGATATTATCATTGTTGTACATCTGGACATTTAAGATTAGTGGAATTCATTGAGAACATTCTCTACTTTTGGCATTGTGATAGAACAGTTAAGATTATTTGGGATTTAATACAATACTATCTCTTTTAAATCTTCTTTTGTATTCTGGAGAAATGAATTTTCTGTTGAAATTAAATTGTATGTTTCACTTTCATTCTGTTACATATTTTAAGACATCAAACCATAATAGTTACCTGTAGGAAAGACCAATTACAGCCTATACAAGTGAAACCAGTAAAACTTGTATATCACTACAAAGTGGACACAAAGACTAGATTAATATAGGAAACTTACCTGTATGTATATAACCATAGTGGCAATATCAATATTAAATGATTTTTATCTATCACACACCAGAAACACATACAACTTGCTTTATGGAAGAAAACTTCCAAAATACTTCTATGTGGATTGTGAGGCCTTTCTGTCTGTAGAGATCATGCTAGCCAGCACGAGAGGAAGCAGTAACTGGAATATTCATGGGATTTGGGGCCAAATGATGTATCAAGGGGAGATCACTATGTGGGCTGAAAACTTACTTTTTAGCTAAAACATTTTAGCCTGGGAAGGCTGGATTTGGGGGAGAATAGTCTAGTACTGGTAGTTGTTGTTGTTGTTATAGGGTGTAACACCATTTTTTAGCACAAGATAGGCTATACATGGTGGCCAGTATTATTGGTGAGAAAGAATCCTGGAAAATCCCAGGCAGAACCACTGACACACGAGAAGCTACTGGCAGGCTTTCTCCCTTACCCACGTTAGCCGAGTGAGTCTGAATTCGAACTCATGCAGACAGAGGTGAGATGGCAGTGATCCGTAATGTGCAGCGCTTTAGACCACTCGGGGTCACTGTCTAGTACTGGTATAGCAACCTTTAAAGATATGCCATATAGATTTACAAATTAAAATAATTTATACTGACACTAAAATAGAATTGTTCTTTGTTTTCTGGCTTTTTATCAGCACTTTTAACACCTTCTTGTATGGTTTAAATATATACCAACATAGACCAAAAAAAGGATGGATTTGACACCTTTATTAACATCAAGATGAAGATATGAGTCTATCCACATATATTCAATGAATATTCAAAGAGGAACATTTAGAAGGTCATTTCAGCTCTAGTTGTCAAAAAGTAGTTGCACATTACCAGACAATTTTTCCATATTTAGAAAATGAAATGTGAGCAGCTTGCTCTGCCATTTAATTATTGCTAAATTCATATTAAAATCAATATTGATAACATTTTTATGAAATAAACTTTATTTAAAAAGGCATTAAATTATCTACAAAAGCATATAAATGCCATTAGTACTTATGCTTTAGCATATAACTGTATGGTGGTGTAATTATCAATCAGTTATCAAAATTGTTGGCTCTCAGTTAATTGCAATTTCTTGTGTGCGTGGGTTGATCTCAGCTTGTTTGTTTTGCAAATGTGGGTCACTAGAACCTCATGAATATTAACGAGGTATTTGTCAACTGAATGGGAAATTAATGTTTGTAATGGTGTTTTGAAAATTTGCATATGATGACCATGTGCTGAGAAAGTCTCGCTAATTTTTTTCAATTCACAAACATTTTATTTCAATTTTTAATATACCATTACAAAATACACATTCTAATCATTTTTGAGAAAATATGAAGAAAAATAAAAGCAGTAATTCAGCGTGTTGTATGGTAATGTTTTATGGACAACAAAGAAATTAGAACGAACAGCATGATCTGAAGACACGTGCATTTGATCTCATGTATATGGTATAGTTGTTGTTTTAAGCAAATTTAGAAATATATTAAAGTGCAATTTTATAGAGAACTTTGAGGGAGGAAAACAAACCATAAAAATTTTTGATTTAGGGTAACTGATTAGGCATTTGTACCAACTTGCATTATAATACTGTAACCTAGTCACTCAATTAAAATTCATTACTATATATATAGCTTCTATTGTTCTCTTTTAAAGTCATATGGTGAAATTACACTTCATATGAATATAATAATTTTTATACATGTTCCAAATGTGCTTATAATATACATACAACTCAAGAAGATTTTACCTCAAAAGTAAAGTATTGCTTTAAAACACCCCCACAACACCCCACATACATACATACATGCATACATGCATACATGCATACATACATACATACATACATACATACATACATACATACATACATACATATATGCATGCATGCATGCATGCATACATACATATCTTGTATTTCTTCAATTGCTCCCACTGCTCCCTGTTCTGTCCGAAAAGGAAAGGTCACTTCTCCCTAAAATTCAAGTCTAGCTAGATACCTACATATATGTTATTTTAATACAAACCTAGCAATATCTGTTATAATAATACAACCTTCAACATATCCATATCACATTAATACAACATCCTCCAGATCTTTTATATTAATACAACCCTTTCCATATCCATATCTGTGTTATATTAATACAACACTCTCCATATCCATCTGTTATATTAATACAACCCTCTCCATATCCATATCACATTAATACAACCCTCTATATCTGTGTTATATTAATACAACTCTCTCGATATTTGTGTTATATTAATACAACTCTTGCCATATCCATATCTGTTATATCAATACAAACTTTCACATATCCATATCTGTGTTATATTAATACAACCCTCTCCATATCTGTGTTATATTAATACAACCCTCTCCATATCTGTGTTATATTAATACAACCCTCTCCATATCCGTTATATTAATACAACCTTCTACATATCCATATCTGTGTTATATTAATACAACCCTCTCCATATCTGTGTTATATTAATACAACCCTCTCCATATCTGTGTTATATTAATACAACCCTCTCCATATCTATGTTATTTTAATACAACGCTCTCCATATCTATATCTGTTATAGTAATACAACCCTCTCCACATGTGTTCTATTAATACAACTCTCTCCATATCCATATCACATTAATGGAAACTCAGTACTAGGGCTGTCAAAAATCACAAAAAAACCAACCCGGGTACCCATTGCTCTTTAGGTGAAAATGAACTTGCAATATAATATTCACTAATGTAATCTTTGACAAACAGAACTATGTACATTGCTTACTTATGTACTGAACTACTATTCCTAGGGCTGTCAAGAAAATCAAGGGTGGATATAGGACACACAATACTAATTGAATTAAAAAATGGAAACCAGCCTAGAAATGGGTGAACATTAGAGTATATATGGGTTTGGCTGACCAGGATTGGTTAATAATGTAAATTATGTTTTAGGAAAAAGAATCTTTTGAGAGCTTATCTAGGTGAAAGTGAATAAAAATAGAGACAATCTTTTTTTGATGGAATTTCAGTCCTTTAATAGTCTTGAGTTTGAAACACTCATTACTAAAAAAGCAACCGACTCTTTGGTGTAGAATTGAAAGCACATGTTTCAAATATGTGCAGAGAAGCTGACTTCAAGATTTCTTCTATACTGATAAATATAGGTTTAGTCATGAGCATGGGTGAACTTTAAATAGAGTATATACGGGTTTGGCAGACCAGGATTGGTTATTAATTAAAGTTATGTTTTAGGAAAAAGAATCTTTTGAGACATTATCCTAGTTGAAAGTGAATAAACAGAGACACAGGTTTATTGATGGAATTTCAGTTCTTTATAGTTTTGAGTTTAGAACACTCAATACCAAAATTAGCACTTGACTCTTTGGTGCAGAATTAAAAGCACATGTTTCAAACACATGCAGCTCCTGAAAATGCCACGGCTCATATCCTTTCCTCTGCGCAGATGCTGACTTCCAGGTTTCATCTATAGTGATATATATAAGCTTGGTCATGAGCACTCCAAAATTTTAAGTTATTGAATTATTAATAACAAAGTGTTTGCATAGGGTTACTATGGGAACTGAATTAGTACAGTGATTCCTAAAACAAGCCCATCCATATTTGTGTTATATTAATATAACCCTAGTCATATCTGTGTTATGTTAATACAACCCTCTCCATATCCATGTTATATTAAATATTAATACAACCCTCTCCATATCTGTTATATTAATGCAACTCTCTCCGTATCTGTGTTATATTAATGCAACCCTCTCCATATATGTGTTATATTAATACAACCCTCTCCATATCTGTTATATTAATGCAACTCTCTCCATATCTGTGTTATATTAATGCAACCTTCTCCATAACTGTGTTATCTTAATACAACCCTCTCCATATCTGTGCTATATTAATACAACCCTCTCCATATCTGTGTTATATTAATATAACCCTAGTCATATCTGTGTTATATTAATACAACCCCCTCCATATCTTTGTTATATTAATACAACCCTAGCCATATCTGTTATATTAATATAACTCTCTCCATATCTGTTTTATCTTAATGCAACCCAAGCCAATTCTGTTATATTAATACAACCCTCTCCATATCTGTGTTATATTAATGCAACCCTAGCCATATCTGTTTTTTATTACTGCAACCCAAGCCATATCTGTTGCATTAATACAACCCTCTCCATATCTGTGTTATATTAATGCAACCCTAGCCATATCTATTACATTAATACAACCCTAGCCATATCTGTTATATTAATACAACCATAGCCTTCCACAACCCTCAAAGACAAAAGCTAAGCACACAATATAAATTAATTTACATAACAATATCTGTTGAATAATTAATCAAATGATTGATCTGTCATAGAAATGGCTACAGTCTTCAAATTTCCAACTCAATAAGTACCTGACACAATTTTTCTGACAATAATCCAAAGCCAATGTCTTTCAAAACTCATCAAGTGAAAACAAAATTTGTGAACACATACAAAGAAGAAACATCATATAATATCCCATTTCAATGGAAGACTGACATGAACTGAACATGCATATAGTTTTATTGTACGCCAGGCTGTAAATTTGCCAATTTTTTAAGAGAAATAATTTTGCTAATATGAGATAAATGTTTCACTGCTGTAATAACATTATGACCAAGCTAGCATGGTCTAGTGGTACCTATGGCTGCTTCACATGCTGATGAACAAAGTTTAAACTCAATAATGTGCATATAATATTGTCTTCAGTTAAGTCTTTATATGTATTATTTTACCATGTATTGGGAAGCATAATTATTTTACTACTGATATTTTCTGTGTTAATATATTCAAAACACAGCAGAACATAAACACTTACCTGCTGACATTATCATGAGGGATGCAGTAAGAAATCTGCTATTTCAATATGTTATACATATTGCAGACCAACAGGTCTGTGCATGAAATAAAAAGAAAATTTACTTGTTCAAAATGAATAATAGACATTTCATCCGGTGGATGAAAAAGTAGATATTTTCAAAAGATGAACATATTCATTATTCACTCATTTTAAAAAAAATCTTCATTGTTTCCAACAATGTGACATGAAGTGCTATTTGACAAAGCTATTGCTTTCTTTTCAATACCATTACAACCTACATTCTCACCTTTTTGAGAATATGTTCTTGCACTCTCTCGTCTTGTGTCTGATCTAGGCTCAAAGTTTCTGTCTCCCACTGTGAAATAAATTCATGGCAAAACCGTGATAATGTACCAAGCCGAAGCTGGTTAGCCAATTTTTCTATTTCATACACACTGTCTGTCTTTAACTGCACTGTGCCACTGTAGAGATAATCCAAGACGAGCCTGACAGCTGACTCATCAACATGCTCTGGGATGTAAATTTCAAAGATGTTATTAACGTCATTGTGGGCCAGGTAACGAAGAATATTTGGACAAGCTGCCATCAAAACCAGCTTATGCAGCTGTAGAAAAAGAACACTTTGTAAATACATATTGAACATTTTAAAGGCAAACAGGAAAATGATAAATTGATTGAACATATGGATAATTGGTACTCAAATACAAATTTGTTTACCTGGTTATTCTGAGAGCATTACCTTAAGCAAACAAGACAAAATATAAACTTTGAAATGTCAAAGTAGATTACAAGTAACAAATGCTTCAAACTAAATCACCTGAAATTCAAACACTGTATCAAAAGGTAATCATAATTATAGGTTACTGCATTTGTATGGGAAAATAAGAAACAGGTTTTTCGGATGGCTATACTGCATGACCTTGGGAGTGCAGTATATCCATCCGAAAAAAACAAGTTCATATTTTTCCATTTAAATGCTGTAACCTTTTTATTATATGCTCATTTTTGTTTCATTACCTAAGACTTAATAATAAAATTCACAACCAAATATATTTAATAATAAAATGTATTATTTTATTATTAAATAATTAAGTTCACAATCGTTAATTCCTTCAATACACAATAATAGTATTCATGCGTATATAGCTCCTCCCACCGACCTTTTAACTTCATAGCGTACCACGCACTCACTTCAAGCGCGAGGAGTGAAATATGAAGTGTTCAATATCGGGGAATATTGAACGATTCTGACAAAGTAAAGTTAACAGAGAAAATCATGAGCATATAATAATGTTTAAATTCTGAATTGAAATGTTTGTCACAACACAGCAAGTTCTATCCATTATACTCTTGACAAGATAAAATAAAACATGGCAAGCAGAAGAACATTGCATGGAATAGGGTCATACCAGTCATGAAAGCCTCTATGTACCAATCAAACAGAGCTCTGAAAATGTTGTGAATTGTTGTTAGATATTTGTTATGTCAAGAGCAGTTGTGTTAATCTCACAAACCATTATCACTCTCCAATTATCTTAAATCCTAACAATAACTCCAGTTCATTTTGGGGCCCCGAGTGGTCTAAAATGATGTCCGTTACAGATCACTGCCATCTCACCTTTGTCTGCGTGGGTTTGAGTCTAGTATTCGGCTAATGTGCATATGTGAGAAAGCTTGCTAGTAGCTTCTCATGGGTCATGGTTCTTTCCAGAGATTTCCCAGTTTCTTCCTCCACCATTAATACTGGCTACCATGTATAGCCTATCGTGTGCTGAAAAATTGTGTTAAGCCCCACAACAAAAAATTCATTTCCACATTTTGTCATTTATTTAAATTGTCAAGTCATTACACTTCTATGGAATTACCAATTTGCTTACAATTAAACTCAATTCTTTTCTTTAATATCTTTAAAGCCAGTAATGCAGGTGCCAGTTGCACATCTCTAAGATATGCACAGATCCTGATAAACATGACTCTTGAATTGAATCATTCAAGTTAAATGGGTCAAGAGCTTTGGCTACAATAAAACTTTCCCCTGCTACTCTGCTTCTGTTGCTGATTAGTAAAAAGCCATAATTGCCAAAATATAGTTTAATTTTTTATTTTTTTATTTTACTTTATCTTTCGTATGCCTTTTCAAAATGATTCTCTTTTGGAAACATTCTGTTCCTACTTAACGCTCAAAATACTTTATCAATTGTAAAATTACTTTGTTTTACAAAAAGACTCTTGTTGTTAATGTTATGACACTATCATTATGAATTATTAGATGGCAATATGTAAATAAACACTTTTGACAGTTTATGTATTATTACAATAAATATGTCAAGATTCACCAACAATTACAATTTTCTGACATGAAAATATAAACACCAGTTTCATTAAAATGTGTATTAAACCAGTATTAAAACACAGTAAACAGTATTTGGTTAATCACTTGCATTTTTACTATAAATTATAGTGACCATGTTTGCATCATGGTGTCACTACATGTATGCAACAAAGATTTTAACTTGCGTTGATGAAGTACATCGCTTTGCTTCAAATTATTAGCACCACTATACTTCAATAATGTCCCAAAAATATACTAAAGAAGTTTCAGAAATAATAAAATTAACTGCAACAACTCAGTGCCAGTTTGATCTGATGTAAGTGACTTTTATATAGATACACATTTTCTCGGTATTCATGGTAATATTATGTAGTGTGTGATTTGGATTATTAACATGGCGTTAACAATTTTTCAGTCATATCACTACAATGTCTGCAGTGCAGCAGCTTATAGTGATGTTGAGCACTGGGAGATCATGCTGCAGACATTTAGCATCATGTCCCAACCAGTCACATTATCTTGATACCAGACCAACCAGTCCTAACTGCTAGTATCATTTTTTAAAAGTCTTTGGTATGATTTGGCTGGGGTTCTAACCCATGACCTTCCACATCTGAGGTGGATGCTCTAACCACTTAGGCCACAAGTAGTCAATATTATGTAGTAAAAGACAGAAAAAGGATTAATGTTGTAGAACAAGGGATTCCTGCATTGGTTTTGGACAAAATTTCCTTTTACCCAAGCCAATCTCATGGTTTAAACAATTACCTGGCCCAAATTACCCTTGGAATACTAATGATAATCCATCAATTATAATTAAATGGAGCCACTAAAACAAACACAAGTATACCAAAATAAAAAATATATTGAAAAAAAGTCTAAAATGGATTGAGGATTGATTTAGACAATTTATATTCATAATTATAAATTATATTAGGGTTATTATTTGATGACTATATGCTGATTATGTAAATATATGCTGGATATGTGTCTAATAAATTTATAAAAATTCATTAATCATGCATCTTTTAAAATACATCACTTTGTTCGGTTGCTCCTGGCAATGAAAAACTGTAAATGTTATGCATATGAATCAATGTAAATAAAACAACAATGGATGCATCCCCAAAATGTGAACTGGAAGAGTGAGATTTGGTGAAAAAGAAATAATAATGCAAAATCTGCAATTAATATATTTTGGAATAATCAAGGATACGAGTGACATGATGCATGATATTAATCTGTTGATGCATAATGCACCGGCAGCTCTTGATTTAAGCAGTGTGTTAGGAGTAATCAGTAGAACAAACAATCCAGATCCTGATCTGCAGGTGCATTATGCTACAGCAGATCAGGATCTTCATTGTTTGCAATTAGACTCTACTTACTTAGCCATGTGCTTTTATGATGTCATGCTAATGAGAATGCACCTACATGCTGTTGAGCCCCAAGTGGGTGAGTGATCAAAAGTGCTCACCATTATGAATTACTGCCCTCTCACCTCTGTCTGGATTCAAGTCATGGACTCGGTCAATATGGGTATCTGAGAAAGCTTGCCTGTAGCTTCGCATGGGTAGGTGGTTCTTTACCAGGTTCTATCTCCACCACTGATACTGACTGCCATGCATAGCCTTTCTTGTGCTGAAAAATGGTATTCAACCCTACAACATACATCTTGTAAAGCAATCACTGCTTGTTATATATTTTCCCCATCACTGTCAATATTTTATAAGATTTAGAGGTGTAACATTCACATTCCATTCAATGTCCTACTCAGCTGGAAATTTAAGAGATCGGCATAATACACTGGCAGATCTGTGTATGTGCAGTTTATTGGGAATAATCGGTAGAAGAAACAACCTCAATCTGTAGGTGCATTATGCATTATGCTATAATAGATCAGGATCATTGTAGTTTATAGTTTGACTTAAAATTTTAATTCAATATATAAGTATCACTCAAATATTACCTCCAAGTCACATTTTGTTCTGAGGATCTATGCATGCTTGTAAATGTGTATAGTTATGCTTTCCAGTAAGTTTAACATCAATGGTTCTATCTAATGAGATACTATATATTATGATATTAATTAATTAGGACACCTGATATTAATTAATTAGGTCACCTGATATTAATTAATTAGGACACCCTCAGTGTGGACAAAATAAAACTTGAAAATGTTGTTAACTGCTTTATCATGAACTTTTATATTGGATACCAGCAAAAAGCAAACAATATTGTCTCTCTTTTGTAAACTGTAAATTGACACAAACAAAAATTTAAATTTTTTAAATAGGTTTTGGACAGATAACACTTTTTATATATGCAGCATATAATATACATGGCAACCCCTGGCGAGGAAAAAGCATAATCTTAGTGGACAAAAGGAGTAATCTGAATAGAAAAAGTGTAATCCACGTATAACAATAAAATTCAATGAGCATATGTACAAAACACATGCATATTTTCTGCAATTTTTGAATCAGGAAGCATCTGTTGGAACAAAGCACCAAAGCTGTATTATACCACTAGTTATAGTCAGTATTCTATTAAGAGCTTGGTACATAACACCCCTGCATTTATAAAATTCGTTTCCACAATTTAGTTCTGTTGTAAAAAAGAGGTTACCTTAGTATTGAAGTTAGCAAACGAGCTAATTCAATGCGTCTTTGTTTTACACTATGACTAATATTAAAATCCTTTGCACACAGCTACCCTAGAACGGCACTGTATTGTGTTATTCATGTATTCATCTCTGAGTCGTTTTTTCAGGGATTTTTTTCTTTTTTCTAATCCATCTGTGAAATCATTTGAGAAATATTTTTGCTGCAACATATGTATCAACTAGAATAAATAGGACAACTTTACAGCCAATTCCTACATAATGGTTCTGTACCTCACATTATTTTTAACAAAGAATATGTGAGCAAAGATTAAAAATTAGAAAACCAGTCTGTTATGTCCTAAGCCAGACAGCTGCTATAAATAGAAACAGGTGTCTTCTTGGAAATAGGGCTGCTGCTATAAATAGAACATAACACTAAGGAAAGTCACAGCTAGTCTATAGACCAGTGTACTTTTATGTCATAGTTACTCAGAAACCGTCTTTTCTAGAATATGTTTTGTGTGATTAGTGAGATGTTAATAAAAATGAGAAAACAAATTATTAATTTTTTTGGGAGGGGATATACTGGAAAAGCATAATCTAAGTATATTTACCCATAATGTGTAATTTAGTGGGAAAACAGCGTAATGATTACACCAAAAGTCCAATGGTTTGCATGTGATATGATATATGATATAAACACAAATTTATTTTTTTTTAAAAATTAGATTCTATCAATTAACATTTTTATATATGCAGCAACTACTTCAAAAAGTCAAACTTCTGCATGATTTGTCAGTTTGGTCTCATCCCTAAGTGGGCTAATAATAAAACCTACATGACTCCCCTCTTTACCTGTTACTAAATAGAACTGGTATTCCAATTACCTTTGGTGGGACAGTGTTGTTCTAAGCAAGATGAATCAAAACGAACAAATTCCATGGTTCTGAGGCTTATTGCCCATAAACTGACCCAAGAAATAAGATTTCACCAGTCACAAATCTAAGGTCATAGTGATCTACTTTTGATGGGATGATGTTTAACTCACAAAAATGCATACAGCATTTTCCTAAGACTAGAATGAGTCAGTACAGTCCATGACTGTCCCATGTCATAGAAATGGTAAATAACAGCAATGGGACACTTGATGGGAATCTATAAAACAATTGTACAAAAATTATTGTTCATTCACACACAAAGTTGCACAAGTCTGCATCCAACACTTTTTTTTTCAGATATTTTCTTAAAATGTAATCTAAATACAAAATTTAACCAGGTTAACAGAAGGACATGCACAATGTGAATGAATGCACAGACAGTTTGAAAACGTGTATGCCTCTACCACAAACCTTATATCTTTCGTTCTGAAGAATGAGAACTGCATCACAGTATTTGTTCCCTTTCCAAAGTTCAAACATCTCACCCAACAGCTCCGTGGAGTGTTCTGCATTTATATAGCCCTTCTCCATTGTTTTATCTTCCTCTTCCTCTACGATATCCTCTAATTCAAATTAAAATGTTGCTTGATTCAAAAGAGTTGCCATAGTGCCTGTAAAAAAAAGATAATATGCTTCATCAAAGCAATGAGACTTACCAAGAAATTACAAGCTGTCTATCTTCATCATAGTTTTGTTCATGTGTTAACTAATTTCTAACAGTCTGATCGTGCTAACTGAAGTAACATTTCTGATAAACCTGTCAGATTCTAGTTTCCTCCTGGCCTCCCATATTCCCAGCATACATGGATCTTTTACTGTCAATATTAACAGTCCAATATGTACACCCTTCCACCTTTCTGAGAAAATACTAAAATAAAAGTCTCTTAGAGGAAATTATGCTCTACTGGCCAAAAAGATATTCCAAAAATCAAGATACGTCATTTCTTTCTTTCAACTGCCGAGTGTTGAAACCATCTCTAACAATCTTCAGCAAAAACAAGATTTTCAAATTAGATGGTATAATGGACATCCTGGATGTCAGATTAACACCACTTTTATCAAAGTAGACATCATCGGAAGTATTTTGCTCAAATCCTCATGTCTGTATGGCCATCCATTCCGAGGAAGTAGTACAGCAAAACTGGAAAGACAGCCATCACAGAAGTCATATTGGATCTATAATTGGCACCATTTTCATTTAGCACCAACTAGGTATTATAAGAGGTCTAATGGTGAAAACCCCATACTCATCCATTTGTGAGGAGTAACGATAATATTTTTAAGATGACCACCATAGTTGCCATATTAAAGGTCAGTTTGTGTCAATTTTCATACAGAACCAGCTAGACACCATGAGAACTCTCCTGACAAAAACCTAGGAGGATAAGATTTTCATATTGGATATCACCATTTTCATTCAGGACCATACAGATCATGGGATAAACATGCATCTGGTTCCAAGTAATTTAGATGTAGCTAAAACAAACTGGGCTAAAAGGTGGACAGGACACTGATAAAAGACCTTTGCATAAACACTTCTAATCTAAACCATACCAATATTCTAACCCCAACTGGATCATCCTGTTTCAACAGTAGTCCAGCATGTCAATGACTTGCTTTTTTTTCCTTACAGTAAATATGTTATAAGGATGGCATGTACTCAGTAAGAATGTATGCCAGAGAAGAATGAAAGACAATTAACACCAATACACTGGACTAAATCAAAGTACATCATAAAAACACAGACTGGAATTTCCTTCCTTTAGAAATGGATCACATATGAAGCATCTATAGCTGTAGGTACACATCTACTGAGAACCCTGCTATATTGATGCAATGGTCATTTTAGCTTAAAAAAAACACATGAACTTGCTTTTCAGAGATTTTAGCTTGTCCTTGAAATCTAATCTTTGCCCTCAAGAAATCTGAATATGCCTTTCTAAGACATGAACATGTCCAAAGATACGGCAACACAATATCATAATGCAAATAAAAAATATAAGGTATATGGGTTGATGTCTTGAAATTGTGTAATATTTATTTGTACAGGTAAACCACCAATTTAGATTTTTTTTTTATTTTTTAAAAATGCAGTTTCTAAAACAAAGTCATTAGCATTGTATGCCAATAATTAAAGTCATCAAAACAGATATATCATGGGTCAGGCTACCAGGCCAAGTGGGTGAAAAAGTCGCCTGAGAAATGTAAACTTCTCTTTCTTCTGTTAGGAAAGTTAAAACGACTTCACCCTCTAATTTTTCGGACATGAAATGGCTGTAGATTATGACTATTGAGATGTCCCCTTGCTGTTGCTAGTAAGTTTTGGCACTTTTATCCCAAGCTGAAATGTATTTAGGTGGTGTTGATACCAATCAGCTTATGGAGACAAAGAAATTCTTGCCCATTCACATGCAAGTTTTAATAGCTAATTGACCATTAACTCTTTCCATAGCAAGACATCACTGCTCAATTTCGTGAAGCTGGGCATACTGTACACTACTATGATGAAAATATAACAAATTATGTTTCAAAATATAAATATCAATATCAGAGATCTCGGAAACACTTAATTATGTACATTTTGATGCAAATTTTGTATTTAGGACACAGAAAATCACCCACACAGGAGTCCTCCATATGCAGGTTTTTGTTGCAAAAAGGAAAGTTTTGTGGTAAAATAAATACATTCTAATCACTATATAAATTGAAGCAATGCTTTTATTTTAGTTTGTTGCCGCCTTCTATGATCTAAAGTTGCCGGCATACTTTGATGAAGGTGCATGTGTTATTGAAGGCGCTGCTAAAGGCTCCCTTTGTAGGACCAAACAAATACCCGTGTGTTATTGCTGCGGAAACATCAAATAATTATAAACATTGAGACAATTTTTTTAAAAAAATCTCCTCAGTATATATCAGTGCTTCAGAGGTAATCAGTTTTCGTTGAAGTTGCAGCAGGACTATTTTTTTTTCAAATTTTTTCCTTTTGTTTTTTTTAAATTGCTGTCATGTGGTCCACTAGTTATTTCATGTTTCCACCCTCAGGTCAATTGTAGCTACAGTGTAGTCAGTTGCATGGGTATTTTAGTTATATTATAGCATACAGTATCAAGGCCAGATATCAGCATAAGTGGATTAATATATAACAATGGTTTGTCAATAAGGATTTGTTTATGTAACAGTTGATTCCAGTGCATTTTTATATCCAAGTTTGCAGCTTCCTGTCATGGTGATTTTGAATTTCTCCACCCAAACTCAAGACTGTATATACCATTTTTATTAGCCAAACATCACCAAAAAGTTCACCAGATGGTATATTTTGTAGCCAATATGTAAAACAAAAACCAAAAACGCTATTTGTGACATTGGCAAAGACCAGCGCAATCACAGTTACTGATTTCATTTCCCGTTGTTGCCATATAAATATTGCCTGCAAACTTGAAATCAAGAGACTTGGACAAAATGCCATTTGCAAATTTAGACAAGTATTTTGGAGTTAAATAGTAAAATTATGAAGATTTAAATGAGATTCAGAAGTTGCTAGAACTGTGCTGAAGTTGCTAGAACTGAAAGTTTGGATGCGACAGTAGGCAAGTGTAAGAAAGTACATGATGCCTGGCTTAGTGGAGACTGCAACTTTTGCTGGTGAGACTCCAATTTTTTTACCAAATTAGGAGTCCTGGACTCATAGTTTTAAAATCCTAGCAAGACCTCTGAATATGCAAATAGTAATTTGCTTTTAATGTCATTTGTGAAGAGTGTTTTCTAATTTATCTTTTTTTATAAATGGCGATTTTAATGGCCATTTTTTCTTTATAAAAGCTGTTTGAAACCGTAAATAAACTTGTAATGGCGGACATTGCTGCATATATGACATACTTCATTAAACTGTCTGTATTCATAAGTAATTTGGCCAACAGATTCAGAAAAAAATAATATATAATGAAAACAAAGTTTAAATAGTATGTGATAAGAGACTTAGCCTAAATATTTGATAATGTAGGTCAGAAACATGTGACAATCTCTATTGTGGAATTCAAAAAAATGATGCTGCAAGGTCAAGGTTGTTTTCTGACATTTTTTGGTGAAAATTATATATATATATATATATATATATATATATATATATATATATATATATATATATAGTAGTGAAGCAAATACTATTTAACCAATGCATATCATTAGTATCAGTAGGTAGACAAATAATACAACCATAAAAATGCAGACCTATTAATGAATTTTTGTAACAAAGCAAGAAAGTGAGTAGTTATATTAGATAAGCCCTTTCTAAAAATAGATGCACTCGCATGGTGCAATACATGTTCTTGATTGTTTTGCTTGTGGGGAAAAGGGTCCAGTTTAGTTATATATCGACTTCAGTGTTTCAGTGTGTTATCTACGATTGGTTACAATGTTTTACCAGGAACTAGGAAATCAGGACAAAGAGTATGCTCTAAAGTCACTTGTGCATTTATTCCTATGTACATACATCTTGCATCCCTATTTAACTTCATTTTCTCCCTGTTAAACTCTCACTTCTCCCTGTTCTGACCAAAAGGAGAAGTCACTTCTCCCCAAAATTTAAGTCCAGCTTGACCCCTGTATATGCATTAGGGGTCACGCTACCAGGCGAAGTGGACAAAAAAGTTGCCTGAGAAG
Source organism: Potamilus streckersoni (assembly GCA_016746295.1). Classification (NCBI taxonomy): domain Eukaryota; kingdom Metazoa; phylum Mollusca; class Bivalvia; order Unionida; family Unionidae; genus Potamilus; species Potamilus streckersoni. The sequence continues at coordinate 2,339,160 of JAEAOA010001725.1, read as the reverse complement.
CGTACACTTCACCTGTTAGGAAAGCGAAAACGACTTCGCCCACCGATTTTTCAGACCCAATATGACTTAGATTACAACTTTGAGATGCCCAATCGCTGAAGAGAGTAAGTTCTGGCACTGTTGTAACCCTGGGCAAAATGTATTTATGTGGTGTTGATAAAAATCAGTAGCAAGATATCAATACCTGATTTCATTTAGTTGGACTTACTGTGCTACCAAATTCTGTTTCGAAATTTAAACATCAATATGCAAATAGTAATTTGCTTTTAAAAATATGATCAGTGTAGGAATTTTTCTAATTTCTTTTTTTAATGGAGATTTTAAAGGCCGTATTTGCATATTGTCAGTATAAAATCAGTATGAAACTGTAAATGAACTTGTAATGGCAGACATTGCTGCGTATATGATATACCACTTCATTAAACAGTGAAAATATGAAATATATATATATATATATATATATATATATATATATATATATATATATATATATATATATATATATAGTAATGAAGCAAATATTTAACCAATGCATGTCGTTGTTACCAGTAGGTAGACAAATAATACAACCATAAATATGCAGTCCTATTAATGAATTTTTGTAACGAAGAAAATGAGTAGTTATGAGAAAAGCCCTCCTTCTAAAAATAGATACACTCGCACTGTGCAATACGAATTCTTGGATTTTCGTTTGGAGAAAAAAAGGGTTTAGTTTGGTTATATATCGACTTTAGTGTTTCAGTGTGTTGTCTATGAATAGGTACAGTAATGTTTTATCAAGAACTATGAAATCACAACAAACTGTATGGTTTGAAATCACTTGTGCATTTATTCTGTATTATGGGTTGTTTCAAAGAATGCTTGAAATCATTTGACTGCAATTTTACACAAAACTTGTAGTAAATAAAATAATTATGTGGTAGTTTATTAAGCATTTTTACCAACATACAGTTACAAGACTCATCTTGTTACTGCTATTAGTGAAAATTATTTACAATGTATAGCTTCTGATGTGCTTTTTAAGTCATACAGCCAAAATACACTGCATTTATTTTAATTCAAACACATATATAAGAATGAATACACATACAAAATATGTTGATACTCACATATAGCACATTTTTCAACTTGAAAATAAGACATTGCTTAAAACTATTAAAAGCATACTGAAAAATAGAGCACATCACATCATTAAAATAAGATAATGCATCTCTCTCTCTCTCTCTCTCTCTCTCTCTCTCTATATATATATATATATATATATATATATATATATATATATACACATACACACACAGTCTGTTCTGTCTGGTATATAATTATTTGCAATACAAAAATCCTATATACCTTGATTTCTTTCATAGGAATCTGGAATGACTGTGCATATAAATGAGAATTACTAGGTTGTCATGCGAGTGTGTATGCTACGCACGAGCTTATATAACACCGATTCAGTGCCATCATTTTTTGGTGATGCATGCTTAGTTGTGATGGTATATGGGCTGGTGCGTACAGGCAAGGTGGTGGGTGCCATTTACTTGCGGACCTGGGTTCGAAACTCCGTGGAGTACAAATTTAATTTCTCTAACCTGTATGATAGTATTGTTTGTTTAAAACTATATATATATATATATATATATATATATATATATATATATATATATATATATATATATATATATATATATATATATATATATATATATCGTGTTTATTGTTTTTGGTCCCACTTCTCCGTTTAGCTTCCATTTTTCCCTGTAGTGAACAAAAAGAAAAGTCCCTTCTCCCTAAAACTGAAGTCTAGCTGATTAGTAAATGATGACATACATGTCTACAAAACATTTTAGGGACATACTCTGGCATGGAGTATTCATTATTCCAGGACTATTTGGAACATTTTATAGTATGAGACTGCAAAAGAAATTTGTAGGAATTAGGAATGTGAGGTTTATATGAATGGAGATTCAAAATTGGGTGTAAATAGAAACCTCCACATTTTGACCTTTAAACTTGCCACTGTAACAGCAATTTGTGCATACCTGACCATGAATCCCTTCCCAGACACAATATGGGGCAGGCCCAAAATCATAGCCAGTTCACACATAGATGATAACAGAAGGAAGCTCCTCTCTCTGCCCTTCATAAACAAGTCCCTCCCATGTCCTTCTAGAATCCTTCCCTCTTTGTCTCTCTATTATCTCAAAGAAAACCTTCTTATACTGTCATTTTTATTGCACTTACTTTTTTTGTTTATTCTTTGTAGAATACATATGTGATTGTTCTTATGTTTTCATCTTCCAAGAATACAAAATTCTAAATTGTACAATACTATTCTTTAAATCAAGTTGTATAATCATGAAATTTACCTCTTCTAATTCAAAAGTTCCACTTTTTACAACAAAAGTTCACCCACTGGACCTGTAAAGTCATGGAAATGTAAGATGTGAAATTTCAATAGTCGTGTAATGAGCATCAGGCCAATTTCAACTGTGCAAAGTTTCTGGCTTATCTCTAAGCAAATTAAAGACATAGTGAATGGTATGCTCGCAGTTTGTAAGATAAATCATCTTTCTATGAATTTCAAACATGTAGGGTACGATATTTTGTCATGCAAGTTTGCTGGGATAGGTTGCAAGTGCTATCATATGTTAAACCGCACAAATTCCAACTCTTTCATAGGAACTTTCTCACAGCGAAGTTATTCCCAAACAAAAAATGTCAAATTATCTCAAAATGTGCTTTCACAAACACCCAAATAAACCCAAATGTACATCAAATCCTACCAGTACCACAAATATACCTTTCATATGCAAAATATACAAAGTATATGTTCTTAAAACACTTGATAAGAAATGGTTATCATTTCAAACAGTGAAAGACAGAATTTATGTTAGGACAATACTGTTGTTGTACTCAGAGTCAAAAACTATTTCAGTGCTTTGTTCTAGAGACATCAATTGATGTTCACGAATTGTCTCCCTTAGTACATAGGCGTCAACCAATTGAGATGAAAACCTGTACACCAGACCAATAAAAACCTTACAAAGACCAAAACACCTTACATGAAAAAATGTATTCATACCTTGTATAAGATCAATAGTTTTAAAACAACAAATGCTATACAAAGTATTTTTACACATATTTACATTTCTGAAACTTTATCTCATTCTTTTTACTTGTGTGTTGTATTACATGCGATGCATGCACCTTCTGCACTTTTCAAAATGTATTCTGGTGTATCTCTGCAGCAGGTGTCATTGTTTACTTTACACTGTAAAAATGATGCTACTTTGTCTGAATTCAAAAACATCCTACATTTTGTATGTATTTTCTTCATCATTGAAAAAGAACTCTCCCAGTCTGCAGCGTTCCTTTCGGATCATATATGCCCAACACCACCATTTTAATGTCTTTACTGCATATTTTGCAAAAAGCATGTGAAGATCCTAACTTTGATACATCTACAATGCCAGGGAAGAGTTCAATCCAACCACCTGAAACCTGCCACAAACTTGGTCAATGTCTTCAAGCTTGTGTATCTTCGAATTAGGCTCAACCATTTGATGGATGGAATATTTCAACTAGATGATAGAAATAAAAAAAAAGAATTAAATAATTTAGATTTGATATGTGATAGAGGAAGATTTTCCAATTACAAAAGTGTTACAAATTTTTATTTTTTTCTCATAAACATCAAGATATAACACCAGGAGCCATCCAAAAATTGAAATCTAAAAATATAAAAAAGCAACAAAGTAGCAGTCCAGAAGTTTGTACCACATAAGCTGTTGATCGTTTTTATTAATTGCATATCTGATTTTTGAAAAGTTATGAATTTGCAATATGGTGTGCCATTTTTGGCCAAAACTGGATCTAAACTGACAGTTACATATTTTCGAGCCATGAAAAGGGCATCACCCTTTGTCTGTATTGCCACACTCACTTTGTCAAGTATGAAAATTGATGTCAACTCTATGCATTTGATAGATAGTAATAAGTATAAATAATAAAATAATAATATATAAAAAATGAAAATATACTTACTACACAGGTAGTTGGTCAATAATAGACATCCGAGTGAGTGTCAAATTTCAAAGTAATAAACGAAAAGATCTTCACACACAAGAGTTGAACCATGAAATTATACTCGTTTCATTATCAGACAAAAGAAAAGCGGGATTTTGAGTATGATTTGATTGGTTGTTTCAGGCCACCCTGATCTCATTGAATTCTAAATACAAACAAATTATGTCCCAAGTCCCAGATTCATACAAAACTAAAACTATATTTTAAAACAATTATTTACAAAAAAAACGTACAAACAGCTGTACATCTGTACACTGACCAAAATAGAAAAAAAAATACAAATTACAGGTATAGTTGACACGTATGTTAGTATGTTATGCTACTAACCTACTCGGCCACATGACTCACATATAATAAATGTATCAGTGACAAGGTTTTTTAATGGTGTACAATGCTGTAGTTTTCTTCTGGACCCGTCATTACTGTTATTCTGTGGTGGTTCTTTCTTATTATAATAAAGGAAAATTAACATTAAACATAATTTTATGATACATTTAAAAATTGAATCATAATCTACTATGTTTTTGCTTAGTAAAGAAAAGCAGGATTTTATATGTTAAATAAGCACATTACTTTAACAGTAAAATTTTCAATCAGTCTTTTAAGAGAATCTCAAAATTTAACTTTTTTTTGCAAATTTTTATAAATCAGCTTTGAAATGGAAAGAATTACAAAAAATGAAAGAAGACATTCTCCTGTAACATTATGTCTACTATTGCTTATTATTTGAACTTTTGGAGACATACATTACAAAGAATGCAAAGTACATTCAAGTGATTGAGGTTCTGCATATTTACAATGCCAGCTAAATACTGAGATAAAGTCATACGCTAAATTTAATACATTTTGTCATAAGTACAGTGTGTTTATTTAGTTTACAATTATAAGGGTTCCCCACAAATATATGAGGTATTTTAATATTTTTTTTTATACTTCAAAATCATTTGATTTACTAAATATAGGCTGGTGCTAGCTGCAAAGTTGCCTGGGTAAATTCCTGGATCCTAATAGGGTCTCTGCTAGGCTTAGCATTTGTCACCAAATGAAAAAAATTATTAAAGTGGTGCTATTATTTACTTACCAGGGAAAGATGCTGACAACAAAATTTTATAAAGTATTTTTTTTTATTTGTCATTGATATAAGAGACTTGGGCCACTTAATACCCTTATTTACTATTTGCTGGCAGTCAGTGGATCATGTTGGTACATGATGAATAAGATGTTATTCCAACATGATTGCAACCAACTGCAAGCTGTTAGTCAGTTTTGGGAAACAATTAAATGTGATTAGTAGGAAATAAAGAATGACCTTGGGATATACTGTGTTTCTGAGCTGGTCAGCTAAAACATCATTGTCATTTGCATGTGTTTACTGCAAACTGTGAGTGTCAGAGACACTTGGGATTACTTACTGTTTTAGGGATTATTCACTTGGATATGAGGCAGATATTGATGAAGTGTCAGTGACATTGTTCATAAAGAAAAAACAGCAAACTGTATTATCAATTATAAATAAACAAACATTAATAAACATTCTTATTGATTCTTTCTTTTCATATGCTATACATCAGCAGAAGTATTGGTAATGCTTAATCATGCATATCTGAATGACATTTTTTTTTTAAATCTGAGATGCAGCAGATCACTTAGGCAGGAATCCTCTGTATGAATGTAATAGGTGGGCAGCAAAATTCAAAGACTTGCCAGTCCTACTTCAGCCACCTGCTTAGTGAGAAAATGTGTTGATCCTTACAAGGACAAAATTCAGTGGCTGAAAGACCCCTTGATGTATATGTTGCCACTATAAGAGTACATCAAAAGAACATGATGCAACAGTTGGGTGGCAAGTTCAAAGACTTTGACTGGTGGCTGGGTGGGAAAATGTACTGATTTATACAGTGCTTAAATTCAGAGGCAGAAAGACCCAGAGATGTACATGTGGTCATTGATAAGAGTACATCAAATAAACAACTTTAGCTTTCATTATTGTGTTCTTTTCCTAGTGTAGTGGAATAAATAGAACATGTGACCTCGGAATCAAGTTGCAAATTTGTGTAAGTATGTTGTGGTTAAATAGCAACCTGACAAGATTGTAATTAAAATTTTTATAAGAGTGTTCAGGTAGCTAGAACTTGAGTTCAGATAGGACAGTAGCTAAGTCTAAGAAAGTGTGATACCTAGCTTAGTGCCTGGAATAAGACCTTCCATGGATAGATAAAATTTAGTCCCATTCTGATCGACAAACAAGAGCTATTTTAGTGTTCTAAAGAATGTAGAAGTTAAACTCATTGGCAACCAACAGTTTTTCTAATTTGCATAGTTTTCTGGGAGGGGAATGCAACTTTTGCTGGTGGGACTTGTATATTTATGAACTGGGGGTCCTGAATTCCTAGTTTTAAAATCCTAGCAAGACCTCTGCATCAAGCTTCACATGTATATTCACATGCATATAATGGTATTATTATATTCATTAATAATTATTTTTGTGCTCTGAAATATAATGAAAACATGTTTAAAACACTGTTTTATTTTCATGTTTATATAGATCAAAAATAAGGCCAATATAATACTAAGCATATATTTAAGTCTCTGCATCATATCATAAAGTTGCTCCTATGGCAGAAAAGTGGTGCCAGATTTTTAAATTAAGTGAATTTCAATGCACAAAGAACATTTTTTCCAATGAAGGCCCTATCCAAGCACATAATAACACCAGTGAAGAAAACAATTTTGAAATATCAATCAAAATGTGTGAAGTAATACATTAGGACAATGGGTCATCTGGTTGAAAGGAGGATAAAAAATGCGTGTGGGAATAAAACATCATTTGTTATCCATATATCACCATGAAAGAAGTATAATTCTGAATACGTTAAAGTAAGTGCTTAAGTGCATCAAACTGAGAGGCCCGGGATTCACATGTGTTTAGACAGCAACTAAACTATTTGTTATGAAAGTTGGCATCTATCTGTTTCACAAGAACATGAGTCTGGTGTCGATGGATGTTGACATCTGTTTGGCAGTATCTGCTGTGTCTACAAAGTCCAACGTGAGAGTGGCAGTCTGCCACATTTGTTGCACTTGTGCTCTGTAGTTGGTTTGTTTCCTTGGTGATGGGTCTTTTAAGGATCCATTTTTTCGACTCTTTCCACCTTGTTAAGCTATGTAACCATCCACAACTTATTATCTTGCAATATTTGCTACCTAAAGAATATACCCTTGGTCTATATTACACGTGTCAAAGGTGTAACGGGAAAATTTGGGTGGATTTGAGTTTTTCGTGAGACCCGAAAAATGGGGTGGAAAAGGTACACACAGTAAACTCGGACTAGAACAGTATAGTAGCGAACCACAAGGATCGTATCGTTTCTTTTATTTATCATGTACATTACACTTGTTACTTATAAATAAACCGTAAGCAAAGATCCCCTGTACCCCAGCAAAAATTGCAGTTGCTCCAACTAGTAATCGCCGAAGCGAAGGGGGAGTATTGAAACTTGGTGTGTTAGCACAAGTACTTACTTTTAGGCCATCTAATAGTGTAACAACTTGCTTATTTGATATTCAATATAAAATAAATGAATATAGAGAAAGCATTTACAATGTTGTGTCGATATACATCAAAAAGTGAATCTAGAATGTATGCAACAAACTCACACAACAAAGGCCGGAAGTATCTTTTCGACAATGCCTAATATGGTCATAGGAACTTTACAGGTACCAAATGTCAGTGACATTGCTTTGACGTTCACTGAAAACAATCCGTTACGTGACAAAGTCAACTATATGTACATTGTTAAACATTTATGTAGAAATGTAAGTAAAAAATAAACAAAATATGCGTATTATTAAGAAGATGTATCAGTATATGAGGCCCACTAATATTTTTGTTGCAGCTAACTTCCTATAGACGTAATAAAACATGCATCAGTCCTCAAGATCCAATATGGACACATCACCATGCATATATATATATATATATATATATATATATATATATATATATATATATATATATATATATATATATATATATATATGTGTATATATATATATATATATATATATATATATATATATATATATATATATATATATATGTATGTATATATATATATATATATATATATATATATATATATATATATATATATATATATTTATATATATATATATATATATATGAATTAGCATTATTTTTATGATGAAAAGTCAGCATATTTAAAGTTAATCGATAAACTTCAATTGATAAGTTGATTTATCATTTAAAAACTTAGCTGAGAGAGAGAGAGAGAGAGAGAGAGAGAGAGAGAGAGAGAGAGAGAGAGAGAGAGAGAGAGAGAGAGAGAGAGAGAGAGAGAGAGAGAGAGAGAGAACAGCTGGAAGGGTGGACACACCATTTTTTTTCTTTTTAGAAAAGTCCGTTTTTGAAAAAAGTTTCCTACAGAAATGGAAATACAAGATCAATAACGCTAAACAGAGATTTCTAACAGACCGAGACTGACTTCACACCGGGTTAGCTCATTTTTGTTATTTTATCCTTTGACGCTTGTATTTCCAAATTTGTAGGCGTCCACGTTTATGATGTTAGACTGGCTCTTGCTTTCGTGTCGCTGAGAAAGCAATGACATTCATGTTGTAGAAATATAATAAATAACATGAATTTATATTGTGTTTGATGCAAAGCATCCACCACCAACAGTGGATTAAGAACAATGTCGACGAGAAATAAAACAAAATCGTGCACCTACAGGCAAGTGTCTTCAATGTGGTACAAGTAAATACAGATTTATCTCTCATGAAACAGGCGGAGATATCACTGCTTCACTTGGAAAATTACCACGAGTTTCATGGGCTAAGTAACCTGACGAGAAGCATATCCATGGATATAATTACTGTGGACTGGGAATTAGACTCGATATCCAACTTGACGAAAAAAATCAACCAAGACCTAGAGATTATCCAATAAATGAGTTTGATCAAGCTTGGCATATTCATGATGTCGCATATAAAAATCCGGATCTACAATAGCGACATATTGCAGATGTGAAGTTGATTCACACTTTAAAGTCTGTAAAAAAAATCTCTCAGAGAATCACTAGCCAATTGGCTGGTAAGATCTGCGATGAAAGGTAAACTAGTGTTAGGGGCTAGTAATTAATCATAGATAACTATTATAATGGAATCGATTTATTATAGCCAAAGATGATATTGTTGGGGTAGAGCAGCGAGTAGTAAACTTACTGATGCAGCAGGTGTCGAAATTTCTGTTGCCGCAGATTAGTTAGCAAGACAGGCAATATGGCAAAGTTTTCTACCACCACCTAAAAATGTTCAGTACGCACATTTTGATATCAGCACTCCCAGTGAAGTTCATTAGGCAGAAAATTTGTTTTTATCCCATGATACTATTAAAACTGATTTAGGTCAATCGCTCATATACAAATACGAGTTGACTGTCGTGGATGTTGAAAGTAGAAATAAAGAAGCAGGGACACTATAAGCAGATACAGCAACTGAAGTTGCATCTGCGTTTGAACGAATTCATCAACGATGACCTATGCGATGGCCTCAGTTGCTACAGACTGATCCTGGCAAAGAATTTATTGGTGAAGTAACGTCGATGATGAAACAACATGACGTCAAATTCAGACGAGGACACACCGCAATTTACCCCGATCAGACAATCGTGGAACGATTTAATCGAACATTTGCTGAGCAATTGTTTGGATATTAGAATGCGCAGGAAATATCCCTAAATAAGGTTTAGGCGGATAGGAGATCTCGTGAATGGGTTGCATGACCACCAATTGTGATAGCTGCGTTTAAGAATGAAATTACTCGTCGAATTTCTATGAAACCTATGAATACAATCACAAAAAGCATATACCAGCACAACAACGTGACTCTTTCTTGAAACTATCATTACTAGTTTATGTGACTGTCAGATATTTATTTGAACCTGGTGAACTTGATGGTAGTAAAAAAGAGCAACTTATTATATTTGGAGTGTGACCACACAAAATGTTCAGCGTGGTAAGATCCATGGGTAGACCTGCAATGTACAGACTAGATTCAGCCCTACTCCTCAACGTGGATTTGTACGTGAACAATTACAAATAATTTCTTGAAGATACACAATTACCACCGCCTTCACGTTTGCGAAGGATAATTGACTAGCAATAAGGCACAAGCTCATCGGCGTCGATTACTCTCAAGACAGTTCAGCATCACATTATCGCGTGTATGGCCGATACTACTATTAATTCTTTCCAATGTAAAATGTCGCGTTTAATTACACGAACACTGCCGCAACATTCTTCAGTTACACCAAGCTTAGTGATTATTTTGTTGTTGTTTCAGTTTCATGATAAAATTCAATATCAACATCAAAGTCATATTTATTTTGTTTTTGTCAGATCGCTGATAACTAGCTGATTTTGTCCTTCCTATATCATCATAATTGCCAGCAATAGTTTCCTGAGTAATTGCGCGGTCGATGATAATGTTCCGTAGCTGATACATTCTTATGACTCTCGACACTGCTAGAGAAACTAAATTTGATCATTTATACGATCATCAAGAATCCATATATATATATATATTTTTGGAAATAGTTAATCCTTGTGTCCAATGAATCGTTATGGCATATCCTAGAGACCATGGAGAATAATCAATCGTTAACTTCGCTCTCAACAACACTCACAGGATCCAAAACAATATCTTTAAGAACGAGGTTTTGTTTCTCGTTAATTTTAGGAATCTCTACTTATTATTTATTTTGCGTGTATCTGCTGGGCGATAACACAATTTCACAGGTAGATCTGAAAACCTTTATTTGTGTAACAGAAATAATTGTTGTTGAAGTGAATTACGAACTGTCTTTCTACTTGCAACTATCAGATCACTTGGTCTCCATAAATCCAAAATTCATTCATATGAGTTTCTGTATTTACGTTACGCATTATTTCACGTTGAATTTTATCTGGTTGTAGTCTGATTAATTTTTTTTCAACTCTTTCAAAGTTAAATCAAGTCCCCGGTGATCATCAAGTATTTACTCATATTAATCTACATATATTTTTATCCGTTCATGCAGAGATGGTCCACCAAAAGGTGGTGGTTGACCATGATCACAACACTTGATAACAGCTGTATTTCGAGTCAATAACCAGTCAAGAAACATTCTTAATACCTCCACAGATACCGTGAATATTTCATCCCAAATAATTATCTTAGGGATATATTTCTCACCCATTCGTTCAGATGTCCATGCATCCCCTTCCATCGAAAGATGCTGTGTTAAGTATGAGATTTAGCTATTTCATCTCGGAGTTGGTGCAATTATGTCAAGATTCCGTAATAATTCCATCGCAAGCGTTGTTTGACCACAACCTCCAGGTCCATTGAGATAAACGGTTTTATGTCTGGCCACAGGATCATATACAGATGGAGCCGATGCAACTTTTGACATCTGTTTATTTTTGTAGTATGTTTCATCAGACCCATAATCAGCAGATTCAGAATAACTAAGTATTTTTTCATTTTTAACTCTCCACTCAATAATGGAGCTTTATAAATTCCTATATTACAATTATGTAACAAACCCACATTTTCTTCTTTGATATTAAGTGAATCTTTTACAACTCTAACTGCGATATCAGGAAATCTATTTATCATCTATAATAAATTTATCGAGACATAAATTATCGAAGCTCATAAATGAATAAACTTCGTTAAATCTATATCGATGTAACTTACAGTTGTTCCTAGTTTGGTTCCATCTGATAAGTAAACATTATTCCGACTTATAAATATATTTTTCTCCGTTGTATCAGCATTTATAAAATCGAGCTCAGCATCGTCGATTATTAATCTTGCAAAATGCATTTTATAATCATAGGAGATCCCCTGTGTAAGTTTTCCAGTTATTTTTCTGCATAAATTCCTTTTCTATTCCAACCTCGCTAAAATCATCATTATCAGGATTTGGTAACCAAAACAGCCACTTGTGCGCGATAGGATAACATTGCTTCAGTTACGGTTAAAATTATATTGAAACACCCCCATCAATCATATATTTCAACAAAACAATGGAAGCCCAACCACGATTATTAAAATGATATCCAAACTAAGCACCACCAACCAGGTGAAGACGTTACGGCGATGCAAACTCAAATGATTCAATACAATCGAATCCAGGTGAATCAAAATTTGGAAAAGGTCCATTTAATAATATCCGAGTCATCTCTTGTTTTCGATGTCCAAATCTTTTGAAATATTCATAACTAGCTCCAATTCCAAGAAAACTTCTGGGATAACATGTAACCATATCAACTGAGATAGCATCCTTTTAATCGAATATAGTATTCCACAATCCGCTCTGTCTATATTCAACACAACGTTTTAAATATCTTCAATAAATTTCGATCTTGTCGGTTTCCATAAATTTTCTTCTGAGCAAAATGAGCAGCAAACGACGGAACGGTAAACAATTATTTAATAATTGTTCCGCAGTATTATCATCTTTTGTGTATCTGAACGCCATATTTTTAATTTTCAAATGGAGGAACTAAGATCGACAAATATCTCCATTAGGCCGTACAAACTAATAATAATTCACAGATTCTGAACCTTGAAATAACCAAACTGATGCAGGATTACTTTTACTAATTGATCTAATATTTGGCCAGCTGTTATAAATAAGCAATTGCACTAACGTGATTTCTTTGGCTGAAATTGCTGTTGGAAAACTAACGTCAATCTCAGGCTTTGACGAGCTTGCTCATATCATCATGGTTGTTGGTGTTGTTTTATTATCGACGATTTGTTCTAGCAATTCTTGCGACATTATTACTTAAGTCCTGATTTTAAATGTCGGAGACGGCGTCTGAATTTTCAGTTATTTCTTGGTAAACCTTAATCATTTCTGCTAATTTCTTGTATAATATTATTCCATCATTGAGTCTTATGATATCGGTAATGATAATTTGGCGTGTGGGAGTGTTTCCACGGATAGCAACGTTGTATATTCGTGTAAGTTATCAGCCGCACACGCATATATCTTGTTTGCATTGATATTAAGAATACTAGCAACACATGTTATAACTGTAACAAAAATTTATATTTTACCGGTGCTATTATGTATGTGGCTGACAAAGATCCGATTATAGTTGCTGCTTCAGCGACTACCGCGGATGCAGAATATTCAATTATGTCAGTTTTAATGTATACGCATCTTTTTCAGTTGTGTCTGTCATAAACATATTTGCTCGAATCTGAAACTTTGATTTATATAATCGATTGGTACATTATATAAATTGCTAACACTTCAAGTATGTGATAGTTTAGGAACGTATTCAATACACCAATAGAACAACACGCCGAGGTCTTTTTCTTCGGGTTGCACCTCGAATGTTTCCTTGTCGTTTTGCTCCAATATCACTAACATAGATCCAGAAGATCCACCCGACGAAGTCAGGACTGAAGTACACTGTGAAATTGTGATAAATATTGTAAATTTTGTGGCGACGAGTACTGAGAACCTGTATATAACGGAAACCTTAGCGGTATGTATGATGGATTTATTGATTTAATGCTTATCCAGATACTATTGTATATACTACAACATCGGTTATATTCTTTATGTCAGATAGTTTAACGTCGATGACTTCTGGACATCCAAATGATTAATTAATGGTCATATTTGTATCTCTATAAAAGTGGTCATTCCCTCATTGATTGTCATTAATGAGATCATCATCGGGATGTTGCTATTGTCGACGTATTTCTTCGTTTCAGCGTCATCGCTTGATTCTGGTTCTCCAAGACCAGTACTTTTATTATTAGCCATATTGTATCACCGGTCGATAATAAAAGATCGTCGATCTCTGTTCTGATCGTGTTGTTGTTAGTCTACGTATCTTTTTTGTTGCCACATCTTCGTTTGATTTTGTTTCTCTCACATTAATAATTTTTATTTGCTCATTTTGAGATCGCCATACATAAGATCTCAAATTCCTCTAAAGTGTCCGGTAGTTGCTCCCATGATTGTAGAAGTGAATGAGATGAAGCATTCAGAATAGAAAGAGATGAAGCATTCAGAATAGAAAAAATAGGAAGACCAACGTATACACGTGGAGGTGGGGAGACGTGAGATACACGGGGACAAGAGTGGAAGCGACGCTAGGTGATACAAATCAGTAGTGAATATTGTGCTATTTTCACCCCTTGTTATCATGAAGACATAAGTCCAAAAGAGAACACTGCTATTACATTCTGTTAAAGCACATATTTTTGAATTGAAAATGCCACTTTTTGTTTGTCATTGATTAAAATTGTTGTTTTCTTTTGTAATGGGGCTCGTATTCTATTACTTCTTCTCAATAGTCTTGCTCAGTTTTCTATTAATGTTATATCAATCCACTCACGGCAATAAAATCGAAGGAGGCCATCCTCTAGATAACGATTACCAAATGTATTCAACGACCTGTTTATTAAGAGGGAAAACGTTATAACCCGTTGAGAACGTTGGACGACGTGGTATGCTCATGCACGACTTTATGAGGCGGCGTTGGCGACCGTGACACAGCGACGAGCACAGTGAGTACTTCACGTCCACATATTGGTGGATCAGTTATTGTCAGTGTTGGTTATGTTGAATACCAGACGGGAGTGATTTGAAGTCCGAAGACATGTTTTAAAATTTTTTTCGGTGGTGCCAGTCTATGCGAAGATAAAGAACTCCACGTGGATCAATCGCATACTTGGACCAGAACTTCCATCAAAATTAACGATAACGGTTGCAACACGGTTCGGTTGTTTTGGTAACTGATCACGCGTGAAAACACCTCTGAAGTTCTTTATGTTTAATTTTTTTAGCGACATCAAGTAAATGAAAGATAGAGATGGGGAGCATGTTAAACGAAGTCTCCCGGGCAGTCTTAGACCTGAGTCGCTCGTGGCTTTACCTTACAATGAATAAGGGGTTCCTGGCAGTCTTAGATCTTTTCCTTTGTTTGGAAGTCTTTAGTCCGTTACCCGTTGCTTTCTTTAATGTCATCTCAGCAGCAGTTCCAACACCACCAAATGCAGCTGCTTTGCAACAGCAGGGGATGCAGCCGCTATGAACGCTGGTATAGCTGCATGAAGTAGAATTATACTACCCGTCTAAGGAATATCTTTACTGGCATCCGCAGGAAGATTAAATATACCGCCGGTCTTTGATCATTTCGCGTCATTGAAGTGCCTGAGTTGACGGTAAGTCAGTTTTGTTTGGACCAGGTGCAATCTGTGCTGATTTTGGCAATTTTTTATTCCCGAATTCGTTTATGTTTGTAGTTTTTTTTAAATCTAACCAGGAGTAAGAATAACACTAAAATGATGCTATGACATTAAATTATCATCAGCGATTTTATTACTAATCAAGAGTGATTCAGTTGCATTTTTTTCAACTTGCGAATCAATGACTCTCATTCGTCCATCAACACCTTCATGCAACATTGTTTTGTCTGAGAGTATAACAGCAATCTTTCTGTAATTAGCAATAGCTCCTCTTGCCAATCTAAATTCAATAATATATCTTCGGATAGTTCTTAATGCCCGTTTATCCGTAATGAAACTTCAGGAACACCAAGTTTGTTAAATATTATTATGTTTGTTTGCAAGTTTACTCGTTCAGTATTATGGAAAGCAATGAATATCTGTCGCAATGCAGACACCTTGCTGTGACGTTATCTGTCATGTTAATAAACCTCAATATTACTTTGAACACTATCAGTGGTCATCGTCAACCATGATAATGTTGATTTCCATCTGAGTCAATAAAAGAGAGCAACCCTTGCTGTTCGGGCAATGACGGTATCATTTTTGTCATTCACAATGATAGTTTTGTCAATATTACTTTAGCTGCATCACCGATAGGGCGCCAGAATGTATCATCGTCGGTAGCCTCTATTACAAGAACAACTGTACGCTTGGCTTCAAAAATGACATTTCTGACATTTCTGCAAAATCCAAAGATATGTGACAGTGGAATTTCACATGAAAATCCTCTACTTCCATCAGCATTAGTCGACGTACTGCGAATCCTAGGTTGAATTCTGGATTAGCACCATCAACCACCTGAGCCAAATCGGCGTAAGCGTTGCCGGCATTGTTTCTTGGTCATTTTATATCATATGGTCTGTTGTCAGGCTGGTCCAAAGTATCATTTACAAGCATCATTGACGTATCATCTGTTTTAGAATTCCAACTTCAACTTCAGTAAATGCTTCAGCGGGTAAGAAATATCTGCTTATATCGTGAACATGCAATTCATTTCGCACACGCTGATTTGGCTCTCGTGCATCATACAAACAGTATTGATAATCAACTATCGATTCATCTTGGAAGACTGGTGCATCCATGTCAATTGCTGGATCAGATACACGCTTGAAAATATTTATTATTAATTCTTTACAGTCTAACACGAAAACCTCTTCGTGCTATCAGACTATCAAATATATTTCTTCTTTTTCTGATAATGGTACACCAGCTAACCCTGCTAGCTTGTTTTATTTGCAGTTTGATTTATTATTATACTAACATTTGCAGGCATAACGTTTGTGATAGGTAATTTTACTGACTGAGATCGAACCGCCTGTGATATGCATATTAAAGTGCTAGTCTATCCTCGATTTCCGAGAATGCTTTACTAGCAACATTACCAACGTCACCAATACCTTTTTCACAAAAAATATCAATTGTATTGCTTTTGTGGCTATACTTCTAATAGACTCTGAACAACACCACTGAGTCCATCTTCGTAGATCTTTTTAAGTTGTTGATTATCGCAAATTTATCACTCTGACCATTACAGGTCTACGTTGAGAATTATGTATGACCGTTCTATTTTCTTGTCACTGATCTGACAGCATCAATCACTGCGTCAATCAGCAACGATTTCATCAATGAGGAACCGATAAACATTACTGTCCATGAAACATCCTGAAAATAATCTCAGCCAAATAGCAGCTGCTTCATTAATGATTTCTAGAGACTTATTTATATTAAAAAAGGCTAAAAATGTTCAATTTTACGTAGCCGGTTTGAACTGACCAGAACTGGCTGACACTAGTTGGAACCGGTTGGAACCTGTTTAAACCGGTTTTTGTCGTTAAAAAAGGTTAAAAATAGTTATGTATCTCATTTATAAATGCAGTATATCTTGTATCATTATTTCTGGCCTGATCAGCATCGTAGTATATGCGAAATATCCACTTGTACCAGTTTTCACGACCTACAATTTGTTTAGCATACTCAGATTTTAAAACTTTTTTTCTCTATCATCAAAACTTAACGCGGCAAACGCAGGTAATTCACGCTGCTAAGTTTTTACGTGCTTAAAAATTTATTTGGTAAATTTATCACTCACTTAAGTTCTGACTCTTGCTTTTTCTGATTCTGATTCTGGTATACAGCCTTAAATAATTATTCTGTATCCTCCGTATGTTTAACTCCAGCTTTCTGACGATCTTGTACCTTTTTTGTTGACAGAATCACGGTCTGGAAGACATTTCTTAATTACCTCTGGTCGCTGTTGATCTATTTTAGATGTATGATATTCCATATTTAGCGGTATTATTGTTATAATAATGATTTAATTACACCAGCAGCAGAAGGAAGGAGACGAAAAAATGTGAGTGTCCATTGTCGGTAAATTATAACGCATAAAAATACATGCATCAAAAGACAAAATAATAAAAATGACCTAACCCGGTTAGAAGTCTTGGTCGGTTAGAAATCTCGGTTTAGAATTATTGACCTTGTATTTTCATTTTTTAGGAAGCTTTATTTTGAAAAACGGAATTCTCTAAAAAGTTGTATGTTCGCCCTCCTGCTGATGAGAGAGAGAGAGAGAGAGAGAGAGAGAGAGAGAGAGAGAGAGAGAGAGAGAGAGAGAGAGAGAGAGAGAGAGAGAGAGAGAGAGAGAGAGAGAGAGAGAGAGAGAGAGAGAGAGAGAGATCTGGATCTTTAATGGAGATTCTAAGGAAATAGTGATCAAATACTAAAGACTTTAGTCATGGAAATAAAATAAATTTATTGAAATACTAGAACTTTCATTAGCGCGTGACTCTTGCACATCCAAAATCGTGCTACTTGAACCTTAATACTTCCGCAAAAGTGTCGACTCCTACATTAATAAATAAAAACACATGCACAAATAAGACACATTTTTCTCACAAATGGTGTTAAAGTGAGGCTGCACATGAAACTTACAGGCTTACTGCTAAAATGCACAATACTATTTTAATATTGCCACTAAGTGGAATTGACAAAATGCTAAAGTTGTGGTACTTCAAAGCGAATAAACCCGATGAAAGGGAGAAATGCTAGATTTGAACGATGTATAGACTTTTCATTTAGGAACCAGCTTGACTGAGACAAATCAAAAGTGTAGCATGGCACTGCAGAGTTTGATGAATATGAATTTATACGTGAAGGTAATGTGATAGAACTATGTAATATAGATGAATCCAACATTATGCTAAAATTAAAATATACACAAAATACGAAGAAACAGATGGAGGATGTGTGTCAAGACAAGATTACAAAAACTGTTGTTCTACATAGATATAAATAGATCGCCTTTGTCTAAAGATGTACACCCATGAGTCCTGTATCCCTCAAAATTATTGCCGTTACAAGGTGTCATGATAGATAACAAAAGCGATTCCCCTCTCCTTGGGCCATCAAAAATGCTCTCATGCGGCCCTCATGGTGGTTTGATTTTGAGATTTCTGATTTAATCCAACCAAAACAAACGAGTGGCCATGTATATAGAGCAAATGTGTCATAGTAGTTGTTCCATGGATTTCTTGGGGGCCACCAAAAGGACAATATTACGCCCGTAGGTTAATATTCAGGGAGGTGGGCAATTAAGAATCAAGGGGAAATTATATGCTAAAAGGTCTGTGGGTTTAATGAAGAAATGCAGTCGCGTACTAAGGGTTAATGGTGTTGGGGGACAGTGCCGGAAATGGTGACCAGGGTGACGATGATCGCTCGAATGGCCAGAATACAAGTGCCCAGCTTGATGAATTTTGGAAGGATGCACTAGCCCTCTCCAACCAGCTAGGGAGTTGGGAGATCGCTTCTACCTCCCCCTAGGTGGCCGTGGCGATTTTTTTGGTCGTCAAAGTTTTATTTGCAATTTAATGCAATTTGATTGCTTTTCCTGGCATCTAAGATTTTTTTATTGGCGTCCAACGACCTCTGGCGCCTTGGCAATCACCCCGTTAGTACGCTACTGTGGGAATGATATTGACAGGGAAAACGTGTTTATGGGGACAAACGTGTTTATAGAGACAATGGTATTTATTGGGACAAAAGTGTGAATAGGGGAAAAAGTATGTATGAGGTCAAGGGAAATTGTAATGTTAAGTTTGTGATTGTCATAGTCCGTTTCCATGTTGTACGGGGAACATAATGTTAATATTTTTAGATACTATCAAACACTTTCTTTTATTCCCTCTATCACCCGTTTTTTTATTACTATTCAATCTCATACACCTTACAATCCAGCACCGACTCTTTGATTACCAATACATACATTCATGCATGTATGCATACATACATCCATAAATGCGCGCTTGTATACATGCACATATATATATGTGCATGTATACAAGCGCGCATTTATGGATGTATGTATGCATACATGCATGAATGTATGTATTGGTAATCAAAGAGTCGGTGCTGGATTGTAAGGTGTATGAGATTGAATAGTAATAAAAAAACGGGTGATAGAGAGAATATATATATATATATATATATATATATATATATATATATATATATATACACATACATATATATATATATATATATATATATATATATATATATATACACATACATATATGTATATATATATATATACACATACATATATACATACATATATACATACATATATGCATACATACATACATACATACGTACGTGCGTACATACATACATACATACATACATACATACATACATACATACATACATACATACATACATACATACATACATACATACATACATACATACATACATACATACATACATACATACATACATACATACATACATACATACATACATACATACATACATACAACAGGGCCGTCTGATTTATTAACCAAAGTTAGTTAACACATACTGAAACTCTTCATTTTAATTCTTCTCCTCAAACGTTTTTACAAGATGGTTACACCAATACTCAAATCAGACGCCTTTCTACATAAGTTCATTTTGTCTGTATGAACGTACCAGTCAGTAATCTCTGTGATGGCCCATCATGCCTTCACATGGATTAGGTAGTTCCGGTTAAACTGAAGATTCGGTATACAAGTTGACTTGGTCTTGAGAATAGGTACAGTAATCGGACAATGCACTAATGAAAAATATATTCGGGAGCTGCTGCAATGGTTATCTCATATTTTGAGTGATGAGGCCCCGGATGACCGAGTGGTTTAAAGTTCTCGCCTTTACCGATCATTGCCATCTCACTCTGTCCGAATGGGTTCGAGTCTTAGGGTCGGCAATTTTTGGTATGTGGGAAAGTTTGCCATTTGCTTCCCTTGGGTCGGTGGTTTTTCTTGGGGTTTTCCTGCTTCTTCCTCTATTAGTTATACTGGCTCCGTATATAACATATCGTGTGCTGAAAGCGTCGTTAAACAACAACATAAACAACAACTATATTTGGAGCGTTAGTACAACAACAATGTCTATGAACAAAGTTTCAACATGTTTTCTTACTTCCAGAAACAACGAGTTTAACTCTACATTGGATGATTTTCTGTCGCCTGTACAAGAGTTTTTGCCTGCGACGGTAGTACTGTCATCACTTCCTTCTCCAATATTACCATTAATAGATGATTTTGGAAGGAGACAGAAAGCAGAATTGCAGAATTGTTTACAACGACAGAGAGCAGCAGCAGAAACATGTATTCAACAACGGCAAGAAGAAGCAAGAAAAAAAAAGGTGAAGAAGAGAACAGTAAAATGTTTACTTATGAAGACCAGAAGAAGAGAACGAAAACAAAGATGTTGTGTGTGCTACAAAACATTTTGGCAGAGTTAAATTATCTGAAATAAACACTGCCTGATTTAGGCCCTGTGCTAGTTAAGTTATGAGACCCCTTACAATGAAAAATTAATCGTAATTTTTTTCCCAAGAAGATGCCCCCCCCCATCCTTTCTTGTCCAACAAGGGAACAAGGAGCCCTGTGCTTAAGCACACCTTGCACAATGGTAAATCAGGTACTGGAGATAAATGTAGAGATATTTTTTTCTACCTAAATCCAAGAGAAAGAGACCTTCACGTGCCAAGATATCTTTAAATAAATTACTAAATCATAATACGTTAGGAGAACTACCACTACTTCGCAAATCCAACCCTCCCATGTTAAAACGTTTTAACTAAAAAGCTAAAAGCTATCTGACCACCTGTCTAGCAGTTAGATAGGGTGATCTACCTTTAATACCGTAATTGGTGTCAGAAGCCAGTCTGTTAGTGCTTCCGCCGAGTAGAAATCGCGCTACATACAGGCATTTTAGAAGTTTTCACCTTAAAATAAGTAGGAGGAGTTTCATCTTTGAAAGAAAGTATACACCATCTATAAGTTTCCAATTTTTTCGTTCTTTCTATCGTCGATAACAAATTTATAACTTTTTAGTGTTATAACTTTGCCGTCTTTTCAAGATTAGGCGCCTTTGATATATTCCTGCACGGGTTGCGATGACATCCTCTCACATTGCTATAACTGTATTAATAAAAGCGGGTCGGGTGAATAATATAGAAAACTCATTTGATATTGCTGTATAATTTCCGATACATCTGGATACATACAAGTACGTTTTTTTTATCATCTTCTATTAGCGTCCACTTCATAGTTGTATCCGTGACGCTTTACTAATTTTTAACTGTATAGAACGTCATCAAGCCTTTCTTGTTATTAACATTGTCTCACAAGGGACATTTTAGCGTGTACTTTGTCAATATCACTAACGTTTCAGTGCTTTTTCTGTACAAAGTTTGTGTTTACTTTAGAAAATTAGTTTGTAAGAAAATTAGTTTGTATTACTGTAAAGCTTCCACCGTGGTCGGATAGGTACAGGTCAGTTGACTCCTAACGTCCATTTCATACACGTAGTTACTATAAGCTACTCTTCAGTGATTTTACCTGTAATAACTACAAAAATGGCCTTAATTTGTTACTAGAATTGATTATTTAGCGTGAATTAAGCATTAGGACTACGCTCTAAATATTTACATGTACTCTGCACGGGCCTCCTTTTACACACACACACACACACACACCATATATATATATATATATATATATATATATATATATATATATATATATATATATATATATATATATATATATATATATATATATATATATATATATATATATATATATATATCAATGTGTGTACCTTTGCACAGGCACTGCAAAGCCCATAAAGCAGGACACGTGTTGCACTAAAATGTATATAATCTCGGCAATATTTTGTATTATAGATTTAGGCCATGGGCGAGACAGTCTAAGAACCACTCTGCATGTGCAATATTCTCAGGCTGTCATTTATATATATATATATATATATATATATATATATATATATATATATATATATATATATATATATATATATATATATATATATATATATATATATATATATATCACACCTGCATATTAATGGCATATGTCAAAGAGCGACAATACTATGGGTACTAAGGGAAAGGCTCAGAGGTATACCGTAAGGTGAGAAAATATCATCAACCTGCACGAAAGGGTTCGAAACCATATCAATTAATGCAACAGGAACCTCAATTACAGCCTTGCATATCAAAATTACTGACTAGCTTCCATGAAAATATCCCGCACGCAGATCCAACCATAAGAACTGGACAACGTCATGACATTCAAGATGAACACGTTCGTTCACGACTGGACTCGGCAAAAGAAATCTAATCTCATTGCGATACGAGCACACTCCATCATACAGCATCAGCCACGAGAAAAACAAACTTGTCCAGTTCCAGAACTCGCATAGTACCTCTAAGCACTTTCTGCGTACGATGCCTCGTTTAGTGCCTTATACACAGGAACCAAATTAGTGACATCAGCAGGGGAGGAGGAAGAGGGTACTTCGCCGTAAAATGGAATTCTGTTAGTCAAGGCTAATGATGTCAAGTCCATAATTCACTTCTTTGAAAAATTACACCAATAGTATTTTTCAAGGCCACATGTATCTCTTAGAAAAAGAGATGCAACTCAATGATTACCAAATCAAGTTAAATTTAAATCCCTTTCCATATGATTCAATGTGTGTGTGTGTGTGTGTGTGTGTGTGTTTGTGTGTGTGTGTGTGTGTGTGTGCGAGCCTTTAAATGTCTTATCGAGAGTATACAATTCAAGACAATGAAACCAGTTGTCTTTTGGTATATTCTCTTCTAAATTATAAAAAGTCCATTTAATTTCACAAAATCTCTCCCTTTTTACTGTCATTCGTTCCTCGTCTTCACTATCATCTAGATGTATTGCTTTGATGCATTTCTTGACGGGCATGGGTAGTTCTTCCTTTTCTGAAAACCTCCCTTCCTACCCCTCATCCTCCTAGCTTGTTCTATTTTTTTAGGAAAATATGAAGAAGTTTGTTCTTTGTACTGACAAAGATAACACGTATCTTAACCTTTGTATCTGTTTATATCATCTTTCCTTTGCCTTATTTTGTTGCAGGAACACCCGTAGACGTATTTTCGGCTGGAAGTAGGTGGAAGACATGTACTGGTCGGCTAGTACATTTTACGGATTTATGCCAGACCATGTTGACAGGTGATTGGGGGGGGGATGCCCAGTCAACCCTAACCCTCGCCCTATTGCATCTATGTGCTGGGCGCCAATGTGTCGTGGATATTATGGAGCCGAATGTCCTTTTTCCTGACAGATATATCAGGTATCATGACTTTTATCTAGAGAAGAGTAGTCCGTAGTCTTTTTTGATGTATACTTTTCAACGACTCTCCGAAGTTTCTCTCACTCTTTCTCTATGAATGTATGTATGTATGTATGTATGTATGTATGTATGTATGTATGTATGTATGTATGTATGTATGTATGTATGTATGTATGTATGTATGTATGTATGTATGTATGTATGTATGTATGTATGTATGTATGTAAATGGCCACGACTTTCGGGTGGCCTCATGTGCTATCTGAAGTGTTAGCCTAAGTACATGCCAGTGATTTTGAAGATGTCATGAATGAGTCTGCACAAACGCCCTCTACCGTCTCTTCCACAAGACCAAGAGGATACATATCCACTCAGAAATAAAATCATTCAGTAGCTTCCAAAATTTCATATCAAAATTCGAGACACAAAAAACTTACTTAAGAAAATTTAATCCTACAACTAACATCTATACTGTGAAATTTAAAAAGTTGAATTCTGAAGGGCCAAAAATCTCGTTTCTGAATCGAGTTTATCACACCAGCAGACATTACACATCATACAAAATTTCAGGAAGCCCAAGAATTCAGTGACGAGTTTAATACGATCTATGGTGAAGCTACTTTTCACATGACACTCGTTTGAAATTCGAAAAGGTAACGGACGCAGAAAAGGATTATTGATGGACGACATTCGCGGCAACAAATGTATTCAAATTGACAATTCACAAGGTCAGATGTACTTAGATCGTGACATCATCGTGGAATGAACGCATGCCGAAAAGAATGAGACAACAGAATGGAAAAAGGATGAGAAAGCATTCTAACATTGGTTATAACCAAATAAAGAAATGCAGTATAATTTCTTTCACAGCATATAACTACATGGACAGTGTGTTGCCTTTTTGAAATGCAAAAACTTAAAGACGTATTGGCTTCTCGCTATAAGTTGACAGTTTACTCTCTGGTGGTTCTCTGGGCTCTTGGTGTTTCGAGGATCCGATTTCACAGACGGATAAAGAAGTTATCAATTGGGAAAAAATATTCATTGCCGAGAGGGATATCGAGGATTTACCATCCTGTCTTATCACATAATTGACAGGGAAAACGTGCTTATTTTATGTCGTACATGTGCAGAAATATGTAAACAAGACAATCTTTGTTGCCACAAGGATGAAGAAAGCGCTCTGACTGGAAGGTGGGTGAGTGTCGAATTGAATCAGTCTTTGGATTGTGGATACCAACTGTTAAAAGTGTACGAAATTTGGCACTTTCCTCAGAACAATACAAGGACGACGGGGATATGTTCAGTCAATGTCAACGGATTTCTCCGAGTGATAATAGAAGCTAGTGGCTATCCAACTGCGTGTCAGGATCAGGAAGATAAAGAGACATTCAATGAACGATACCATTCCGTAGAAAATGTCGCTTTGGCACACGTGCAAAAACGAAGGAAGGAAATCATTTGCCAAAGTAATGTTCAATGTTTTGTGTGGAAAATTTATGCAATCATCACATAAACATCAAAGACAATCGTTTAGATGCATCGATGGACGAACACCTAAAAGACAAAACTATCAGTTGTACGAGCCGGACAGGCTCAAATCAGGTTCAGCAAAGCTCATATTCGTAAGGTACTAATCCGCGGGAAAGTCCACAAAATTGAGAGAGAGTGATACAAGACACAAATATTTACTGAACATCGGTGTTTGTGTAAAATACAACAACTCTGTGCGAGCTAATTTATCGACCAAAAATCGCGTTCAGTTCCTATTGCTCTATGTTCTGCAAGTCTTATAGCCATCCATTTCGCCACAGTATACATACATACATACATACATATATATATATATATATATATATATATATATATATATATATATATATATATATATATATATATATATATATATATAAACACCTTTATTTAGATTTTATATATAGTGCATTCTACTTCTGTATGCTTATGTTGCTGCAAATTTTGGCTAGTACAAAGTATCAAAGAAAAGAGTGAAGGCAACAATTTTTTTAATAGAGTAAAAATGTGCAAAAAGGACTTAACACTTTGTGAATATAATCCAAAAATTAATCCCAGAACTGAAGCACACAAGTCCTATCACTAAAATGTCCTAAATAAATCAAAGTTAGAATCTCGGTGGAGTTCAAAGATGGCGGATGACAGACGAATGAAGTATTGATGTCGAAAGTTCCACGTTGAATTTTATGAATCACAAAATAATATTTCGGCTTTAGTGCTCTGAATAATTTCCACTGAATGTCTCTGTTCAAAGCTTTGATGACGAAACACTTATTTTCTAGAGAATATAAATTATTCTTAAGTAAGGAATAACTCAAAAATTGGCAACAACAAAACAATACTTTTGATCTCTAGAAGGTACTTTTACGACTGAATTACAAAAACAGTAATCATGAGTATTAAACCCCACTAAAACGTCATTTCGACACATATGATCGGTAGCATGACCACTATACACAAGCCACTAGACACATGCGCCCGAAATGTCTTATATAAGATCCAATAATAAGAAAACGTCGATGACACAATGTCATTACGCAAGTCATGCATGCATGACCTTGATACTGACCAATTATGTAAACTTCAGGTTTACAAAGTTCTCTAAACGAGGGCAAATAAAAATGATGCTAATGAAATACGTTTCAGTTCTGAACAAACAGACTGTACTTTAAAAAATAAAATATTGAATCCCGTGAAAATAATCATAACATTAAAATGTAATGAAAGAAAAGTTTTAAAAAAGAATTTTAAAACTAACATGCAAGCAAATTAATTACATATTCGTAACACCTGGCTACAGTTTCTTTCATCTCTTTTAGTCAATGTCAAGGTCAGCTTGGCATTTTCTCATGCAAAAGACATGATAATAAGAATATTTTGTATGTAAAGCAAGTTTTGACAAATAAGGAATACGATAATATTTGTACGTATCAGGGACTCGCCTACTTTCAGCGTCTTATTTAGCCTCTGGCAGTTTGTCAGATATTTGCAAAGATTGTTTTGAGACATGTCAGCATTTTTATGACGCGTAGGTGTTAATTGCTAAAAAACAAAACAATTAAATGGACAAAAATATGTTGTCTTAACTCATTCTCAAAAGTAGAATATTCAAATATTTTGAAGTATGTCGTTTGAATGTTACTATATGATATTGTTACTCTATTGTCTTAAAATAAGTAATATAAAAGAGTGATAAGTAACAAGCTTTATAAACGTCAAAAATACTTCTATTTCTTCTTAATACGAAGGGAAACTATATAAAAGGAATTTATAGTACTGCGAATTAAATCCCAAATAATCACAGGATTACAGGAACAAGTCAAAATGACTAAAGTTCTGAAAAAAACTTTAGTATACATTCAAGTCTCTATTTTCAAGCATGATATTTTTGAGCAATTTGTATTTCCGGAAAAGACTCGAATTAAAAAATATGAATAAATAAATTGCAGCCCAGATGATATATTGGACACATCAATAATACAAATGATTCTTCTACGATCTTATTGCATGCATAATTAATTTATACAAAAGCAAGACCTGACTTTCTGTTACTTTTAGCATTTTCTACAACATCAACCCACCCACCCCAAAAAAACATTGCCTTATGGGATTTTTCATTCTGAAAGGATCCAAATGTTTACAAGAGAAAACCTTAGTTATAATTAGAAGTCTATTTCTAAACTTATAAACTGTAGGTAGTGGACAGGTAGACCAGGCATTTGATTGAAACTTCCCAAGTTCTAGAATCAGACTGAGCTAAACATGTTTACTACAAAATCAACGATTCACATAATGTAGAATATGAACTTGGTTTGGACAAGGTCAAGTCCAAGCTAAATTTATCCATAGCATCTAATGACAATACAAAAAAAAACCAGATACACTATATATATATATATATATATATATATATATATATATATATATATATATATATATATATATATATATATATATATATATATATATATATATATATAACAAGATAATTGTTAAAAAATGGATAAAAATGTGTTCACAATTCCTTGACTTGTGAGTGTAGATAAATACTTGCAAACAGGAATTTTTGTTCCTTCACCATTATTAATGGTCGTTATGTATAGCCTATCGTGACCTGGAAAATGACGTTAAGCCCAATAACTTAACTTTAAATCTCTCTCTCTCTCTCTCTCTCTCTCTCTCTCTCTCTCTCTCTCTCTCTCTCTCTCTCTCTCTCTCTCTCTCTCTCTCTCTCTCTCTCTCTCTCTCTCTCTCTCTCAATATAGCTATTTCCCAAATATTTTATTCCTGATGATGCTCCAGTGCTAGACATCACTATAAACTGCCAGACTGCAGACATCGTAGCGATATGACTGAAAAATTGTTAAAGCTACGTTAAAAATCATAATCACATCATCAATCACACACACACACACACACACACACACACACAGAGACATATTTATCTGATAACATTATCTATCGGCATTGGGTTTCAAGGTGCAAAACAGAGATGCAGAGGAAAAAAAGTTTTAATAAATATAATGCGACTTTGTTTAAAGTATACGTTGTTTTATTTTATTGTTTAACTCACTTGGATATTATGTTTCGAGCCAGCTCAAATTTTCCAAGTTTTAAAAGGTGTTTATGAGGAGTTTATGATTTTTTAACGTAGCTTTAACAATTTTTCAGTCATATAGCTACGATATCTGCAGTGTGGCAGTTTATAGTGATGTCTTGCACTGGGGCATCATGCCGCAGACATGTAGCATGATGTCCCACCCAGTCACATTATCCTGACACCAGGCCAACCAGTTCTAACACTAAACTCTTAATGCTGAGTGTCAAGCGAGGCAGCTGTTAGTACCATTTTTGTAAGGTTTTTGGTATGACTCGACCGGGGATTGAACCCATGACCTCCCGCATCTGAGGCGGACGCTCTAACCACTAGGTCACCGGAGTGGTTCCAAGTTTTTTAAAATTGGTAAT
Organism: Potamilus streckersoni; assembly: GCA_016746295.1. NCBI lineage: Eukaryota > Metazoa > Mollusca > Bivalvia > Unionida > Unionidae > Potamilus > Potamilus streckersoni. Next base: position 2,310,067 of record JAEAOA010001725.1, on the reverse strand, counting down.
GGATACATTCATACCAAATCTCAGTCGGGTAGGGTAGAGAACTTTAACGTCTTGAAATAATCTTTCCAGTCCAGACAAGAAAAAGGCTTTCTCTTGAAAACAATGGATCCACATAAAGTTGTACGTTTACAAAACCACCAAATCGAGAATTGACCTTTAGTAATAGTCTCTCAAATTCTCTATCAGAAACGATATTGATTACCAAACCTCAACACTTTTAAACGTACGGACATGGTAAGCTCGAGTATTAAAAAGGGAAATAGTTCCAAAAGCAACACTTCATTGTGACTACAAACGCAGACCGAGCAAGATGAATAATTCAACACAGCAACGAATACGATACTGTTCATTGTGACCGGAGTGGGGCCATAAGCTGCTACATCAGTGATGCAGCACAATCTTCCTACTCTTCTGCGACCAGAAAACGATGCTGTTTGTGTGCCTTACCGCTCTACCAGCGAAAGCGACGCAACGTGACCGCATAAATTTTACCTACAAAAGTGATGTCATACGTATACCTATCTAAGGATTTCATCCGTGCACTCATAAACCACACTGGAAACAACTAGATTATCGAAGATTATCAAAGAATACAGGTTTTCTGTGGTTGTCTCTGGCTGTTGTGACTTTCAAAGTCGATTCTGAATGGGATCGCAAATACCAAAAACATTATGTGTTACAGGTGAGGTGTGTCAATCCACGAGACGGAATATAAAGACTCAGAATATGCCAGATGGCCTCGGTGCTGTCGCTACCATTCTTAGGTTGGATATGATTATAATACCCATTGGTGCCTTAGAAGAGAACATTCGTATTTTGCCTCCTGAACTAAGAGAACGCATTTACAAAAGAGACTGGCATAAAACAATGACATCCTTTACGACATAGCATTTTAGCCACTGTGACCTGAATGCTATAAGAGTATATTGCTTCGAAAGTGTTAAAACTGTCTAAAAATGATCAGCTACCCACGACTCAGAATGATTTAGATGCTACGACTTCTGCCTACAAGCTTGCTATACTAGAACAAATTTTTTCGAGACTTACAGAAATATATAAATCTAAAAACTAAAATAAACATGCAAAACGAGATTTCTTCTGTATTAGTGCATCAATAATTTATGTTCCACGCTGTATGAGCAGATATCGTGTAGAACAGATTATTATTTATTCAACACGAAAGACATTCCTGTGAATGACAATTTTGCAGATATGATAACGCATTTACTGAGTCCTTGTCAAGTAGAACGCTAGCTCAAAATCAATTCTCAATTTTTATCCATAGCTATTTTTCACAGCATAAGATGATTGATTTTTAGGAAAGGATATCACAGGTACATACCGCAACGGACATACAAAGCTTCACAAGGCTTTTGTCCTCAGTGTTTCAACACATTCCATGGAATGAAGTCAATAAGTGTTCACGTGTTGCAACACATTCCATGGAAAGAAGCCAATAAGTGTTCACGTGTTTCAACACATTCCATGGAATAAAGTCGATAAGTGTTCATGTGTTGCAACACATTCCATGGAATGAAGTCAATAAGTGTTCACAATCACAACACATTCCATGGAATGAAGCCACTAAGTGTGCACGAATCAAAGGATTACCAAACCCTTTTCACAACAACTGTTTATATCAAATTTTGGACGACGTGCGGATTGCGTGCTAGTGACAGTCTTTCTCCTACTTCGTTTCGCATCAAAATCGCTCTGGAGTATTTACGAACATTCCACGTAGCAAAGACATCATGGTCCGAACAAATTTTATCTGTGCACGAAAGACAAATTGTGCTAAAAGTGTTTATAATAGTGATTTTAACAAGATGTGTGAAGAAAACATTCGTCAAACTTCATTCGTACCCCCTTCCCTAGTTACCGAGTAGTGTGCATACCTTGTTGGTTACGCAAACAAATTTAAGACTGAAAAAATGTACGGAACTGGAAATGTCTTGGTTTCGATGCATGGATAAAATAAATTAGTTAATTATGTCTCCAATTATGTCACCAATCCACGTAAAGAAGTTTACTTTGAACCGGCGCAAGAAGTGAACACGAAATAAGAGACGATGTTAGAAACATTGGTAGAAGAAAAAGAATCCGAAACATAGCAAGACATATTATAAGTCCACGAGAATTGTTTAGTACAAAATATAAAAGAATGGCCACGAAAGGACATTCCGAGAGAAATTAGAGACACTTAATTTTGTAAAGAATAGAAGCAGAACATCAGATTCAAAGCGTCTACGCATGCTTCATGGGACCCAAATAAATTGCACACTGACTTGTTTGCTTTGGTGATTTTAATTTATGCCACGTTGGTGTACAGAGTCATTTATGCCTGTGTGGTTGCGTGTTTCAATTCTCTTACACTGAAATTTTAAAAAGAATGTACTAATAAAATGTACACGATTTGATTAAATGTTAAACATCTATCAAATGTATAAAATGTATTGTGACCTTGAGTGTCATCTTAGAATTCTTAACACTATACTTATGGCTGTATCCCCCATCTCTTCGTCATGTGCTCTCAAGGCGATTGACGAAAAGCTAAATTGGCAAAGTTCGGAAGCATTGTAATATCTCCATCTCTATAACATGTTAATCGCTGGACCCATAGGTTTAGACAAATTCCTATTTGACAAATGTTTGACAGAACACAAATCCAACTTGTTAGTTCGTCCCCCCAAACGTATTGTGTGGTGTCACAAAGAGTGGCAACCTTGCACATTATTTCAAGAAAGTCTTGGAGAATATTTCCGTTGCTTAAAGATATTTCTTGCGAAGAAGATGATACCGTGCATGACTTTAGTCAAATACATCTTGACATCTTCTATAACATGTTACGATTTGAATGAGAAGAAATTAAACTGTCGTTTACACGAAAAGGACATCATCGTAATGCTAGGATCATTTCCATTACTCAAATTTATTTCAGTAACGTTAAATACATAGCAACATCAGTCCTAATGCTTATTATGTGGTATTGTTTGAAAGTTCAAGAGATAATTCTCAAGCGCAGCAAGAAATTTATTAACACCGTGGCTGAAGTATGCCTATGACGACTGTTACACATGTCTTTATTATGTTTTTAACTTTCGTCCATGATTGTAAATTATACTTGTCATTCTAAACAACATATTACATTACCTTTGTCCATTACTGTAGATTAAACATTACGATATTGATCGTTTGTAAACAATATGTTCTCTTAGATTTGAGTTCAGGATCTTAGTTTTTCTCTTGATAATGCCATAGTTAACCTGATATTTCTCAAGTTGTTTGCTAAAAGTTTAGTAAACTAACTTCAACTTGTTTACGAATTTAATGGAAACCTCCATTGAAAATAATGTAGATGAAGGGCATTTTTAAGTGTTATAAGTCACCAAGTAAACAATGATTCATATATATTGTAATATCATAATTTATGGAATCACTTTTACTTGTTGTTGTTGTTGTTGTTGTTGTTGTTGTTGTTGGGCTTAACGTCATTTTCAGCTCACAATAGGCTATTCATGGCGGCCAGTATTAATGGTGGAGGAAGAAACCGGGAAATCACCGGAAAGAACCACCGACCTACGAGAAGATACTGGCAATCTTTCCCACATATCCACATTCGCCGAATCCTAGACTCGAACACACGCAGACAGAGGTGAGATGGCAGTGATCCGTAACGGACAGCGCTTTAGACCACTCGGCCACTTTTAGTTGTATTCTGATATAATTTGAGCGGAATTATTTAATCATTCATTGGAAGTACAAACGTTTCATTGACAATTTGTACTAAAATACTTTTGGGGGGATTTTATGAATTCTTTCAGAGACATTATGGATTATATCATTGTGAACCATCAAGACTATTGGCATATCGGCATATTCAATACAATTGATATATAGGTACATAGCAGACATGTTTTTTTAGAATTATTTAGGATTTAATTCAAAACACTAAATTTATTTTAAATTTTCAATTTGTATTAAAGGGAAACAAATTATTTGTTGAATCTTATAAAATTGTTGGTTTTGCTTTTTCTACTTCTTATTTTGAGATAACAGATTCCTAATAAAAGAAAAAAGTAAAATTTTATGTATTTTAAAATTAAATTGTGATTCTTATATATACGAATAAGCAAAAAACATAAGCGTATATGTCTCTTAAATTGAAGTTTTTAGTATTGATCAGATATTTATTAAAAAAACATCAACAACAACAACAAAACACGCACATTGTTATGATGGGATTTACTATTGTTCCTTTGGGCAATCATTTGAGATTTATATCTTTTCTCAGATACTATAGTGGCTATTTAAAGGCCCGATGTGTTTGTTGTGCTCTGCAAACAAAATTATGAATTTGAAGAAACGTCAGCTGTAACTACCTTAAATCTTTTCCACCTGCAAGTCATATCCATGCTGCTCCAGTGGTAGCAGTGTCTGTAGCCACTACTGACGTCTTAGCAGCATCTTTCGATTTAGTCATGCTCGGGATGATTGCTTTCTCTAAGGTTTGGACAATGAAATTTAATACCTTTCCCTCAGATGCTTTTACCCTGTCAAAATATCCCGTAACAAACGTGCAGTTTTGTTTTCACTCCTTCTTACCGTTCACTGTTGAAATTTTTCATCTCCTCTGGTTGGTATCACGTTTCCAGTTCTTTTTATTCAAAAAACGTCAGTTATATATATATATATATATATATATATATATATATATATATATATATATATATATATATATATATATATATATATATATATAACAATCTAGGGGTAATAAACTGAATTTTCCTTGCATGAATGTCAATATGGAGTCCTGCTGTTAATTTCCCATTGACTCATATTCTGCAATGCTCATGTGAAACCTAAGGATATATTTAGCTTTAATATCATTATTTTAATGACAATTAGGCCGTAATGGTAAATTCTCATTGACCCCGTACAGTCTGAGTTGACCCCATAGTATCCCATACTACTACTGGGTAGATTTCAATAGTGTATTTGGAAATAACACATGTACTAGACAACTTCAATGATCGTCCCTTTGATCAAAGGAAATCTATACTAGACTCAAATTGTTAAACACCCTCACGAAATAAATTCATACAGGATTGCAAGAGTATTAGACAAAATGTACCAAATTTATCGTATATATTGAAAATCAAAGAGAAATATGTCGCATGTTACAGACAGTTCAAGTTTGGTTTAAGACTGAAAAAGATAATTCGAGCTATTGCGTTTGACAAACAACATTGACTGTGATGACACGTTGAGGTAAATATCAATGAGCTCGAAAAGACTTTTTTTAAGCTCACAAACAATTATGTTTAGAGAAATCAATTGAAAATAATCAACAGAGGACACCACTTAAATATGTCCAGATGAAAACAAATGTTTAAAGTGTTTAAAAGATAAATACGCATTTTGCTTGGAAGACATTAATATATGATGACTTGGTCATGTGATAGTATAAACAACAAAGGATAAAAGTAAACAAACCTAGATATGGTGGGTATTTTATTTTACTGCAAACGTTTGATGTATGAATTTTACTACACAAATTGAAAAACAAATAGAGTGACAGAACAAGACAACTCATGACAAAATCAGATTCATGTTGTATTCATATCGATAAATAACGTCTACTATAGTAACGTGAAGTATGTCATACAGTATTACGCTAGGGACTCTCCATCTGATTATGCGTTTAAGATGCCGCAAAGAAAAAAGCGATTCCCATTCTTTTCAGAGGTGAACTAATTCTGCACCAATTAGAGTTCAGTTGGTTTTAAACAACTATTCCAAGCAGGACTGAGAGTCAAGATAAGAAAGAATATGTTAAGAAATGCAAAAATGTGAGTTCAAAAGGAATGTACAAATGATTAAATTAAATGTAAACTTGGTAAAGTTATGCGTTTCATCAGGTAACACTATACAAGTATATAATAATGTAAGCAGTCTAGCATATTCAGTGAAGATCAGCACTTAAAACCAGATGAATTTAATTAGAGAAATAATCATATATGTAAAGAATATAAAGAAAACAAACTTTTCATGAGGCTAAACCTCTCCTTCATTTTTAAGGTAGTGTCAACTAAGGAACGGATATCATCATATAGTGACAGTGCTAATATATATATATATATATATATATATATATATATATATATATATATATATATATATATATATATATATATATATATATATATATATATGTGTGTGTGTGTGTGTGCATATAGTATATATATATATATATATATATATATATATATATTATTTTTTTCAGTCATACTGTAAAATTTTTGTATCTTTCCATCTTCCCCTCTTATGCTGTTTTTCAATCTTGACAAATTTTTGGTGAAAAACATTGCTCACTCGAGTAAACACGAATCGACGTTAGCTGAAGTTTTGTAAAATATTTTATTTATATTCCAACTTTTTAAATATTTATTTTACTTTTCTTCCTGAGGCTAAACAGTAATATAGGACACAACAGGAAAGCAAGTAATACAACTTCTGGTATGTTAAAAAAGGAAATTCGCATAGTTAAATAAATACACAAACAGTATTCATGTGCACATAACTCCGCTCACTGACCTTTGAACTTGGTAGCGTTTGGCGCCTTCATTCCTTTAAAAAAGAAATCTTATTTAGATATCAACTTAAAATTGAAATTTAGATTCATGTTGGGATTGACAACAATTTAAAAGAATATTTTCAACTGGTCTAGAATGGATAGGTTTTTTCGGTCGATCGAGCCTGCACCTGTGGTGGACTGGAGTTAATAGCTGGGGAAAATTCCGTACTATATACACACGGTTGGTGCGACGTGTGTCTGTTCTGTCATTGATAGTTTAGAACCATAAGGTTTAAAAATATGAATTTCTTTAAGTGAAACACTCAATATATTGCATAATTAAACATCTTTCTTAGGAAATATCAAATTGATGTCGTTTTGGAATGCAGTAAAATCTCCTTTTGGAATGCAAATTTGTAGCCGAAATACATATAGTCTAAACTTACAACTACGCGCTATTTATATATTTGTAAATCAATGTCATTCTATAAAGCAGAAATACCTTTGAAAGGGACATTATGAAGAAGTTCAAGATGTTAAAAGGTAAAGTATATTTATTGCCATAGCTATTACCAGCTATAAATTACATCTTTTTATGCCCTATTTCTTGCTTGATATATGTTTGAGGTACATAGATATTTACATGACAAGCACGGCCTGTACTATAAATCCAAATATTTTCTCCAAAAGCTAGGACGTCGTGTTATGACTCTATAGTATTAAACTAAGTAACAGAAAGAAAAGAAATCAACAAGTTTATTAAAATCAAAAGTTCAAATGTGAAGCTTTAATAGGAACTTAATTAGTGAACATTAAATTCCAAATAATCTTGAATGTTTTATCACAAATCGAAAAGTAAAGAATGTTGTCAGACCAATGAAACATGGTTTTCTTACTTAACACTTTGGTCAGTAGTTCAACAATTGTGGAAAACTTAGAGAAAACTTTTTGATAAATGGAATTTGCCAGAATTTATTCAAGAGGTCATAAATAGTGACATATTTGGCATTTCCGATTTTGTCAATGCAACAATTGATTTTGGGTTATGGAAATGTTTCTGTCTTGTTGACACGGATAATACTTCTATAATCAGTACACATACAGAACGTACTTCCTGGTTTTGGCACTAGAGTACATGGTGAACTCCAGTTATTTTTACTTGGTTCGATAAAGTTATTTTTCAGCAAATATTTATTTCTCAAAACAGTCTTGTTTGCTTGAGAGGATTCATCTACAAGTAAATTGTTTAACAGGTGTAGAATCAACAATTTCTGTGAAATGATAGATTGGTTTTGTTGGTGCTGGGACATCACGACATTAGTCCTCACATTTACTTAATTGCTGTTCTAATTCGCTCTTGTTTATAGCAGAATATACGAAAGTTTCTGCCCCTTTAAATATATTTATGTGGCGTAAATGATTCGGTTTTCTCTTTCCAGAATTATTTATAATGTAATTTAAGTCACTTACTTTCTTTTCAGTAGTATATGAACAGTGGTACTTAGCTTAAAGAGGATTTTAAAGTATGGATAATAGAGCAAAAATTTTATCAGCCAGCTGAAAACTTTATTCTTTGCATTTCTGTCATATCTAAATTTCATTTTAAATTCAAGAGACTGAAGATGAGTACTGGCTACTTCTCGAAACTTTAACAATGTTCATTTGTAATCTGATAAATAATCAAGAACATTAATTTCTGACTCTTCAGGTGAAAGAAGTTTCTCTTTTAATTACTTCAATGGTGCGCGGATACCTTGCCAAAAAGTATTTGAAATGGACCAAAACCTTAAATACTCTTTTAACTGATTTCCTACCGGCAAACTGACAAAAACAAATGAACTATTTTGTCCTAATCTTTTACTGTTTAAATGAACTGTGATCTAATTATTTTCTTCAAAGTTTATAAAAATTATATTTTCAAAGCAGTTTTACTTCCGGGGTGACAGGCAGAAGATTTAAATTTGTTGGATGACTATTACATGTATATCTTTCTGAAAATTTCCACACAAAAAATTTCATCAGACATGACAGATTTGAGAAGACAAAAAAAAACCTGCAAAACTTTACAAAAGATATTAATATTTAAGTTTTTGTTTTACATTCCTTAAAGAAACATCATTTGGAAATCTTGTGGACGCACACATTATCACCAAAAGGTCTCGGTTGCTTAACTTGCTGTCAGGTAAGGGAATGGGTTTTCAAACCACTTGACAAGTGTGGCAAGAACTTCGGCATTTTGAATCATCACGTTTAATTTTAGACCATAACAATTGATTCATGATCTTGTGATAAGTTGTATTAACTCCTAAATAGCAAGCCAAAATAGTTTCATGGGATAGACTAATATAGTCCTGTCAATATGACTTAGGAACAACAGATTTATAGCGGACTGACCACCAGTTATCAGCGGGCTAAATTTTAACAAAATAAACTGGGACTTTTATTTTTGCTAATAGACAACTGAAATAAATAGGAGATCTAAGAACATTGTTCCTGTTCGAAAATGAGTGATTGCCATTTATCACCTTGATTAGAATTGAAAAAATGAGTAGTACAAAGAAGTTTACTTAGAACAATATATGTTGATTGTACAATGCCAGGAGCAAAGTTTACCGCAACAAAACACTGACCAATAAACGTGCCAGCTATACTGAAGAGCACTTTTTGCCATAGATCATGCAACTGCACAAGCATAATATAAATCAGGGATTTCATTTTCAATCGGATTTACTTTCGGATTGAAACCAGGTTTCTCAGTTACAAGGGGATTAACCACAACCTTAAGAAACTGGAATGATTAAACGATCAGCTTAAACACTTCTCCATTAGCCATGGTAAAATCTAAGAGCAAAGCTTAATCTCACGTTGTAATTTGTGTTTTATAATGTTTTGTTGTTTGTCTATTTGGGCGGTTTATGTTTGTTTTTCTTCGATTTTGGTCAGTATGTTGGTAAGGTAGGTAAAGAAAACGTTAGTCAAAATAGCGCAGACTTCAAGTCAGCATGCTTGTGATTAAATTCGATTATTCATTGATTAACAATTTTAACAGATTAAAGCCCTGTATTATCAGAATGTCAGCTGCGAACTGACGAAATGAAAAGGAAGTATCATTGTTGTCATTTCTTTCATATGTATCGATGATGGTGGACCTTCTGATATTTTCAACAGCTTTTAGACAAACATTCTAGTCCTAATTTTCTGAATGCATTTAAATTATTGCATCGCAAATTGTGTTTCCTAATTATTTTGTTCCGCTACACGTTATTTATCTACCAATGAAGTTAGCGAACAGACTTAGAATTCTGTTAAAATAAATCTAGTATTGGGGTTGTACCACATTGTCGTCGTTGGATTTTCCCTTGTGTTTTAAGTGATTGTTAATTGTTATTCTCAACATCTTTAAGAACTGTGTGTTAGTTTTGAAGCAATTGTACCCCTTGTCGAAATGAAAAAGATTCTCCAAATATATCGTATTGCTTTGTTGTTTCTTCCTCACACGTCTGGCTTTTACTTTTCTCTCTCGAAAAAAATTGACTGCAAGATAACTTACAGTATAATTACAAACAAGGAAAATAATTTTCAAATGTAATTAGTAAATCAAAGCAACTGGATCATCATTTGCTGTCAAGCCAGCAATGGATGAACTCAAGAAAATCGTGATTTCAGTCGTATCCCTTGAAAAATTCATACATTGATCATACCCTTTGACAAACGATACCATCTATGATCATTTGTGGATAAGCTATGTTTAAGTCCTATCCGTTAAAGAACGATATCCTTTTGTGTTTCTGTTGATTGTATATGCTAAGTTTTGTCTGTGAGAGACGGCAGAAAGGGTGTGAGCTAGGGTTTTCGGAGACTCAGTTATCGTTAAAACCTAGTTCAGTAGTTACGAGCAAAAAATCGTAAATACCAAATATTATGACTAATAATGATTCCTGAAAGATATTAGTCCTAAACATACTTGAGTTTCATCAAAAGCAGTTATACTGACTTTACATCATATTATGTACCATGTAACGTCTCCATCGAACTTAGAATCTTTGCCATTTTACACTTGCATAGGAATTAATCTGATGTTTTTTGGCGACATCAGTATGGCAACCGATTCAGTCGAACGCTGAAGCACCATATTTTGTAAAATTTTCATCGTAAACATAATAAGACTACACCAGCTAAGTTGTACGGTAGTTAAACCTTATGTGATGCGCTAATCTCATTTTGCGTTTATAATATGATGCAATGCTCGTACATTATTTATTTTACAACTCAGTGTCGTATGCTTACCAATTAGACCAAGTTAACCATTGAAAGTATTCTAAAACCCTAGCTGATCACAAATATTCACCCGAGTCTTATTGTTATCTGATGCACGCTACTCCTTCTCAGATTCGCTTTAAGCAAGTAGTCCTGCCTCTCTTCATGCCATCTCGAATCAGATTGTCCGCCACGTGCGAATGTTGTTGGTAATAGGGTCATCACTAACGGAGTTTGTTGAATGTTTCGCATCACGAGTTTGTTGAATGTTTCGCATCACAACATCTGGAGCAATCCCAAAAGAGAAGGCACTTAAGAGCGACTTTGGGATTGAATTAGGCAACTCTTAGTTCTCAAATTAATATTTAAACGGCGTTTAAACGTAATATATTGCTTATTAGAAAGAATCATAGCTGTCAGATTTTTTTTCACAAATCATACCCTTCCGGTTAGATTGCAAGAATAGTGAAGTTTATGAAAACCGACTACATTTTGGGCTTTAACGTGCGTTATAAAAAAACCCCCAAAAAACAAAACAAAAACATTTCATTAACTTTGATGTATTATATCTCTTTATTAGATCCAATTCCACCAAGTTTCAGTATGATACATCTAGGCATCAAAATGGTACCTACATCTAAAAAGTATATTTCAATTTCTCCATTTGAACTTGTTGCGTAATTTCAATGTTCTCCAGTACTCAACAGTACCCGTGTCATAGTTATTTTTACGTTTGTAAGTGGATGACACAATAGCTGATATTGGTTCTCCAAACCTTGGCGTTCAGGTTTATGCTCCTCTGGCACAATGTCAATCAAGTTCTAGTTTTTTGGTCTTGATGCCTATCTAATTTTATCGTGATCGAATTTTCAAATTGTTGTAGATCAAGGAAAACTTTGTATGTAAATATTCTTGTCATTTGATTTGAAAGCAACATATGGTAAAAATGTATTTTACATTCCGATTGCAATCTTCTTATCTGTTTATGCTGATTTGGGTAAATCTCACGGTTATTGGTATATATTGTTGTTGTTACCTATAGTACCAGATGAGTTCCTGGCACATATTGTTGTCATCCATGCTTGTTATGCTCCTTGTACATAATGTTATTCATACAGCCCAGCTGAGTTCCTAGTGCAAATTATTGTCCTTCCAAACATCCCAGCTTAGTTATTTCTGTGAAAAATGTCATGTCCGAGAACAATCTATATCTTTTGATTTATTTCTATACTTTTAAATTTTAAAGTGTAGTTTTCAAAACATTTTGATAGTTGCATGTGAATAATGGAGTTTCAGTGTAGTAAATTTGGCATTACACTATTGTTTCAATATCCCAGCTAATTACAGACTTACACTGACCTGCTAAACAGCGGTAAGATACTGTATTGTTGATACAAAAATCTGACGGTCCACGTTTTCAAATCAAGAAAAAACCCAGTGAATTTGCTTCACTTTTGCAAATAAATTTAGCTTTTATTAACTGTATTTCTACACTGATCTGTAAGTTTATGTCGATTTGGAACTTTAATCTGTCAACTGTCGATTTTTGATCCCTAATCTGTCAATTGTATCCATTGTAATACCATATTCATCGTGTCTTTTTTACGCACTGGCTGCGTCTCTGGTACACTATATTTCGTTTCTTGCATTTCCTCCACCAGCCCTTCTCTGTTATACCTATGACATTTTTAAATTGTAAACACGTCAAATTTGAATACGTCATGCTCATTGTTATGCAATGGGAACATTGCTCATAAAAACATGTCTTCGGTATCCTCTCCCTTCATGTATTCCAGTTTATAAACAATCAGATCTCCTAAAATTACTTGAATGATTTTGAATTATTTTGAATATTACATCAAAAAGGTTAGGAAGATAGCCTTTGCAACAATTGTTTTGCATTGTTATATTCTAACCAGTTTAGAACTTCGGATTTCTATACGCATCATTTGTCTAATAACTAAATACATCGATATTAGCCTAACAGATTGATAATAACCCAAAAGCTTGATCCATACTTTTTGATACTTTTTTCATCATTTTGATTTCAGAATTGGTGCTTATAATGCTAATTATATCGATGCTTTCATCACAGATGAAATTTGTAAATTAAAATATATCCTGAAACACTGCAGTACATATTTTTGGCAAAAAGCTAATTAACATTTGTATATTAGTCAATATTGCTTGGAAATCACAACAACTTTTAACAACATATTTATTTCATCCAAAGATGTAAACACGTACACGCCGTCTCTGGATTCCGAAATCCTTGTTTTTATGTTGAACAAACTGGATATTCCTGTCCACTTTCTAACCGCTGTTCAGGTTATAACAATATAGCTTTCCCCAGTAACGTATATTGTGCAATTAATGTCAAATTATTTTCATGTTATTTTTTAGTAGTGCCACAAACATAGCATTTTATTAACAGCATCAAATGGAGTAGAAATTCAGTAGTATACTATTTCAGTAGGTACCAGTTCTTTACTGAGACTCAAGTTGTAATGAAAGCGCATCAACTACAAGAATGTTTCTTATGGTTTTTTTTGTGCTTTAATTGATAGTTTTGCGCCTGTAGTAATGTTTAAACAGCATATTAATGGGGTGTGGGAGTGTGTGAGTATGTGGGTGGGTGTAAGTGCGGTTGTGTGTTTACATATAATATTTGTTACCGTCTTTTGCACTGTCATTAATACTGACATGTGACCTAAACAAACTAAACCATAGAAACAACTCGGAACAGAAAGAAAATTAATCATTATGCTGGTTTTAAGCGGCCCTGACTGTTTTTTTTTACTCGCATTTCCATTCGACTCGTGTCATCTAGTGCTGAAGAAAAGTAGATTTATGGAGGAAACAAAACAAATTTTTAATCTTATATGGAAAGTAATTGTTTTTGTTTTTTAGGTTTGAAGATCACTCTTATTAGCAATAGCATGACAAGGAAATAGGAGCTCAATATCTTTCACAAGGACACAACGAAGCAGCTGAACATGTGTCTTTATATATCGTGCAGGGAATTTTCGTCAAAGCCCCGATTAAAAACGTGTATACGATATTTAAACCAGCTAACCCCCACCCCATGCACAGACAAATTGGCGCATGACTAGATTCTGCACGGTAAAAATGGTTCATAACTAGATTCCGCACGGTCAAAATTGTCCAAGAATAGTAACTGAAGACGCACAAAAGACGAATGCCATGTTAGAAGAAAAGAAAGAAGGAAAAGAAAAAGAAAATCATTCCATCAAGTTAATCGGCTCGTGTATGTACTACAAATCACCGTTGGGTGAATTATTTAATTATTTCGATGTACGCTTCGTTACCTAACTTTGGTTGGCATATTTTATTGTGTAAATCATTTCAACCCACCAAACTTTAAATATACCCTTACAAGTGCCGGATTTATGGCAAATGAGGCCCTGTGCTAGTTAAGTTTTGAGGCCCCTTACAATGAAAGATTCACTGCCCACCTAAGCACAATGGTAAATCCAGTACTGACCCTAGCCTTAAAGCTGTAACGTTGTTTTATCAATAGCAACGTATTCTTTTCTTGACTGACTATTTCTGCTCCCTATCCAGTATATTGTCTAGTTATCTCGTGTTATTAATAACTCGCTGAATTGGTCATTTCAGGTCATCGTGCTTTTGATTCAAACATGGTGTTACCAAATCAGGAAAAGATACAAATAATTTCGCCACACGTTCCACGAACTTAAAATTGTCCATCTACGATATTTCATCAATGATCTTAATGAGTTGAATATGTAATTTTTTTAAAAAAAAAAAACAAAAACAACATTGTAATATAACAGATTATGGTGTAGTAACCTCGGCAGATCAGTGGAACAAAAAACTTGCAAGTGGGTTTGTTTACTTTCGGTATTGTACGGTACAGCAACAGAAGTAGGTTTGTTTATTACCTAGGGAATATGAAGTCAAGTGTCTACTATCTAGGCAATATGAAGCCAAGTGTCTCTTACCTAGGCAATATGAAGTTAAGTGTCTATTACCTAGGCAACATGAAGTCAAGTGTCTATTACCTAGGCAATATGAAATGAAGTGTCTACTATCTAGGCAATATGAAATCAAGTGTCTACTATCTAGGCAATATGAAGTCAAGTGTCTATTACCTAGGCAATATGAAGTCAAGTGTCTACTATCTAGGCAATACGAAATCAAGTTTCTACTATCTAGGCAATATGAAGTCAAGTGTCTATTACCTAGGCAATATGAAGTCAAGTGTCTATTACCTAGGCAATATGAAGTAAAGTGGTTATTACCTACGCAATATGAAGTCAAGTGTCTATTACCTAGGCAATATGAAGTCAAGTGTCTATTACCTATATATGTATAGTAATCTATGCCATATGAAGTCAAGTGTCTATTACCTAGGCAATATGAAGTAGAGTGGCTATTACCTAGGCAATATGAAGTCAAGTGTCTATTACCTAGGCAATATGAAGTCATGTGTCTATTACCTAGGCAATATGAAGTCAAGTGTCTTGCCCATGGATACACCATGGTAGCCAACCGAAACTGATCCTATACCCTTACCCTTATACCCGCACATTTTTTAGTCTTGTGGTCAGCATGACAATCACTGCACCAAGAAGGTTCGGTGGTTTCTCGTGATCTAAGAGGACTTTCTGTTTGGAGAATACATACATAAAACTTAATATATTTTTAAAGAAAAAAAAAGAAACCTTTAGATGATTCAGGTGAAGAGCAAGAAGTCATATGCTTTAAAACATCATATAATTGATTATTTCTGAATCAGTGAGTTGAGGAATGATATAAAGCACATGTCTTTGTAATGATATCATAAATCTGCTTTCTTCAAATAAAATTTCGTACATTTTTCGACAAAAGGTTTGTTTTACAACCTTTTTGCAATGTTGTTATTTTTTTATACTAGTTTATCTTTTTATTCTTTGCTAATTTACCGCATAATTTACAAATCTGTACGGTGGTTGATGGTCACAAAGCTGACAAAAAATCTCATTTTTTCATTATAAAAATATTCGTAATGAATATGTAACTGAATAACAAACAAGCCGATTTAAACAATCTTCTTACTGCGCCTAACTTGAAAACCTAAATCTAAAAATGTCATCTTTTGAAACTTAATCGGCTTGTCTTGTGGTGATAATCACTTTTAATTGTACATGTGTTAATGGTGAAATTGTCCCTGATTCCGATGACAAGTTGTTTCATTAGTAGCGATCACTCTTTCCTTTTCGTGAGAGTGAAGTCAAAATACATCACTTAACGTTATGAATCCTCCTTGGGCGTGGGCTGCTGTGGTGTGACCTTTGCCACACAGAGGCCAAAGTCGAATAAAATGCGGGGTCCCATTTAGTCTTGCTTTTCCAATGTTATCTATGTCAACTCCCTTTATCTCAAGAAAAAAATCGACTGACTTAAGTTTTATACAACAAAAAATTACACGCCATCAGGACAGTTTACGCTCCATTAATTTTGATTGTATTTTTAGTCACTCTCTGTTCTTGTCTGTCCTTTATAGACACACTCAATGAACTTCTTATGGAATTGTAAGTTTTAGCATACATAAGCGACATTGATTGATATCTTATATTTGTATCTGATAAAATATCTTCTCTTATTGAGACCAGTGAATTTATCAAAGGTGTGTGCCACATTTGCAAATTCTTGTCTTGTCCAGTCTTGAAAATATTTTGAAGTCTCATTAGAGTAACCCCTCGCTATCACGAGCCTCGTTATTCAGGATTAATTATATTACACCAACACATGAACATAGAGAAAATTCTTCTCAAGAGAATACTTCGTTATAAGAAATACTCGAAACTAACGAATAAATCGTTAGGACCCCAAAACCGTTCGTTATAATGAGGGACTACTGTTTATACTTTCCTTAATCTTTTTAGGGGGCTGGAGAGCGTAGCTGAAACATTCTTTTTTTTCTTTAATTCTCGGTTTTGGCCGTCAATACATACATTGTCAATGATAAGTGCTCGCTCAACAAAGTGGTTGGTTTTCTGTAGGTTTCGTCCACTTAAAAAACCAAGCCATGCCAACATCAAAATAATAGGAGTCGCCAAATGTTGTTTTTTTTATTTAAAAAATATAATTCTAAAATTATACTGTTTTTTTTAGAAAACATAATCTAATCATGTACAGCATATGCCTTCATATGAATAATGTCATGTGAAGTGCAAGTGTTGACAAGAGTAAGTGGTTTGGTCTTCAAGGGGAAATCTCTGATTTGGTGGTTGTGCATTTAAATCAAAACGGCGACAATGTAATTTTGCCCTGCAATGTCATAGGTAAAAACGGCTTGAAACTTTTACTTTAAAAAATAATGAAAATATTATGAAGTGTCCTCTTATCAGCTGTGGAATTATAACAAGTTGATACGTGTCTGATATGTCAACGGCGTAACGTTTCTTTGTTTATGAAGAAATCGCATATTTTTCTTTCAGTAATTTTTCAGTGCTGAATGTGTTTAATCAGAACACAGCTTCAAAATCAGACGACCATTCCACCAGTAGATGAGCCTAGAATCTGTAAGTTTCTCTCTGCATCCAAGGATCCTTAAAGAGCGAAAATCCAACTCCTTTCGACTGTCAAGGAAATATAGATTAGAGGATTTCGACGGACGAAGTTTCACCAAAAATTTAAAAAGTTATCCTTCAAACTAAGACACAAAATAAATAACCTTCCTCTATGAACTATAGTGGACACAATAAATATGCTATGAAGTGCGGGAAAATGTTATTAAACCATAACAACAAAAATAACAACATCGACACAACCAATGATGATAGTAATGATTTCTACGATAAATAGTACAAATTTATCCTTTCTAAGCAAGACATTATATATATATATATATATATATATATATATATATATATATATATATATATATATATATATAATATATATATATATATATATATATATATATATATATATACACATACATACATACATACATACATACATACATACATACATACATACATACATACATACATACATACATACATACATACATACATACATACATACATACATACATATATAATACATATATATATATATATATATATATGTATGTATATATATATATATATATATATATATATATATATATATATATATATATATATATATATCGGAAGCAGTTTGAGTCAATCTAATCTTTTTCAGACCAGTAAATTATTTTAGCATACTGATTGGTGACAGTTTCATTAAGATGCATATAAAGACTGTGCTATAACGGCATTGCTTCTTTTTTTTTCTTTTACTTTTCATATATTTCACTTCATAAAAGCTTCTTAGCTGTTCCAGTGAACAGACCGTTGTGTGTTATTGGGTAAGGCACATTACTCTAATTGCCTCTGAACTAAATCACCTATTTGTGGTGACCACATCTAGACACTCACATACCAGCGAAGTGTGTGTGTGTGTGTGTGTGTGTGTGTGTGTGTGTGTTGGAATTTTAACGTAGCTTTAACAGTTTGAGTTATATCGCTTGTGATGTCTGCCGTGTGGCAGTTTATAGTGATGTCTAGCTCTGGGGCATCATGCCGCAGACATGTTGCATGATGTCCCACCCAGTCACATTAGCCTGAAGTCAGGCCGACCAGTCCTAATAATAACCGCGTAATGAAGAGCGACAAGCGAGGCAAATGCTAGTACCATTTTTTTTAAGTCCTTGGTATGATTCATCCTGGCTTATAACCCGCGACATCCCTCTATCCTAGGCCGACGCTCTAACCACTTAGGCCACCTGAGTGGTCACTGCAGAAGTGAATTTAACAGTGAAATAAAAGAATAATGTTAATCAAATTTTTTTGTGGTATTTTTATGAAAGGGAAACAAAAACAGTTTCAATTATCAGAAACATAATTTTGGTCATAAAACCTGTAAAACACACACACACACACACACACACACACACACACACACACACACACACACACTAATGCAAAACATAGGAAATTCCTTTTTTATTTTTTGTCCATACTTTGGAAGAAAAAAAGGTCCAACACGACCATGAACAATATTGACGTCTAACGTTTTTGCCTGAAGATTTTTAAATGTCCACGCCTTTTCTCACAACTTAATCCAGGCATATTAATTCCCTTTACGATCTTATTCATTTTAGGCACGTTGTGGTTGATGATGTGGATTCCTATTTCATGTTAAGTTGATGAATCGATAAAGACTTTTGATGTAGTTAGAAGTTAAAAAGCAAGAAAGGAAAGTAATAAATGAGCTTTTCCATTTCTTACAAACAGATAACGAGTGTGGGTTAAAATAAAGTATGTTTAAAATAGCAAGCAACGATGCTTGACATATTTTGTGACGATTAAAGGAACTGTCAATGACATTTAGTTTGTTATAGAAAGCTATATGGAAAACGGCCAATCTTTTAATGCAGCTTATAAATTTATGGGCTTTGTGTAAATTGTAAAGTGCACTGACACAAAGTTGTAATGCTAAGATGATCTGAAAAATTCAACCTAATTTTGTCCCGACGTCTGTCGAAAGTAAATGTTAGTGCGTGCGTGGTTGCCCCGGGCGCGGTCGGGAGAAATACACAAAAACGGCTCATGTACCAGTGAAAACAAACGATATTAGCGTTTGCCTCCTGTATTCAAAATCACCTGAACACGTACTACAAGGATAAAGAGTACAAATCTTGGTTGGATATTGAATAAGACGTGAACAAGACATAAGAACATTTTCCTAATTGGCTGTGCGAATGACAAACAAATATGTGCATTTTACGGGTAAGTTTCCGAGGACCGCTCCGGTATCTTAACTCGGGGGTTTTCAAACTGTGGTTCGCGGACTCCTTGGGGTCCGTCGCATGTTGCCATGTGGTCCTCAATCAGGTCCAGAAAAAGAATAAAAATAGTACATTTGGCCAAACTGTGTAGCGCAAAATGGGCGCACCCTTCACACTAAAGGAAAGACCATTGTTTATTTTAGTAAATGTCTTCGGTGACATAATGTGTTGTTTGTTTTTTTTTAAATATCTTTGGCTTATCTGCTGCACGGTTAAATTGTGTTGAACGACACCAGTGGATTACATAAAATAATAATAATGTCGATCTGCCAAATTTGATGGATAGGCTGATAGGGTTCCACCATCAGATCACGACATGTTACAGGGTCCACGGCAACAAAATGTTTAAACACCACTGCCTTAACTGGTTAGAGCGTCCGCCTTGGTCACGCAAGGTCGTGGGTTTGAACCCCGGCAGAATCATACAAATGACTTATTCATTCTAATAACAATTATGCAATCATCAATTGCACAAATAAGTTCATTTTTATAAAAAAAATACTCATATATTATTTTCTTTAAATCTTAAAAATTTCTAATTAAAATTAAGTGGCATCTTCTGTTAAACATATTTTAACATAACATTTGTTTATAAGAATAAGCATAAAATATTAGTACTACTTTAATAAAATGTCATGCAGAAAATGAATTTAAAAAGTTATCTTTGGGTTCAGCTAAAGAAGTACAGTATTAATCCAGAGATTTAATATAAAACAATATACTACTAGTATTTAGCAGTTTATGAAGAATTTCATATTGAAAACTATGTAGTCCTTTATCCTCAATGGCACAAAAGAGAGGAAAAAATATTAATTCTCTGTCTTCGTGTGAATTATTCTGATTTAAAATAAAGTACTGTTTAGTTTCCATTTGAATTGGAAGTCCTTTGGTTTTCCAAATATGTAAGGGATAAAATGATTTTGCATTTTTGTCTTGTATCCTAGGATTCTGCCATCTTCCTTAATTATGTTATTAATAAACATCCAGACTTTTAATGCCATTTTTAAAAAAAAAAATTAGTAATAATTTTTTTGTGAATTGGAGATGTACCGGAATTAATATTAACCTATAGATTTACATTATAGGCCGTTATGGGAACTAAAGGGCAATCAAACGTTGGAAAAATCAATTGCTTTAAATAGGAATTGTATTATGGGGACAAAAGTGTTTATAGGGATAAAATGTTTATAGGAACAAAGTGATTATGATGACAAAGGGTCGAAAGTCTAATAATGACAAAAGGTCGAAAGTGTAATAATCACAAAGGGTCGAAAGTCTAATAATCACAAAGGGTCGAAAGTCTAATAATGACATATGGTTAAAAGTCTAATAATGACAAAAGGTCGAAAGTCTAATAATGACAAAGGGTCGAAAGTCTAATAATGACAAATTGTTCAAAATCTAATAATTACAAAGGGTCGAAAGTCTAATAATGACAAAGGGTCGAAAGTCTAATGACAAATGGTTAAAAGTTTAATAATGACAAAGGGTCGAAAGTCTAATAATGACAAAGGGTCGAAAGTCTAATAATGACAAATGGTTAAAAGTCTAATAATGACAAAGGGTCGAAAGTCTAATAAAGACAAAGGGTCGAAAGTCTAATAATGACAAATGGTTTAAAGTCTAATAATGACAAAGGGTCGAAAATCTAATAAGGACAAAAGGTCGAAAATCTAATAATGACAAAGGGTCGAAATTTTTAAAAATGACAAATGGTTGAATGTTAATGGAGACCAGCTGGAATAGTAACAATCACATTGTTATAGGTCATGGGTAAAACGATATAGAATGAAATTGAAGATAAACAATTTAAACAAATTAAATAAAACAATTGTGTTAATTGGTGTAAAAATAATGAAGATCAAAAATAAGTTTTGTATTTCAATGTTGGTTACTCAATTTTTGTATTTTTCATTTCCATTTATAATTTTTATTTCTAATTTTCAGATTAGTTTTTCAAATTTAGTTTTGTGACATTTTATTTTCAATTTTCATTTTATAATATGTTTTTCGATTGTTATTTTCACTGTTTTAAGTTTCAATTGTAATTTTTTAAATTTAATGTTTAATATTTTCATTTTCATTTTTACGTTTTCAATTTCATTTTCGCTATTCGTTTTCGAATTTCGCTTGCTCATTAAAATATCCATTTACAGCTTACAATTTTTTATTTTTGTTCCTAAATCCTTCTTTTAAATTTTAATTTTGAACGTTCATTTTCAAGTTTGATTTTCAAATTATCACTTTTAAAATTCATTTATAATTTTCTCCATCAATTTTAATGTTTGCTTTTAATTTTCAATTTGAGGGTGGTAATGTTTTTTGGATAAAATTGTTTTCTGTGCCAAACGAAAGATTGACAGGGAATGTATAATTTTCTGTGTTAGATTACAAACTGTACAAATGGGCAGCATATATTACTATCGATGTATAACAAATGGTCAGGAAGTAAGTCATGCATAATACAAGGAGAGTCTGTTAAAACATTTTTTTCTATCTGTAAAAATGCGAAAAAGTAATCATTCTTACATACACTGTGCTTACAGACATACTTATGGTTTAAGTAGAAACTGTGGTGGAATATATATATATATATATATATATATATATATATATATATATATATATATATATATATATATATATATATATATATATATATATATATATATATATATATATATTTAGATATATATATTTATATATATATATATATATATATATATATATATATATATATATATATATATATATATATATTTATTTAGATATATATATATATATATATATATATATATATATATATATATATATATATATATATAAGCTCTATTAAAATTACATTCATATTCCAATAATAATAATAATAATAATAATAATAATAATAATAATAATAATAATAATAATAATAATAATAATAATAATAATAATAATAATAATGCAAAGACATGAAAATCAAAGGAACACGATGCTGTTCGCTATATTCAATTTCTTATAATACCTCAATAATGCTGTGAATGGAGTTTTCATTCGCAAACATTGTTCATTTAATGTGTCAAGATTATTTGATGTTAAACGTTGAGATGTGAGATGATGTTTGACTTACGAGACTTTGGCATATTTGATCATGTCATTTGTATCGGTCACTAAAAACTTCTACAACGTGTAAATTACTTTTTCCATTCCTGAACGTATGCCACCCACAGACCATTATTTTGATCGCCATCTTCATCTCCTATAAATGTGTACTTTGTGTTTAATACTAAATGTGTAAATGTAAGCATGAAACCTTGGTACTCACAGTTGCACGCTGTTGTCTTGAGTATTAATGTATTCTTCGAGCAATTCATGTAAAAACATCAAAAGTTTTACAAGCCTTGGGACATCAACATTAAGTGGAAAGAAGTTCGCATGCAAGCAGTTATTGTGCCCTATTTATTTCCATGTTGGGCCATGCGTGTGTCGTGCTGGAATTTCTCATGAATAATCTAGGAAATGAATTCTCTTGCCTTCCAT
Organism: Potamilus streckersoni; assembly: GCA_016746295.1. Classification (NCBI taxonomy): domain Eukaryota; kingdom Metazoa; phylum Mollusca; class Bivalvia; order Unionida; family Unionidae; genus Potamilus; species Potamilus streckersoni. Next base: position 2,286,869 of record JAEAOA010001725.1, on the reverse strand, counting down.
GATTTTGGAATATCAAAGCCAGAAATATGATGCTAGTCCATAAATTAGTGACTTCAACCATCCGGTGGTGTCTTGTTACCGAAACAGTGGAGATGCTGTATAGTGATGGAATCTATGTGCCTTGCTGAAGATTTGTGTTGAACAATAAGTTAGAACTAATGTTATTGTTCATTATTGCAAGTTCTTGGCTACGTAGAACTTGTTATTTTGCCTTTTGTGCACAATAGTATGCATTTGATAGGCACTATTTCTAACCGTATTACAACTCACTGCATCATCAGTACGTTGCACTCTCGCTCGCTTCGCATCGAAATGCACTTGTCCGTTTCGTTCATTTCTGAGTAATCATAGTTATGAATGTACAAATAAGATTAAAAGTAAATCGCTTATCAACGACATTGAGATGACAACTTTATTTTGTCAAAATTTTTGTGTTCTGAGGGATTTTCCCATGCAGTTTGAACAGTTGACTTAGTTACCTCCATGGTAGCCCTGAAAAAGATAAACATTGATTGGCTAAGTAAGGTCATGTGCCGTGCTGTACATATGAGTGTAAACAGTGCACTGGTAGAAAGCTGTCTGAGCGGCAAAGTATGAACATTCAAATAGAAAAGAATTTCGGCCATGTATTCTAAAACCATCAGTTATATATGTTTACATAAACAATATTAAATTTAGCACTTTAAAATCCCCAGACTGCATAGAATTGTTATGAGAAATGGTAGGTAGATTTATTACATGATTGCTATTGAATTTAAATGCCTGATAATTATTGTAATTCTTTATAAAGCCGTTGCTATCCCCCACCACACTGTTCAATCACTAAAATTATTTTTCCATTGAGATCACGCTATTATAACAGAACGTTTTACAGTCAACCTAATAAATTTTGCTGTTAACGTACAGCACAGGAATTTGATAATATACTTACTTTCATCAGAATATGCTGTACAATAAAGTTGTCTTTTGGCATTTAGTCAAACAATACTGAAGTGGATAGTATTGTGGCAGACACTGTGTTTATATAAAGTCAACATGCGAAACTGAAGAGCATGTTCTATCTCACCTTCATTATTTAATAAAAATCATTTGTATGTCCTGAACTCTGGTCTTTTCGATATTTAACACACAGGGTGTTAAAAGATATAGCGGCAACTCTTCCAAGAACCAGTGAGATCTCTTGGAAAAGATATAGCACTCAGATGACTGCCAAATTAAACAAAGATAAAATCATAAATCCTTCCGTTATTGTTACCAATCTTGTATGATAGTATATCAGTATGTTTACATTGATAGTAAGTGTAACCAATGCGATTGTTTTGAACGTCTGAGGTATCATTCACATTTAAAAGATATCACACACGTGAGCTTTTCGTTCACATTTGTAAAACAAAACTAAAAACTGGAGATATGAACAGAGAAGCGTTAAAATTACATTTCTACATGCATGCCTGAGTTAAGCGAGTTGCTATGAAGGAAAACGGCGTGTGATTTGAAACACTTTAAGTGGAAAACGTTGACTCCAAGAATTAGACATTTGTTGGAACGGTTACCCGCTCAATTTCGAAACTTGTATTGCAGATTGCTGTTTTATAAATCAACTTTAAAAATAAGCAGAAGTAACCACCTTGCCATTAAACACTGCTGCATCTCCTTCTCAAAGTTCGTCTTTTCAAGAACTACAAAACCAGCAACAACAACAAACGCGATGGCTGTAGTGTGAGAAAACGTATCCCTGAAAATGAAGGCGTCTGTTTCTGCTAACTCTTTGTGGTGTATTGTGTCATCGGATCAGTCATTATGAATCTAAATTTGCAGTAAAGAGTTAAACTTAGCGAAATTGATTATTCATATAAAGGTTAGCATTGCAATTCCCATTTTCCCCCATGAACACTTGGATCATTTTCCCCAATAAATATTTTTGCCACCATGAAACCCTTCCCATTTAAAACATGCGGACAATTTTAAAATATGGTTTACTGTTTGTCCCCATAACATCTGAAGGGTAGAACAAAAAGAATGGATGTGCGTTGTTTTCAACCCACCAATTTGGATTATTATAAATATAATGTTCGTTTTGTGCTGTTCCGTTTTTACACCAAACAAAGCTAAGCAAAACTGTTTGAATATGTTGCCTAGTTTCCTTTGGGGTGTAGGATAAAACGGTGAATTTGTCCAGTCAAAGCTATGTTTCATTACTGTGATTTGTCCAGCTATGGACTTTTATGCAAGGAACCAATTAGAAAATAGTTTTTAACTGATTCAGTTTAATCTGTATAATTTACTACAGTTGTACTGTTCGTTATTTGTTTTGTGGGTATTTTTCTTGCTCAAATCAAATTTAATTCCAGGAGTATAGAAAGTGTGATATTCCAATATGTTTGACCTTTTTTAATTTTTCACTAAAACCCCTTATTTCATTAAGCCGTATGACCTGGGCTGAATCAATGTTCACCCCCAATTCATTAGTCAGGAAAAACGTACTTAGTTATTTTACATCTATTGTACCATTGATGTTAGCCAGCTTTTTCTCCCAAATTATGAACGAATATGCTTTGATCAACAAAATCATCCCTTCTGAACAATACATTATAGATAACTAGCTCTCGCCGGAACTCTAGGGAAAATGGCAGACTTATGTTGGAAGGGATTTTGTAGATTTAGAGGATAAGGGGAATTTAAAATTATGCTGTAATTTGTTTTTTGTTCAGCACTTGAGGTACAAGGGAAAATTAATATAAATCCACCATCTTTGTTGGATTATAACAACATGAACAATCTTGTGTTAAAGATACTCAGGTAGGATAGAATGAAATGAGAAATTAACATTAGGCCACCATTGTTATGTATGCATAGAGACTAGGGAGAATCCCATGCTAAAAATATCCATAGGTTAAACATTACGAGTATGTCTGATGGGAATTGTAACATCTGTAATATTTTTGGCCTGTTTGGTAACTAAGAGGAAGTTAACATTAAGGTTACCGTATGTAGTTTTAAAGATGGGACTATGCTCGAAAATGACACTCTGATTCCAGACTGGAATTTAACATGTAGAAAAATTATATAGGGGTCTATGGGAATTTAACATTGGTCTAAATGGAATTTAACATGAAAGAGGCGCCCAACGGGAATTGAACATGGAAATCATAATATGAGGCACAAGCAAAATTTAACAAGGAAATGTGGAGAATGGCAAATTTTCATACAATGACTTGCCATCAAATGTTTATTATTGTTACAATTCTCTGTGCTATGAATCACGAATTAATAGTAAATAATTATTTATCTTAATGTAGAAATGTCAAAATATTATTTTTATTTTTATATATCTATAATATTCTCTCTATTTTTGTAGACATTTTGAGGAAACCAATTTTTGCTGTGTAAGATCATTAAGGCATATATAGACACTGCCAGTGATTGAAAAATATCTATTTCGCGTATGTGTATGTGTGCATTCATGTGTGTGCTTGCGTGTGTGCTCGTGTATGTGTTTAATATATTATCCATACTTAAAATATAAATCAAGACAGACACATTTGCTTTCTTTGGAATATTTTCCTGAATAAGAATCACAATGAAATCTCAAACCATGTCACAAAAATCCATGTTTTCTTGCTTTTAACGTCTTTCTTTCCTCGCATTTCTTCACTGGCATGGGTTTATCATCAGTAATATATGTTCTAATAGGAATGACAGACTGCATTGTTGAAGAAAAAATACCCAATATTGTCCACTCACTGTCAGGAATATGGTCCTTGTAATCGCACATTACCGATTTGCATGGATGTAGATACCATATTCCTTCGTTTTGCAGTCGTATATATAACGTTCTCACCAAATATTGAAATGAACGATCACAGAAATTTCAACAAGATTGTAAGGTGATGAAATATGAATTTACTTTTGTGAACTCGATTTATGAGAAAAACAAAATAAGAAAAACAAATAGCGTTAAGATCAAAGAAAACGAGAGGGGAACACAAATCCGTCAACAAGAGAGTTATGCGTGCAAAAGTCCCTGTCATCCCTATACCTGCGATAGATTCTGCTAGTGTCGTATAATCGTTTGATGCCTCCAAAATTCTGTCACAAGTTACGGAACACTGCGAACCACTTCTATAATCAGAGCATCATTAATTTTATTATATACGTTTATTTTTCCGAGCTAAACGCAGAACAGCATACTAATCACACCACGATTCTTGGGGTAACAGTGTCATTATAGCCCATTACAGACGCCAAGGCTTGTCAGTAGTTGGGCAGTATAATTAAGAAGAAGAGCTGATTAAAACCTACTGGAATAATTGTTCAATTTCCGAGGACCGTTCCGGTGACTAGTGGTTAGAGCGTCCTCCTCGGATGAGGGAGGTCGCGGGTTAGAACCCCAGCCGAGTCATGTCAAAGACTTATAAAAAGAATCGCATTAACAGCTGCCTCGCTAGGTTGTCAGCGTTAAGAAGTTAGTGTTAGAACTGGTTGTTCAGGATAATGTAACTGGGTGGAAAATCATGCTACAAGTCTTCGGCATGATGTCGCAGAGATAGACATCACTAAAAACTGCCACGCTACATACATCTTAGCGATATGACTGAATTTTTTAAATACTACGTTAAAATCCATCTCTCACACAAATACACGCACACACGCACGCACACACGCACACACACAGTCAATAGAACATAGTCTGTGACCATATTTCAATTGCATTACACTTCCTCCACGCTACATTCCTAAAAATACAATGCATTTCAAATGACTTTTAATCCATAGCATAAATCAGTCCCTGTCATTAATATTACACAAGCAAAATGCACAACAAGCAACACCTCTAAATTTAGATATGAATTATTTATCAAGGTATTGACCCAGAAACATTTTATCCTGATCTGACCCCACCCGAGATATCCATCCTTGGCAACTCACTGGCTTATAAGTCTGCCATGGTGAGAGACATTCTGAAGAAGCACAGTGTCCAAACTTTGTTTTTTCCTCCATACAGCTCTGTTGAAGTTCCAGGGGATTTTTGGCTAAAGCCTGTTGTGAAAAATTATCTTCAGAGCAGAAGATCTGAAATTCGTTATGTAGATAGAATTGCAATTTTCATGCACATGTACACATACCAAAATGCAGTTTAGTAATGGGATATTCGGACTGAGAACGTATGAAGAGAGTGTTCTTTGAGGGGATGCGTTGAAGTATTGATCACTAACAATAAATTTTGTTGTTGTTGTTGTTGATGATGATGATGACGACGATGATTATGATGACGACAACGACGACAATGATGATGAGAACCATGATGATGATATAGGCCATGATCATAATGATGAAGACCATGATGATGATAAAGACGAAAACCATGATGGTGATTATGAAGACCATGATGATTATTTAGTTATATGTTTAAAAGTTGACAAGTACATGTTTGATTTATTTTCAAGATATTCCTCGTAGAATATTTGTCAGAGAATATAGACACGTACTGGCACGTCTAAAACTTATCTATTACAGCATATTTCCACAAAAATCTCGATGGCATAAACTTCTCCCTTGTTAGTATCATCTTTCCTTTCTTAAATCTCACTCTTCGTAATCTGCTGTACATTCTGAATTATTTCATGCCTTTTTATATATCACATTGCAATAGCATTTTTCAACGGAGAGGAACTTGTAAGTTCAGTTGAATTTGTTTCCATTTATGTGCAATTAAAATATTTTATGACAATAGAATATGTTTACATAAAGCTAACTGGTCATAACAAGTGCAACTACATGGTAGACTGCGATAAGAAACTTCCTCAGTCGAGCTCTGCTTGAATGTCAAATTAACGTACTTGTTGTTTATAGCCGCTGCCTGAAAACAGGATCATTTGTCAACCTGTTATAAGACTTTTATACTGTGTTGCCATCTGTCAATCTATTATAACACTATACATTCTGTGTTATAATCGTCTACATTTATAAGATTTTACATACTGTGTTATAATCTGTCCACCTGTTATATAAGACTATTCACACTGAAATATCATATGTCATCATATTATATGACAATGCTTGGTGTGTTATCATCTGTCAACCTCTTATAAGACTATACATTATGTGTTTTTATCTGTCAACCTGTTACAAGACTATGACTTCTGTGCTATCATCTGTCAACCTGTTACAAGACTATGACTTCTGTGCTATCATCTGTCAACCTGTTACAAGACTATGACTTCTGTGCTATCATCTGTCAACCTGTTACAAGACTATGACTTCTGTGCTATCATCTGTCAACCTGTTACAAAACTATGACTTCTATGCTATCATCTGTCAACCTGTTACAAGACTGTGACTTCTGTGCTATCATCTATCAACCTGTTACAAGACTGTGACTTCTGTGCTATCATCTGTCAACCTGTTACAAGTCTATGACTTCTGTGCTATCATCTGTCAACCTGTTACAAGACTATGACTTCTATGCTATCATCTGTCAACCTGTTACAAGACTGTTACAAACAATGCATACTGTATTACCATCTGTCAACCTATGGGTACTGTCTTATCATCTGTTAACATCTTATAAGATTACACATACTGTGTTATCGTCTATCAACCTGTTTTAACACTATAAGTATTGTTCTGTCATCTGTCAACTTGTCGTACTATTATGGGTACTGTGTTATCAGGTGGACAAATCTGCTGTTTACGACTATGAGTACTGTGTTATTTGGTGGACACAATTGCTGTTTTATACCAATATATTTATTTTATCTTTATTATTTTAAAATAAAACACGCTAAAATCCATAGACAGTTTTAACGTTTCGACCTAATTTTCACAGGGTAATACAACAAATTAAAGAGAAAGCTTGCTATTAAATACACTATTTTTTTCCATATCATTTGCAAACATAGATAAACAAATTAACTAATATCAATTATTTTCCTTAGGTTTCGATGTCGAAACACGTTTCATTTATTTCAGTTACTCTACATTTTGTTACGCAATTCTTTTTTCATTTGGGTGGTGTAGGGGATGGTTTAGCTTAGTTTACTGAGGACAAAATTGCATAAAATGAACTCTTGTCGTTTGAGAGCTCTGTCACCATTTGTTCCTTTAAAGTTTATGTAACGCCGTTTCGTCTTATTTTCTTTTTTGAGTATCCGTCTTCTTATATGGCGAAATACTAAATTCTTAACTCACTTACCAGAATGTAACTACAGGATGAAGACTTCGATGCTATAAGACACATAGAATATGACAGACTGAAAACAAAAAATGACAGTTTTTCCTGTAGTTACAGAATTTTATTGGCAAGACTCATCTCGCGTAAAGTTCTTCTGACTTTAAAAACAAACGCATGTTTTATTTTTTTAAATTTTCAATATCTAAAATGTTAAACTCAAAATTTCATTCGGCATTTGTGTTTTTAGTGTGACGGCACTTTTAACATTATTATATATTATTTATTATATTGTATGGGAGCTAGGTCCTAAGTAGGCACCGAGGCAGCCAATCGTCTACCAAAAAAACTACCGCGGCTCTCTTTGACTTTTGTGCATCTGCCGTGTAATTTTATCTGAAGATGTGTCTGCTATTTGAAATTATTGCTAACTAGGCGATTGATTACTGACTAATACAATGAAAACACAAAAAAAACTAGATAGTGGAAGCAACTTGTTGACCTGGAATGGGTCCTGCGACGATGTTCACGCTAGGAAGATCTTGAAGTTTTGGATCTGGAATGCGTCTTGCTTACGCTCGTACAGAAAAGAGTCTTAAATGTATGAAAAGAGATTAAATATCCAAAATATAACTTCAAATATGAAGTATTAGATCCTTTCGACCCTTCGTTTTGTGTGCCATTTTAGTGATCCTAAAGCTTATTCGGCATGCTTTCGCCAAGACCGTATACATGTACCGGTAAACATAGATTTCGCAGAAAAGTAATTAGACTTTTTATAATCTGTGTGGTCACCTTGGATTACGTTGATGGACATGTGGCAGCAGCTTTTCATATTTCTGGGAAAACATTGACAATTTATTAAGCATAGGTTTGTTCAAAATAGTTCTCTGAAAGACATCATATTACTGAACATTTTTGCTGCATGCTTTCAAATATCGTTACACAATAGCAAATAGCATTGAAGAAAATAATATAAACATATCTTGTTTAGGTATAAAACGTTAATTGCATTAAAAATGAAACGTAAAGGATACATTGACGGATTACAGTTTTCGAAGTGCTGTCACTCTGCAATTATCAACTCTGAGGCCGGGTATTACAAGCCGGAATAAAGTTTATTCAGATAATGATAAAACAGTTTTGGTTCTGGTCTTAACCCAGGAATAATGTTTTCTGTGTCACTATATATATATATATATATATATATATATATATATATATATATATATATGTATATATATATGTATATATATATATATATATATATATATATATATATATAAATATATATTTATATATATATATATATATATATATATATATATATATATATATATATATATATATATATATATATATATATGTATATGTATGTACGTATATGTACGTATATGTATGTATATATATATATATATATATATATATATATATATATATATATATATATATATATATATATATATATGTATATATATATACATACATACATATACATATATATATATATATATATATATATTTATATATACACATACATATACACATACATATACATACATACATATACATATATATATATATATATATATATATATATATATATATATATATATATATATATTGCACCAAAAGGAAGCTCGTGCTCAATCTACCTTGTAACCTGAACGAGTGTTACCCAATTTGTACATTAAGACGAACTATTTTGTTGGGGTTGGATGCTCACAATATTTTATTTTGACTATTATACAGGTCCCACGCAGACTCGATTTTGTTGGAAGTTAAATTTAGTGAAATATAAATGTCAAGCTCCGATCCACCAGTCAGCAATGCCAATGGTTAGATGGTTAAATATACAAAAAAGGTTGGAATTCAATGAATAACAATTTGATAACAATTCGATAAACAAAAGACTCCAATTTCCAATTACACTCCTTTCTATCGACACTTTAATAAACCTATTGGATCACGTGATTAGCAGTGTGCAATTGATTTCCACCTGTCCTTGCATTTTTACTCATCTGTTGTATCCTTTATCTCTCCTATTTCTCCCAATTTCTTTTCCTCCTCCTCGACCTTCTCTAGACTCCTCTCCACTTCCTCTTTCATGGCTACACTTCTCTCGGCATTGACTGTCTCGGCTACAGTCTCATTTCCGTCTCCAACTCTTGAAGACTTGGGACATAATAGAATCGGAAGTTCTCTGTCCCCTAAAAGCTTCCTGTGAAAACACAAAGGCGGTAAATCTTTTATCTTAGCCCTCACTTCTAACACTACACACAGCCTATCATCAGATAACGGCTACTAAATAGATACCCATACGTTGTTGTCTGGTAAAACAAACGTTATAATATAGCAAGGTATAAATTACTTCTTATACATACATCAATAATTTTAGTCACATCAGTACATATTCCTAATCCCTTTATAATAATATCATAATAATCTAATGCACTTCTTTACCTTACAACTCATACAAAGCAAATACGCAAAATATTCAAATAACCATGCTCTGATATTTGCATACGTCCATAGTAACTGATCTTGCATACTTTAGCCATGTTTCCAAATTCACAATTCAAGCATATGTAAATTATAACATAACGCATTAATAAGTGCACTGGTTTTACAAAAATGTAGGCTAATAGCAAATATAAAAATTTATTCTTACCACAAGCTAACAATCTACATAATTCCGCCTCGCATCTAATAATTTTCTACGTAAGGCTCAAGCCCATTTCTCAAATACGCTTTTAAATGAAACACTACTAAGGTAATTATACATATTAAATGATTATAGTAATTAGGTGTACATACTACAAATAATTCCAATTATGATGCCGTAATATTCTGCAAAAAAAAGAGCAATAATTTTCCGACCTTTACGAAGCTTTGTCTTTTCTTTGAATCTACATCTACGTTCTGCGAGTAACTTCTTTCTAGGAGTAAATCCTATTGATCTGCTATCCTTCCAGGCGAATACTAAATTACTCTTATGATTTCGGAAGGCACTATTCGGGTCTGAATTGTAATCAATTTCTCTATTGATTGGATATCGCTGTGGACCGACCCAATCAAGCTTAGAGGACAATGTCCTTCTCGGGTCTGTCAACGTGAGAACGGATGAGAACACGCCCCTTTCACTCCGTGGGCTTTCCTTTTGATCTTTGAACTAACCTTTAACGAACAGCGTGAAAACGGCAAACCTTTGTTAAGTGAGCCTACCGGTCGCCTTTGCCGACTCAAGTTTCCGGTCTCTGGCTAATCGTGGTAACTTTGCGCAGATTTCAACACTAACCCCGCGGCAATCTTTAGAGATCAAACACAATATTTCCAAGACAGATAGAGTATAACTTATACATGACTTTAGCTTGGTGCTTAGCAAACGTGACATGCATATATGTTACTATTTCTTGTACCAAAAGGAAGCTCGTGTGTTTCTACCTGAGCCATATTTAGATTTTCGTCCATCAATTTGTTACTTTCAAAACTATATCATTCAGAATTTGAATGAAAATTTCCAGTTTATGTAGTAGTTTGAAGCGGAGGAACTTACGAATTTGGAAATTTTGCCTACACGGGTAAGCAGACCAGTTTGAAAAGCCAATAAAACAACTATAAAATCCAAGAGCATAATTTTTCTGATTGCTCCAATAATGACATGTAAAGTCATATGGTGTACCTAATGTTCCTTATTTTGGGAATATCTCCTTAACTAATGACATTTTAAGGTCGTATCACTACTGAATTGGTCACGCGGCATAAATACCTTTATGTCATAAAATCCAATTGGCGTTGACTAGAAATAATCTATCTATCTATCTATCTATCTATCTATCTATCTATCTATCTATCTATCTATCTATCTATCTATCTGTCTGTCTGTCCGTCCATCCATCCATCCATCCATCCATCCATCCATCCATCCATCCATTCAACCGTACATATATCCATACATACATTCGTCCGTCCGTCTGTCCATCCATCCATCCATCCATCCATCCATCCATCCATCCATCCATCCATCCATCCATCCATCCATCTATCTATCTATCTATCTATCTATCTATCTATCTATCTATCTATCTATCTATCTATCTATCTATCTATCTATCTATCTATCTATCTATCTATCTGCCTGCTTCCAAGTACTTTAATCGGTGTGCAAAATAGGCATACACTTGTCAGGTCCTAGATGGAGGTCATTTATTTGTACACCACAAAGTCATACGTCACTTGACAGCTAATGTACATGACTCCCTCCGACTGTCATGTCAACTTGATGATCGCTGTTCTTATTGGACATTTTATGTGACGTCATAGTAAGAGAACAAAAGGTAAGGACTTTAAAACAGAAGCCGAAAACATGTCTGCCTGGGAGTAATATGGTGGCTCGAGTCTAAACTTTCAATGATAATATGGATATTAGTGCTTTCATCGCGTACTTATTTCATTTGTGATTTGAAGAAAGAAAATAATATCCATTGTATCATCTTTTAATTTTATTAATAAGAGTTTCATTCTGTATCGGAGTTACAAATGTGTGTTTTCTTAGCTTAATTGAGGTGTTTGTATGATGGAAGCCGTTTTGCTTTTATATATTCCAAGTGGAAGATAGAATATGAAACTAGAGCTTTTATTCGGTGGAGCGGTGTTTATTTTAGGATGGTGTTTCTTACAGGGCCAGGAATCTTTAAAAAATGAAAAGGAATTAAGAATCGCATGGATGGCCCCGGAAAAGGAATATCATAATTTTAGTGCGATCTCGAGTGTTGGAGCGTTAAAATTGGCATTGCATACTATGGAAGAGAAGTTTCTACCAGAGTATACTGTCAGGTAAGAATGTCAACCGAATTATGTGCATTATTATTATTATTATTATTATTATTATTATTATTATTATTATTATTATTATTATTATTATTATTATTATTATTATCATTATTATTATTATTATTATTATTATTATTATTATTATTATTATTATTATTATTATCATTATTATTATTATTATTATTATTATTATTATTATTATTATTATTATTATTATTATTATTATTATTATTATTATTATTATTATTAAAATCCTCAACCAGAAGTTGTGACAAAGGAAACTCAGATTTTTATTAATTATATATTGCGATAACTTTTGATCTAGATACATCAGGAGATAAGACACAAAATAAAATTAAACAATGAAAGATTCTACATTATCGGAGTCAGTCTCCCGTCAATTCTGTGGACCAACAGTATCAGGAAATTCGTCTGCAATCATTATCAGATGATATTTCAGAAATACCAGTCCAACAACATGGATCTTGAGTAATTGCAAAGCCTGCTGTTTAGCACATAGTAGTTGCTTCCATTATGGAAATGTTGTTCAATTAACACGTTACGTTATTGAAGGCATGCGATTGTTTACTGATGGAATGATGTATCTATGTAATTAATCAAGAAGAACCTCTCAAATTAAATACAAAGAAGTGAGAGTCGAGATGTGGCAAAAAAAAAATAAAATAAAATACAGAGAGTGAGAGAGGATTTGACAAAATGACATCTTATGTACGACACGTTAAAGAGATGACACACACACACACACACACACACACACACAACATTAACGAACTATATGAGAAAAATCTTATTTTGAATGCTAGTTAATTCTTCGTTTCATAAGGTAATATAGATGATATGGGATTTTAACCTAATAGTTGCAGAATAGGTTTTAAAGATATATCTAATCCGAATCATTCATTTATGATTTTTCTGATTACCGAATTATGCTACTACCACTAATATTATTAGTATTGCTACTACAGCTACTACTACCACGACCACAGATATCGACATCATCGTCGCCATCAATGAAAAATGGGTGTAGGATCGTTTGCTATTAACATTGCGACTGCAGGAAACTATTGATTTATCACAGAAATCATCAGGCGATATAAGTGATGTGTAATTGCCGTAATCTAAAGTATTTTCAACATCAGCATTTTCAGTAACAAGTTGACAAGTTATGGCGATAAATGGTAATATTTTATGAGATTACTATTTGGAACAGAAACAAAAAAAAACGGATATATCTGTCATTTTTGACTTTTACACAAATATCAGTAGGGAGCATGCGAGTTTTGAGTAGCAACGGCGAGTTAAATGTAATTTTTCTATTTAATTGCTTATTAAATTCAATATTCCTATTAATCGTATTTTACATTTAATATTTCTACGTAATAATATATTAAAGAGTATATAGTGGAGCAGATAATCTGCAATTTCATGAATGAAATATCAAAGCAAATGACAGCTACACTGTATCTTATTCAAGGTGTCGAGTGTACATCATAAGCGCCTTTATGGAGTTGTCATTACGAATAATGATATGTGATGAAGAGCTTACATGATAGCAAGGGTCGTGAATAAGTTACTGTTCTGGAATTAAAACATTTTTTAATGATTCAAAATAGGAAAGAATGGTAAAGGAAAAGAAAAACATGTAATATGTGGTCAGATAAATAATGTACATTTATTACATCATAATCTAAATAACACCTGAACTATTCTCAGAAGAGATAAAAGTCAATGTTAACAATGCTGTATATGGATGTTACCGTGTGAGAAAGATCATGATCCGTACTAATTGTAAATGCATATCACATGTATATGTTCTCCTTTGTGAAATGACATTGTCCCCCGTTTTTTTTTTGCAAATACATTTCACATGTAAATGTTCTCCTTTGGGAAGTGACCTTGTCCCCCGTTTATTGAAAATACATTTCACATGTAAATGTTCTCCTTTGTGAAGTGACCTTGTTCCCCGTTTATTGAAAATACATTTCACATGTAAATGTTCTCCTTTGTGAAGTGACCTTGTTCCCCGTTTATTGAAAATACATTTCACATGTAAATGTTCTCTTTTCTGAAGTGACCTTGTCCACATTAATTGGAAATGCATTTCACATGTTGTGAATCGACAGGGCTCCCATATATGGAAAATGCATATCATGTAGATGTTTTTTTGTGTCAAGTGGCGTTGTCCCAGTTTATTGGGAATACATTTCACATGTAGATGTTCTCGCGTATATGGTGATAGGACCTCCATATTAGTTTCGCATGTAATGTATATGTTTTTCTTTGTGAAACGACCTTGTCACCATTTACTGGAAAAATATAAGCGTAAATGCTTAAAGATATAATGTTCATTTAGCAAAATTGGACTACATTCACTACTGGAAACATGAACATGTTCTGGAGTACATACGTGTTCGTTTCTGGGTCAAATGAAAACCTGGTATTTCGGAAAGTCTACAAATTCCCCATGAATCCATGTAAAGACTTGTTTTCTTTGTCGACCAATTGAATTCTGTCCACTGTTAAATTTATTCAGATATATCATCAAAGATCTCTTGTCGACATTCGTATTCATAAACTATCTATATATATGTTTCCTGTCTAAATTGTACCTCGCTGAGGACTCATGCCTTCCTATTTGATAGAGGGAAACTGAACCATCACACTAGATGGCGTTAATGCATGTAACATTTATAGCATAACTGATGAAATTTTTGCAACAGGGAACTTAAAGGCTATAAAAATCTTACGCATAGGCCTGTTGAAGAAGTAATGAGTTCCAAATTTAAATGCCTTATCAATCTACGTCTACGTTTGAATTTTTTATTTTTATTTTATACTAGTTTCATGAATTTAAAAGACGAGTAGAAAAACGCAAGAACAAAGATTAGATAAAAAAAACTTAATGACAATTGTCAAAAGAACTCTGAATGTTGATCTTTTACATGTTGTTGTCTTGAAGGCATATACTTATTTCAGTGTTCGGGCCCCGATTGACCGAGTGGTCTACAGTGTTCACTGTTATGGATCACTGCCATCTAACATGTCTACGTGGATTCGAGTCTCGGGCTTGACCAATGTGGGTACGTCAGAGAGCTTAACACTAACTTTCCGTAGGTTGTTGGTTCATTCCGGGGATTTTTCCGGGTTGTTCCTCCACCAGCTATACTGGCAGCAATGTAAAGCCTATCCTGCGTTCAAAAATGGCGTTAACCCACAACAACTCAAATTTCAAAAGCGATACAGCTAACTTGTGCTTGCACTTAACGTTTTCCACCTATATATAGCTGTCATATGCAACTGATCTGCATGATTGGAAAACGGCGAATATCAAACAACCCACTATGACACGAACGTTTACCTGTTTTTAAAATAAAAGAACAAACTAAATGAAAGAGACGTTACTGCAAACACGACCTAATAAAATTAGCGATATACTAACATGACAGTACAAGTTACGTGTGGTGAATCATTTAGCATCAACGAAACTATAGACCGATATCTATCTATCTATCTATCTATCTATCTATCTATCTATCTATCTATCTATCTATCTATCTATCTATCTATCTATCAGTCTGTCTGTCTGTCTGTCTGTCTATCTATCTATCTATTATGTGTCTATGTGTCTGTCTGACTTACTGGCTGTTTATTTATCTATACATTTGTCTCTTTCTCTCTCTCTTTCTATTTGTCTGTTTGACATGTCTTCCTCTCATAGTTTCAGTCCGTACATCTACAAATCACATATATCAGCATAAAATATACTTTTACACTAATAAAGTATCAAGAAGTAACAAAAATGTGTATTTTTTTGTGTTCTCTGTATGTCTGTATAGGTACGTGTGGTAACTTATTCGCGGTGAATTCATCGTTTTATTATTCTTATTGTCTGTAGAGGTTCTTTCAAGCTAGTGTTTCTTGCTACAATTGCAGTGAATGTTTTGCGAATGACATGGTCATCCATCAATATAACTTATTTTATATCCGGGTTTACCCCAAGAGTGCCCATGCCAAAAAAAACCCTGAATATTACAACATGTAAAGTCTTTTTCTGTTTCATAAAATTAAGCGTGATCACGCAGATTTTGATTTAAAAATCCCCTCATTTTTCAGCAATGTAAGTAGACATTTTTAATGAACTAGGAGAATTAACATGGATATCAGTGGAAAGGACACAACCTTTATAATTTTGATTGCATTGGCCGTAATTGCGTAATTGGTTGATCATCCATTATTACTTAGATCAACAGACATTTTTGAACGAACCATGCAGTAATCAAATGCAACTAGAAGTATTAAGACGTTCAGTTCAACACAGATTTGAGATAAACATAATTTATTACAATTTAAAACATCTTTACTTGTAAATACAAATGAAACGGTGGCATACTCTGTTTATGACGTGGTTTATCTATAAAGACACATACATGGTGTAATTTAATTCTGTTCCGGGAGAAACAAAAAGACTGATGTATGAGGAAAAAAAAAATGTGTCATGAACTTGAGACAATGGTAATTATTTGAGACAATGTAAATTTTTAAACTGTGAAAAGAAAGAATAAAATCTGCATATGCAATCATTTTTTTCGAGGGGTGGATAGCACGTGGATATATTTGAACAGTTTTTTTTTATTTAAAATAATTTTTAACAATTCACGTAAATAATGCAGTCAATGTAATTTCCATCACTTAAAATGCACAATGTTTTAATGTTTTAGTCTCTTAAACCTATTATTATTATTATTATTATTATTATTATTATTATTATTATTATTATTATTATTATTATTATTATTATTATTTTGCAGTAGCAGCAGTACTGAAATAACTTCTAAACAAAACTGTTATACCAATATAACACATTTATATGTAGGATGAGGATGATGTACCATTTTATAATTCTTCTGGCAGAAGAAAAATAAAAATAATATTTGTTCAATGTTTAAAAGGAACTATTAGAAATATAAACTTAACCGACAAGCTTATCGCAGATACATATTGTAAATGGAAAGATATGAGAAACCAATAAGACTTGTGATGCACACGTGATGTTTTTCGGTATCCACGTGTGTGTATGTGTGTGTTAGTGTGTGTGTGTGAGAGAGAGAGAGAGAGAGAGAGAGAGAGAGAGAGAGAGAGAGAGAGAGAGAGAGAGAGAGAGAGAGAGAGAGAGAGGCAGTGTATAGTGATGTTCTGTACTTAGGAATCATGCCGCAGACATTTGACATCATGTCCCACCCAGTTACATTATACTGACACCAGGCCAACCAACCAACCAACCAACCAACCAACCAACCAACCAACCATACATACATACATACATACATACATACATACATACATACATACATACATACATACATACATACATACATACATACATACATACATACATACATACATACATACATACATACATACATACTCAGGCCATACGTATACATACTTAGGGATGAGAAAATATAAATTACATTTTTGTAACCTATAACGTCTCGAGCTCACAATATCTTGTACAAGACGTTTAAATGTACGGATAAAGTATACAAATGATTTGTGACACTAAATTGAAAATAAAATAATTCTTGTCGCAAGATTGTTGTTATTGCACGACTCTATTTACTATTGTGTGTAATAACACATAACATAATCTGCCGTCGTATAATGCGCCTGGAGATGAGGGTCTATTTGTTTTCCTATACTGTGTGCAGACCCAGATCTGCCGGCGAATTATGGAACTATAAAACGAATATGCAAAATTATGCAATCGTTAGAGACAATTCACATAAAGCGACCTTTTCCCTTTCCTGCAGATAGTCAAAATTCAGTTTTGACAAACGGTTTACGTTTTGGGTGAAATTGCACAGGGAGGAAATCTTTCACGACTCGATACGAGATAAGCAAATTTGCTGTATTGACAATTTTAACGATCAGTTGTCACAGTCTCTTTCTGTAAATTAAAGAACTACACAAAGTAGACAAAACGAATCAAAAATTCGTCAAATGATGTCAACTAAAGCCATTTATGTGTTAAGGAATGCATTTCTTCAATATGTGGTACGGAGTTCATTCGGCCTCATCTTGCTCACCTGCAAGCACTATCGTACAAGGAAGAACTCATTAACAGTTGAAACGTTAAGAGTGCACAGCAATAACTTTTATTACTTTCTTTAAATTTAGGCTTAAATTAAATGTAGTCCGTCTTTGCCAAAATTACTTCATCTTGCAGCAGCTTGGCAACGATAATCCCGTTCAAAATGTATCTCGCCAGAATCCGCAAGATATTCAAAAAGCGTAATGTTGACACACGGCTGATTCTTTAAACTACCTACCGCTAAAGCAGATACCAGAGTTGGGGTTGAACCTGGAAAGTTATAGGTGTAATCGTTATGAATAACTTATGAGAAACATTTATCAAAATGACATAGATAAGTATCTAAAAGACAAAGAAATATAACTCTAGGGCTAAAAGTACACCTAAATAAAATGTGCTAGAGGCATCAGAATAATAGCTTTGGTTTAGCCTATCTATGAATTACGATAGCCTAATGAGCTAATTCAAACCTTTAGGATATCTTTTGTGTTGGTTTCACGACATCTGTAAATATTTCGAAAGGGAATATAAGTTTAATTGACTCCGGACAAATGAATTCTAAGGGTAGGCATCAGCGGTTTGATATTAAAGAGCAAGCTCTCGTTGTTACATTGAAGGTAGGCTACAGGTTATTCTTATGGTATCACGCGAGTCTATCATCTGATTTGAAACTTTACCTCGTATATTCGTTTATAATGGATGCATGGATGTGTGTGTGTGTGTGTGTGTGTATATATATATATATATATATATATATATATATATATATATATATATATATATATATATATATATATATATATATATAATCGTATTAATGAGTAAACGACTGAAAATCATTTTTCAGTATCTACGTTTCCAAATTTTCTAAGGCATAATATAATATAATATAATATAGTGTAATATAATATAATATAATATAATATAATATAATATAATGTAATGTAATGTGATGTGATGTGATGTGATGTGATGTGATGTGATGTGATAAAATGTGATGTGATGTGATGTGATGTGATGTGACGTGACGTGACGTGACGTGACGTGACGTGACGTGACGTGACATGACATGACATGACATGACATGACATGACATGACATAACATAACATAACATAACATAACATAACATAACATAACATAACATAACATAACATAACATAACATAACATAACATAATATAATATAATATAATATAATATAATATAATATAATATAATATAATATAATATAATATAATATAATATAATATAATATAATAAAACATAACATAACATAACATAACATAACATAACATAACATAACATAACATAACATAACATAACATAACATAACATAACATAACATAACATAACATAACATAACATAATATAATATAATATAATATAATATAACATAACATAACATAATATAACATAACATAACATAACATAACATAACATAACATAACATAACAAAACATAACATAACATAACATAACATAACATAACATAACATAACATAACATAACATAACATAACATAACATAACATAGCATAACATAACATAGCATAACATAACATAAGATAACATAACATAACTTAACATATGTTCTGTGCTGTGCTGTGCTGTGCTGTGCTATGCTATCCTATGCTATGCTATGCTATGCCATGCCATGCCATGCCATGCCATGCCATGCCATGATATAATATAATATAAAATAATATAATATAATATAATATAATATAATATAATATAATATAATATAATATAATATAATATAATATAATATAATATAATATAATATAATATAATATAATATAATATAATATAATACAATACAATACAATACTATACAATACAATACTACAATACAATACAACACAACACAACACAACACAACACAACACAAGACAACACAACACAACACAACACAAGACAACACAACACAATACAATACAATACAATACAATACAATACAATACAATACAATACAATACAATACAATACAATACAATACAATACAATACAATACAATACAATACAATATAATATAATATCATGTAATGTAATGTAATGTAATACTATATAATGTGATATAATACAATAAAATATGATATAATATTGATATAATATAATAATGTAATTCAGGATGATAACAAATATTTATATTGATCTTCGCTTCGCGTCGGTCAGGTTATTGCTTTACTGGTTCATAAAACTTTATATTGAACGAAATGAAAGTCTGTAATTGTTTTATTATATGACTTAAAGAATTAATTGCAGTTTAATTTGCTTTTAAATATGTGCAAATGCCATTTCGACGGCATGTCGCTAAGACCTGAACGTTATGACATCATGAAAATGCAGTATGATGAATGACCGTGCAGCAGAAATATCATATATCACTCAATGATGTACCATTAAATGAAGAAAAAAAAACTGTTAACAGGAGTCATGTAATAAATACATTAGTACCTGAATTTAATAAATATATTATAACGAGATTGACGTACAAATGATTTCTAATTAAATGGCATATTTGAAATTTATTCGTGCCGAACGTTCATGTCGTTATTGGTTTTTTTTTGTTGTTTTTTTTTAAATAAATGTGATTTCACAACTTAAAATTCTTGGCGTCATTCCACTGAAGTGACATTGTGAAATTCTATAACAAAATCAATTGTAATTTATTTCTAAAGCATGAAATAAAATAGTTATAGCGAAGGTTAGTTAAAAAAGACAGTTTTGTCATGTTTTTATAATCTCTCCGAAACTAACTGCAATTCCAAATATACTTTTGATAAAATAATAATACCAGCCTCAAGGGTCTCGTGTTATCCTGCTAATTTGATTGAAATCAATCTTCACTGTCCAACCTTACGATCTGATAGCGGCCAATTTTGGAGTCATGTTCTGGTGACTTTTTGAATTAGCCACTGGAAATGCAGCTTTCAAAAGTTTGAAAGTGAATCAGATTGTCCAGCTCACATTGATGTTCTTCAGCCCAACTGTTCAGTCTCCCAAATGTGACGGTATGAGATTTCATCTGATTAAATGATACAATACGCGATTGTGGTAATAACATAGGTTACCAGAACACCAGACCTCTAAGCGGTCGCTGGCTGATCTTCACGTAGGACAGTGGAGATCTGATTTTAATTGGTTCCTCTGCATTTCCTTCTGTCATCCGTACCTTAATTTGCGTTTATCTCGATATCTTTAATGATTGTGTGGAACAAAATCAATACTTTTTATAATTTCATGAAAATTATTAAGGTTCCACATTTATGAAGCAAGCACAGATCAAATATCAAAAGTTGTCCATGTCTAAGCGAATGCGGTGCATGCGAGTCCTTGCAAGTTGCAAATGTTATTCTTGATGTATTTTTTTATACGTTCGATTAACCGATTTATTTACTTTTCATAATCCAAACCAAGTTTAACTATAATAGATGTCCATGACAAACCGATGTAGCTCAATTGGTAGAGCGTCGGACACGTAATCCAAAGGTCGCGGGCCTGACAAGCACCGAGGCCAGACTGGTTCAGCTTTTCGTTGTGATCTTGGGAAATATACTTATTTCTCATTTTTTTTTCTGCGTGATATAGCCAGCGTTGACAGTGCCATTAAAGACCAAGCAACCAAACATATTTTAGGAAATACAATGTACGTCTATTCCGTTCAAGGGTATATAATTGTCTTACAACAACATTAAACTCAAGCGCATGTTCCTTAACATTCTTTATGGTCTATATTATGCCATTAACTATGATGGCAGTAGGATGTTACAGACTAAATATCCCGGATGATCCGGAACTATTTATGTGGTCGTGTTAAATAGCCCTGGGCAATCATATTTCCATCTTATCTCAGTCAAAGAAAGAGTGACGAATGGGAAAGTTTCTCACAAGTGTGAAGAAATAAATCAAAATTGTACTTCTGGTGTCCTTTTGCAGAAGGCGTGTTTGCCATTTGATATTTGGGGAGGCTCCTTTAAGGGGTATCAAAAGGGGATACAATTAGTGAGGCGGCCGTCATGGACAGAAATAGTAGAGAGATCAGCGTGCCGGAGTTATAAACAGTGGGTTAAAGGTTCGAATCTGCCCTAAACAACCCAAGTCGGCTGCTGTGGCATGTCTCTAGACACATGTACCCTACGCACAGTCCCTCTGCATTAGATAGCCTTTGGTTCGTTCCCCGGCCGAATAATACCAGAGACTTTTTAAAAAAGGTTCAGCAACTACTTGGCTTGGCGCTCATCATTAAGAGGTTAGTGTTAGGACTGGTTGGTATGGTATCATGATAATGTGATTGGGTGGGACATCATAATATTATTAGATACATGTGACGTCATTCAAGAAGCGACGCATTACCGTTTTTACTTTTAAAACTTTACAATTGACAGTAAATATTTATTGTTTATCTGGGGGCCCCTAGTGACCGAGAGGTCTAAAGTGCTCGCCTTTGACAAAGTTGGTTCGAATCACGGCTGAGACCTGTGTTTGTGAGAAAGCTTACCAGTAGCTTCAAGTGGGTCGATGGTTCTGCCCCTGGATTTTCCTCTCAGAAACACACAGACTCTTCATGCTCTGAAAAAGGCATAGAACCCACAAAGACCAAACCAAGCTAAAATTATCGGCTTATCTAGGTATTTTCCAACTCATCTATCTACCTGGTTGTCAAAGCGCGCAAGCGCGCGTGTGTGTATGTGTGCGTGTGCGTTTGAGTGTTTGTGTGTGTGTGTGTGATATTCGGATTTTGAATGTGGCTGTAACAATATTTCAGTTATATAGCTGCGATGTATTCAGTGTGGCAGTTTATATTAATGTATATGGGGCATGATGCCGCAGATATGTAGCATGATGTTCCACCCAGCCATATTATCTTGACACCAGGCCGGCCAGTCCTGACACTAACCTCTTAACGTTGAGCGCTTAGCGAAGTAGCTGTTAGCACTATTTTTATGTCTTTGATATGACTAGACCATTGTTCGAACCAGTGACTTCCTGCATCAGAGGCGGACGCTGTAACTACTAAGCTACCGGAAAGGTCTGTCGAAGCATAAGTAGAAATTTAAATTTGTAAATAGTTGTCAGTATTGAGAACCAGAGAGAGAGAGAGAGAGAGAGAGAGAGAGAGAGAGAGAGAGAGAGAGAGAGAGAGAGAGAGAGAGAGAGAGAGAGAGAGAGAGAGAGAGAGAGAGAGAGAGAGAGAGAGAGAGAGAGGAAAGTTCCTCACTTTGTTAGAGTAAACTGTATTGAAGAATTTTCTCGCAAGTAAATACTTGCTTACATCATTTCTATTAGTTAAAGAGTTATAACAATTTCACATATAATAAAATTAATAATAATAATAATAATAATAATAATAATAATAATAATAATAATAATAATAATAATTGCCATACCTTCTGGTGCTATGTTTAAATTTTGAAAATAAAGGAAAACAAGCTAAAATAAACGAAAACTAACTAAACGGAACCAAAACCAAAATAATGCAACGTATGAGGAAAAAATGAGTGAAAAAATAATTTTAGTATATCAATTTAAAATGCTCTTTCATTAATTGAAATTCAACAAATTTTAAAATAAAGTTGATCAGTCTGAACTATATAAATTTCTCTAAAAACTATAAAGTTGTCCAAACTGTCTCGCAGTAAATTAATATTGTTCAAACGGTGCCATAGTAAATCATAGTTTTCAAAATGTCCTGCAGTAAAGTTATAGTGGCACTGGCAACACCGCGAACGACTTCGCGATAAATCAGATACAGCTTTATTAAAAACAAATAGTAAACACAAATGACAGCGTTTTTCCTAGGATCACGGTTACATTCTCTCCAGCCTGCAACAAGGAGAGTTTTGTTTTTGACTATAACTGTTTTACACGTGCATCTTTTTATAAGACGAGATTAAAAGAAAATGTACTGTCAAAGGAGACTGCCATTTATCTAATTTAACTGTATTGAATGAGTTTATATTGCATGTGTTAGTCTTTATTACGCAAATGGGCCTGCTATTTCTTCTATCAGCCATCCGTTGAATAGCCCATTCAAGAGACCTTGTATTGCTTCCATACGCCATCTCATGGGTACCCCATTTAAGGGATCATGTGGTCTTTCCAGCCACCATCTCTTGGATATCCTCGTACACCTTTTATCAGCCACTCCAGAGACAGCGAGTAAGGACAACTTGTACTTATTCCCCCAGCCATCTCTTGGATAGCACAGTTAGGGGACTTTCCGTTCGCCACCCGTTGGATAACTCTGTTAGTGGACCTTGTGCTCATTTTTTTTTTCGTCATCTCTAAGTGAATGTTCAACAGATACTTGAAATATATATTACATCGTCTTTGCATATTTCGCATATTTTGGCAATATCACCAAAGATATACCGTTTTTGCATCAGTGCTGCAAACACGATACGAAAATTCGCACAATACTAGTGTGCATATGTTCAGTATAGTCTTATTTATCCGGTTAGCTTCTGTGCGCCATTTTATGCCTAGCGCGAAAATTGAATTCACCAATAAATATCCAAACAACAGGCTTCGGCTATAATTTATGATTGCAAGACATCGTTGAAAATGTACACTCGATTGTGGTCGTTTTTTTTTTTGCTTAGGTAGATCGATAAATCGATAACAAAATTCTTTATTGGATATACACGGGTAGGCATAGTTCTTTTTTTGGAAGGTTAGTAAAATCTGGCAAGCAAAGTATTTGGAGATACTTCAAAGATGTATAGCAAACAATCAGATTGGTAGCTCTAAGGCACAAATAGCCGTCTTTCGTTCTATTTATCAATAAAATGACGAATGTAACTTTCTACTAGCTTTACCTACAAGGCAGTGATGGTTGTGACACCGTCTAGTCATGACATTACTGGTTAAAATTCCATTAAATAGTTTCAGTGGTTTAAAAGTTATGATCCAGATAAGGATAAAATAATTATATTTTTGTGACCTTGACATTGAGGCAGAAGTGTGGATATGGTACGCATATCCATTAGCCAAGCTTTATTAAACTGTCGTCAGTGATTCAAACGTTCATACTCCTGACAAGACGCAGGTGACAGAATTACATTTTTATTTGTTCGTGGCCGTGACATTAAGCAAGAGGTTGTAGCTATGGGAACCAAATGAAGACACATTTCATATGACACGTTTTATTGATGTCCTAAAAGGGCTAGGCTTTAAGATGCGTCTGTAGCAGTTGTTTGGCTTCCTTGGCAACCGGCTGTCAAATTATTATTATCATCATCGTCGTCGTCATGATGTTGTTGTTGTTGTTGTTGTTGATGATGATGATGATGATGATGATGATGTTGATGATGATGATGATGATCATCATCATCATCATCAGTAGTAGTAGTAGCAACATTAGTAGTAGTCTGCAGCTGTTGTTGCTGTTAAGATTTGATCCAGAACCTATTATTGCTGAATATAATCCGTCAAGAGTAATCTAGTTTCTTTATCAATTAGGTATTAAGGGGTCCCGGCAGACATAGTGGTCTAAACGTCACGACTGCACTGATCACTAATATCTCATCTCTGTCCGCGTTGGGTCGAATCTAAGATCGACCTACGAGGGTATATGAGAATCCTAAACTTACCTGTAACCTCCTCTAAATCAATGGTTCTTTCCGCGTTATTCCGGGTTCTTTCTCCGCCGAATATACTGGCTGCCATGATTAGCCTATTATATGCTACAAAATATCATTAAACCTATTCCGATAAATCAAAACCTAAAATCTGTGTTGTTACTCATATATGATACGTTCGTACACTAACTGTATTTGATAACTGCCATGTCTAGCGCGAAATTCAAAAAGGCCACAGGACAGAGGATTGTGCTATTCCACGTGGATTCACAAGTCGCCAAACACAGGATTTATCAGGAAATATTATCTTCTAATCATTAAAAAAACCTTCATCCGACTGTAGCTCAAAACTGCGACAAGTACCGGTAACTGTTTGAAAATGTACACTGATATGTGCAGACAAAACTGTCTGCAGATTTTTGCCGCTTTAAATGAATAGGCGATATCAACCTCTAAGCCTAAGTAAACCAATATAGGTTTTGGACTGATTTATTGTCCTACGTCAAACCCATAAACGCACAAGTCATAAATCCCAAGTAATTATTATTTTTTTTAGTTTAAATAATGTTAAACTGTTGAAAGGTTCACAATTTTCCTCAATATTTCATAATTTTATTGGCTCTCTCTAAATTGGATGAGACTACATGGATTTTCTCGATTAGATTACCTTTGATTTTATTAGTCTTGTAAAAAAATATCGCAGAAAACGAGTATTATAGTCATTTTATTGCATTGCAAAATTAGTGAGGATGAACATAGATGGAACTGCTTTTTATGCAGATACGTATTAAGTGTAATCTGCGAGCGATACACTTGCGAAATGTTCCCAAACACCGTGTAGACCAGGTTTTATCTACCTCCCCCAAGAAAACTATACGTATCCATTATATGTCTCGATAACCGCCATCAGAATATAAATTTCGTCATCGTGATAGATTGATCGGTTTACGTCGGAGGCTTTTCATTTCCATTGGAAATGATAATGCAGGGCAAACCGTGCTTAAATGTAGGTCAAACAGTGACACCGGAAACCGATGACATCGACATCTGCCCTGTATATGAACCATCAGACCGTGTATCCAATGGCTCTGTTAGGGGAAACACAGCGAGTGAAATCAATGAACGATCATTTTCTACGTATATATTGGGACAGTTTATATAAACAATGTAAACAGCATTTTACATTACAGTACAAACTGTCCCTGTAGAAAGAAATTTGACATTTCTTAGAAGCAACCATTTATCGTTTCGATGTTTAATTGTGTGGCTGAGAAAAAAAAAATTGAATTACCCAGTCTTAGCATGTGTCCTTTCTAAGTGTCCTATGGGATATATTGCATATAGTTATCATCCTACAACTTTACTCGCTGTGTAAATATGATATGGACTGGATTGTGTCTATTTTTATGCTACGACTTTAAAGTGTGATATGGACTGGATTGTATCTATTTTAATGCTACGACTTTAAAGTGTGATATGGACTGGATTGTGTCTATTTTTATGCCACGACTTTAAAGTGTGATATGGACTGGATTGTGTCTATTTTAATGCTACGACTTTAAAGTGTGATATGGACTGGATTGTGTCTATTTTAATGCTACGACTTTAAAGTGCGATATCGACTGCATTGTATCTAGTTATCATGCTACTTTACTCATCTCGTGAGTAAATATGATATGGACGAGATTGTGTATATTTTCTATGCTACGAATTTAAAGTGTGATGTGGGTTTTTTATGCTACGACTTCAAAGTGTGATATAGACTGGATTGCGTTATTTTTTCATGCTATGACGTTAATTATGATGATATTGTTTTGTTGCAATTTTCAACTTTATGCAACTTTATGCTACTTGATTAAAGCAATATTTTTTATTTTTAAAAATGTACAACAATCCCTCTCTTGTTTGTAAAATTGGCATGTTTCCAGTACCGTCTGGGCAAAGCAATGGACTGGGCCCCATTTACTGGCCCTACTATTCATTAACAATATGGGCAGCATGATGCCCCTAGAAGCGTGAGGCCCTGGACAACTGCCCATTGTATGACTGCACTCTATTAGAGTTCATAAACTCAACAGAGTTGTGAAGAATTCGATGCTGGAGCCCAAGCCATAGCTACAGTAGGGAAGACTTGCATGTTTGAGTTCCGAAACTCTCCTGAGCTGAGAAGATTTATATGTCAGAACTCTATAACTAACACCCAAAGTCTTCCATACTCCAGTTCTGTGACACGATTAAACGCAACACCCGTGCAATAGACCAACATGATGGTTTCATGTATCAGGTTAATATGATGTTTTGTGTAACAACAATATGGTGTTTTTTGTGTAGTAGAATAATATATTTTGTGTAACAGAATATGGTGTTTTGTGTATCAAAAATATGATGTTTTGTGTAACAGAACTGAAATTGATAAATATGATATTGTTGATTTACCGTATATACTAGCTTAGTAGCCGGTTCCAACTTCAAACTGCACA
This sequence comes from Potamilus streckersoni, assembly GCA_016746295.1. Lineage (NCBI taxonomy): Eukaryota > Metazoa > Mollusca > Bivalvia > Unionida > Unionidae > Potamilus > Potamilus streckersoni. The sequence continues at coordinate 2,258,691 of JAEAOA010001725.1, read as the reverse complement.
AACATAAATCTACCATCGCAAAATGCTCTAACAGATCTGGGTTAGTTTAGTTTGCTAGGATCAATCAGTAGAAAATGTAACATACCGTATGTACTCGCGTGTAAAATGAGTACATCTGCAAACTGCAACGACCTAGATATGCCGTCACACAATGGGCCTGCATATCTGGGTCAGTTCAGTTTGTTACGAGTAACCGGTAAAACAATCAACGTACATTCTGACCTGCACACACATTTTGGTACGTTGCCTCAGGATCTCTGTGGCTTGCAGTTTGACTCCACTTGTAAGCGAGTATATACATTATCCCCCCCATCTTCTGACGCAATATAAGAGGGCAGATCTAGGTCTCTGTTACTTGCAGTTTGATGCGATATGTAATAAGCGTGAAGATGGCAGATTTTTTTTTTTTGGTCATGATATTAGAAAGTTTGCTTCACAGTCTGAGAAGCAGTAGGACTTTGTTATTCATGTAGATCGTACAGTGAGACAAATGCAGAGATCATTAGATCGGGACTGGCACATACACCGCCTTTGTGACTCACGTTCCCGAAGCATTTTGAGGTTGAATAAAGACATGTTGTTGTTGCTTAATGCCGTTTTTGAGCACACGATAGGCTATACATGGCGGCCAGTACTAATGGTGGAGAAAGAAACCGGGAAATCACCGGAAAGAACCACCGACCCACGAGAAGCTACTGGCAAGCTTTCTCACATATCCACATTCGCCGAATCTTAGACTCGAACCCACACAGTAAAAGGTGAGATGGCACTTATCCGTAACGGGGAGCGCTTTAGACCTCTAGGTCACTCGGGGCCCCGCATAAAGACATATGCTTAAGGTGAGATTTACCGCCCTTGTGACTCACGTTTCTGAAGCATTTTGAGGTTGCATAAGGACATTATGCCATTGCAAATTGTGAAACCAATTCTGTGTCAGTAGACACATATTTAGTTACATAGTAATATAGACAATAATAGTAGGTAAGAGGCTTTTTTAAAATATATTATAAATATTATATAAATTGCCAGGTTTACTAAAATACAATGTGATATACATTATGCCCTAATAAGCGAAATTGTTGTAGTTAGTGTTGTTGGGCTTAATGCCATTTTTCAGCACACGATAGGCTATTCATGGCGGCCAGTATTAATGGTGGAGGAAGAAACCGGGAAATCACCGGAAAGAACCACTGACCCACGAGAAGCTACTGGCAAGCTTTCTCACATATCCACATTCGCCGAATCCTAGACCTGAACCCACGCAGACAGAGGTAAGATGGCAGTGATCCGTAACGGACAGCGCTTTAGACCACTCGGCCACTCGGGGCCCCTAATAAGCAAAATAATTACTAGTGAGATAGAAAACAAGAGACAAAGGAAGCATTTACACAGTGGCTTCACTAGGGTTGGTGCCACCCAGTACGGTAACTCATGGTGTCACCCCCATGGACCCCCTTCCTGCATAAAAATTCAAACATGTATAGATAGTCATGAGCGGTAACTCATGGTGTTACCTCCAGAGACCTCTTATTTGCACAAAATTTCAAAAATTTTATAGACAGTCATTTTGGTGTCACCCCTTATTGTGTCACCCGGTCAGGTCCGCACCCCCTTCCCCACTTGTGACGCCACTGTATCTACTTTACTTGGGTCTTCGTTCATTTTGGAGTGAGATAAAAACGTCACTACAAAATAAATATCTGCTTTACTCGAATCTTCGATCATTTTGGAGTGAGATAAAAACGTCACTACAAAATAAATATCTGCTTTACTCGAATCTTCGATCATTTTGGAGTGAGATAAAAACGTCACTACAAAATAAATATTTGCTTTACTCGAATCTTCGATTATTTTGGAAACAAATTACGCTGAACCTGACAAAACTAATAATTGATGGTTTCTATATATAATTATAAGAGGTACATTATTAAATAGAAATTATATAGCAAAAACTACATGACAGCAACGAGCTTCTGTCATAATCATCAGTTTCACAAATCTATAGACTGCGCAATCTAAAGATATTTTTAAATTATTTAAAAGTGATAACAAAAACAAAGCTGATCCAAATACTTATATTGGTACGGATTTTTTTTAAAAACAACGTTTCTCTTTAAAACAAATAAATAAAAATTAGCTAAGGAGTTAACAATAATGAAACAGTGGTAACATTGGCTGATAGCAGCGAAATTTTTAACTCCTCGATAGTGAAGGATGAAGGTAATTCTCTTTTAGCTTAGTTTTCAACACATCATACACATACATTTTGCTACCAATTTTTAAGAAGAACTGTGATCCCACTCCAACAAGTACAGGACTATAATCATTTTCAGTGATTCTACTAAGCTCAACAAGTAAATTCCAAGTGATTATATACGCCGACTTATAGGCATATAACCATTCCCATGAATCCCACTGAGCTCAGCATGTACGGGCCTATAAACATTCTCAGTGATCTTACTAACACCAAAAGCAAAGGACTATAACCATTCTGTAATTTCACTAAGCCCAACAAGTATGGGCCTATAAACGTTCTCAGTGGTCTTACTTACCCACCAATTACAGGCCTCTAACCATTCTCAGTGATTCCACTAAGCCCAGCATGTAAGACCAGTAATCATTCTCAGCAATCCCTTAAGACCAACATTTACATGTTCATAACCAGTCGCAGTGATCACACTAAACCCAACAATTACAACAAATTACAGGCATATAAGCATTCTCAGTGATCTCTCTAAGCCCAACATGTACAGGCCTGTTATCATTCTTAGTGATCTCAATCCCACAAACATGTAGAGGCATACAACCATTCTCAGTAATTCCACTAAGCCCACCAATTACAGGCATACAACCATTCTCAGTAATTCCAATAAGCCCAACAATTACAGGCATACAACCATTCTCAGTAATTTCACTAAGCCCAACAATTACAGGCATACAACCATTCTCAGTAATTCCAATAAGCTCAAAGTACATGCATGCAGCCATTCTCAGTAATTCCAATACGCCCAACAATTACAGGCATACAACCATTCTCAGTTATTCCAATAAGCCCAACAATAACAGGCACACAACCATTCTAAGTAATTCCACTAAGCCTAACAATTACAGGCATTCAACCATTCTCAGTAATTCCACTAAGCCCAACAATTACAGGCATGCAACCATTCTCAGTAATTTCACTAAGCCCAACTATTACAGGCATACAACCATTCTCAGTAATTCCACTAAGCCCACCAATTACAGGCATACAACCATTCTCAGTAATTCCACTAAGCCCAACAATTACAGGCATGCAACCATTCTCAGTAATTCCAATAAGCCCAAATTACAGGCATGTAGCCATTCTCAGTAATTCCACTAAGCCCCACAATTACAGGCATACAACCATTCTCAGTAATTCCACTAAGCCCAACAATTACAGGCATGCAACCATTCTCACTAATTCCACTAAGCCCAACAATTACAGGCATACAACCATTCTCAGTAATTCCACTAAGCCCAACAATTACAGACATACAACCATTCTCAGTAATTCCACTAAGCCCAATAATTACAGGCATACAACCATTCTCAGTAATTCCACTAAGCCCAACAATTACAGGCATATAACCATTCTCAGTAATTCATTAAGCCCAACAATTACATGCATACAACCATTCTCAGTAATTCCACTAAGCCCAATAATTACAGGTATACAATTATTCTTAGTGATCTACTAAGTCCTACATATACAGACCAATAACCATTCTCATTGATCCCACTATGTCCAACAATTACAGGCATAAAACCATTCTCAGTGATTCCACTACGCCCAGCAAATACGGGCTTATAAACATTTCGAGTGATCTCATTATGCCCGACAACTACAAGCCTAAAATAATTCTCAGTGATCCCAATAACCCCAACAAGTCTAATAAGTGCAGCCATATAACCATTCTCAGTGATCCCACTAAGCCCAACAAGTGAAAGGCGATAGCCATGCTCATTTTCTTTTTATGAAATCCATTTAATCCAAAGATGTAATACTTTCTTGGAAACAAACAAAATGATTACTGAATATATAACATAATGTATATCAAACTACCATACAACAGAACACATTTTCTGAGCAACATTCACGGGAATTCTACAAGACATAAAAGTCCAGAATTAAGATTCGATGCTGGGGAAGGGGTGACCCTAGGATTTCTTGCTGTGCTTCTGTACATGATTCACGCTAGATTTTGAAGAATCCAATTTACAGGGATCAATCGAAGAATATCGTTAAGGGAGTCGTAAACAAGCAGGTGCGGTGTCTGTAAGATCGAACCTCTGTCAAAGTTCGGAAAGCTTCTGCATTTTAAGTGTTTTCAGAGCATAATTGTAACCCTCTAACCATAACGAAAACCTACCCTCCACACTAGCCTCTCCCGCACTCAACCTGGGATTTGCCATATTCTTTACTTTTTTAGCATAAAATCCAGAAAGGTCCAATTTTGCTTTCTACTATCACTGGTAAACACAAATTGAAATTTACGGTTATTTTGACATGATTAGGATCGTTAAAATTGAATCTACATTCTACATTTACCTTCCTGAAATATTTCAGAATGTGTGAGGCCTTCTTACATAGTGCACAAGCGCACCATGTTTTATGTGGTATTTTATTTATTAGTCCTAACAAAATGAATAGACCCAAATCTGCTGGTGTATTATGCTATCCATGATCGAGGTCTGTACAGTTTGATCAGACCTATACGTTAGCATGTTCGATACAATTTAAACCAAACATAATCTTCTCTATTTAAATGTTAATAGACAATATTAATTGATAATAATCACCCAATTCTTGTAATATATCTATTTTTTAACTATGACATATGCAGTATCGTAAGTCTACTTTTGATTTAATGTTATTCATTGTAATAAATCGTGCAAAAAGTTATTGACGTATTCGAAATTCTATCATTTTTTAAAAACTCACCGTTAAGAATTTACATTGATACATACACCATTTTGTTTACAAGCCTGTTATTCATGTTAAAACATAGTGTGAATATCTTTGGAGACTAGTTTCCTCAAAGTACCATTTAGAATTCAGAGACGTGTTTCGAAATCTTTTTGTTTACGTGGTAGATTGACACTATCTCAAGTCCAACAGGAACTTACAGCTGTATTTATTACATTTGTTTCATTATTTCGGGCAATTATAACAATAAAATATGTCTGACAGACATATATTACAAGACGGATGTAACTGTATATATATATATATATATATATATATATATATATATATATATATATATATATATATATATATATATATATATATATATATATATATATGAATACCATATTTTTTCCTTCTCATTATTCTGCATGGGAGTTACAATTCAGAAAGAATGCAAAGAACGTTTGGCATGTTACTTACGGTTTATTGTAAGACCGCATTAATGATTATATACATCCACAAATCATTCTGCTGTTAAGCAACATTCACGTGGCTTTGATATTTGCTTTTCTTCTGATGAAACAATGAAGAGAAAAATGATAAAAAATAAAATCATAAACAAGTTTATATAATTCAATGGAATAAAGTTGTCATTTTCCTCGTCAGCTACAGGAATACTGAAATGTAGTTATACGGCTATTTTTTAAACTCTTTGTTTCGCTAAGGATATTTTGAGCTTAGTGTCAACAAATTAAAACACTGTTGTATTGGCCTAAAACAATATTTAGCTCATTGAGCCAAAAGATGGTTTGGTTCCATATGGCAAACGCAGTTCCTCAATATCTGCTGTTCTAAGCTTTTCAAAAACCACTTACCAATTTAAATCAAATTTAGTTGAAAGCATTTAGACACAGAGTCTTTCAATTTTTTATACATGATGCCTGTTTATTGTAAAATATGGGAATCGTAACTAAAATATATTTTTTTTATAAGACAATAACATTGTTCCTAACAAAAGTGCATGTACAGAATTTAATTAATTCGAGATGAGAACGAATACATATTTATACAAATATGCTTATCCGCCATTCAATTTGGCCTCCACTAATAAAAATTGTAAAAAATATCCAATCACTTCTTTCTTCTCAAGACCTGTTCAACAAAATGCAATCGAATCGGACAAAACATCTTGGCACGACACACTTATATATATATATATATATATATATATATATATATTTATATATATATATATATATATATATAGATATATATATATATATATATATACATAAATATATATATAGATATATATAGACATATATATATATACACATATATAGATATATATATATATATATATATATATATATATATATATATATATATGGCACGACACACACACACACACACACACACACACATATATATATATATATATATATATATATATATATATATAATGGAGATCACTATTCAATATGACAGTTCTTTATTTTAAAAAATAGGAAAATTCGATTAGCAGTTTCCTCTCAAAATTAAGTGAGATGAAGTTGCCATTTTCTCATAGAATGTATCCTGGCATAAGACTTTTCAAGCTGACATTATTTGACAGAATTTTTCCTGGCATAGGGGCTTTCAAGTTGAGCAAATGATGCCTATTTTCCCTCCAAAATGGCAGCCATAATATAAAACCTATTACATACCAGACAGTAAGGCACTAACCAATATTATTTGCATTGTAAGTAGTTAGCAGACAGTTCAGCGATCACATGTGCACTTAGGCCTCATGTATTTGGATTTTAAGTAGATAAATAGAAATTCAGCGAACACTGGCACACTTAGGCCTTGTAAATTTGGATTTTAAATTGATAGCAAACAGTTCAGCGAACACAGACACACTTAAATCTCGTGTATTTGAATTTTAAGTAGATACCAAACAGTTCTGTGCACACAGGCACACTTAGGCCTCGTGTAATTGGATTTTAAGTGGATAAAAAGAACTGCACACTTAGGCCTCGTGTATTTTGGGTTTTAAGTAGATAGCAAACAGTTCAGCGCACACTGGTACACTTAGGCCTCATGTATTCGGATTTTAAGTAGATAAAGAGAAGTTCAGCGAACACATGCACACTTAGGGCTTGTGCATTTGGATTTTAAGTAGATAGCAAACAGTTCAGGGCACACAGGCACACTTAGCCTTCTTGTTCAATTTTATAATTGCTTGCTATGTGCCTATATCAGTAAAATTTAACAACTGACCACTACATGTTTGCCCCCTCCCTACCAGTAATTCTGCGTGTGTCCCTGCTCTTACGTTTAAACATTTATGATTTTGCTTCTCTTAATGAAAATAAAAGGCGACGACAATTCGGTCTAATGCGATCTTTTTCGTTTTATTTCATTCAAGTCTCAGCAAAGTAAAATGACCATTTACTTCTAATATCTGTTTACCAATGCACATGATGCAGCGGCATTTTCGAAGTAAACAGGAGTGAGTTTATTTAGTATTTTGAACCATTAATATATATTTTTTTCTTCAATCCTTGATAATTATAAGGTGCCTGAAAAAGTGAGTTGTCATATCGGTCACGTGTTAAAAAAAGAGCCCGGATGTGATAATGATTTTGAACTCTGTTATCTTATTTTATACCACTGATGTAAACTTTGACATTTAGATTTACCACAAAGCATATAGATTAATAGCAGCACACCGATACTGTAATTAATATATACCAACAATGTGTATTAATTTAGATAAACATGCATGTATTTCATGCATTTGTGGAAAAGAGAGGAGCCTATCGGAGCAGACGATGTTAATAACATTTGCGACCAAAGGCCCTTGATATTTTAATGAAGGAAGTCGGCGCATGTGTATAGAAATGAGTAATGCAGTATTGATCATTCTTCAATCCATTTTGTTTATTGTGACGGTGGATGCGCTAAAATGGTTACATGTATGTGCACCTTGGTTAAACATGTTTACACGATATCTTGTTTGCCCTAAGCCGATCACATTCATGTGAACAATATCTTTTTTTTTTGCTCTGTACTAAAAATTTATTCATTTACTCATTGATGTGTACTTGATGGCAAGGTTTATAAATAAACAAAGAAAAAGCGCTGGAATTCAAAGATAAGTTATCACTTTGCAAACTGAGTCATATATTTGCTGTTGTAGTTCATAAGCGAATAAGCAAGAGTAATTCTTTTGATTTATTTACGGAGGTCCTCTTACGAAGAGAAAAAAGATAATGTATTCGCTGAGAAGCAGAGTAAAAACTTAAAAACAAAATGTTTATTTAATTCTGCGTCATGACCTTTGCGTAGAAAGACAAAGAGGTATGATTCATGCCAGTCAATAAAGGAAACATCGAGGTCCTTTTATTAAAATACAAATATTTCTGAAACGTGGCACATAACCTAAGCTAAAAGTTTGATATGTTGTGTTCCCGTCATATGATGACCTTGGTACCAATAAAATGAACCTCATATTTAGTAGAGAAAAAGGAAAATGCATGACGAATATGACTAATTTAGTGCAGTGTTGCTTAATAAGCCGACTTCAATAGTATGTTTTTACACACACGCGTGTGTGTATGTGAGTGTGTATGTGTGTGTGTGTGTGTGTGTGTGTGTGTGTGTGATGATTTTGCGACAAATTCTACTAGCGTTGTCCAGTTCTATACCATCTCAGTGCAAAACAATGTTAAGTACTTAATGATATCACATGAATAACATTCCATCGCACTCAATTCTTAATAACTTAACAGTAGGTAAAAAGAATGAAAACAAACGTATTATATAGATAATTATGAATAGTTCAAAAGTTATACAGCAACACAAATTAAAAAATGTCTGCTCGGCAACATTTAATAGCATGCTGTCAGTTTTCACGTGGGTGATCGCAGACAGTATTGAAACTTCACCTCATTTGTAACCAGATTGAACAGTGAACTCAATGAAATGCCAAAACCTGATGAATATCAACATTTTATTTGCTTGCCAACATCACCCCTCAGCAAAACACCCACCCCCAACAAATATGTCATCAAAACGAAGGGGGATAAATGATACCAGCACTGAGTAAATTCAACTTATATACATTTTCGAGAATGTATGCATAGTGCATCCTGAAATAGGACATAATATCTGCACATATTATGCAGAGCCTAGAAACCACTTAAAAAGACTTCTTGCACTATAATAGTGCTTGTTCTTTGAAGGCACAATCTAAATAGCACGTTGATCTTGAAAGCTATATATCTCTTGTGTATACGTGGCATCCTCAACTAACACTCGACACACACAAAATAAATAAATAAATAAATATATATAAATAAATAAATAAAATATGCTAGTCAGTAAACCTACAAAAACGGCAAAGAAAGGTATGGTTAATCATAAATTTATAGACCACCTCGCCCTACCCAATCCAAAAACCACCCCCAGTAAAACAACACAAACAAAAACCGTTCAGATTCAAATCATTAAAGGTAATAGGAATTAATTGCAAAGTAAAATGCGTCTATGATTAGACAGCTTTGAAATAGCTCGAATTTTATTCTAACGATTGTAACAAATGCCACATGGTACCAGTTGCCGCACAATCCAATTTTACTGTTTTGTACCTGACTTTCGATTGTAACTGGGTTAAATATTTCGTACAAGCAATAAACAAAAGCAAGTTTCAAAATCCTGAATAAGTGATTTTAAGAAGCATCGTGCTGCGACTTGTTTCCCATGATGCAGCTGTTACAGTAAACCACGTTCGGACCACGTCAGTTATTCGGAGAGAAAGAACTGTCTCAAATGTATCTTGAAATGGTAATTTACTGAAAATTCACTAATCCCCCCCCCCTGGAATTTCTCAGTGAGAAACGAAACCGCAATCTATATGGGTCATCTGGGATATTTTCATTATTGATATGATTGTAAGGGTTACCTACAAAGTTAACGAATTAAAAATTAGTTCAATGCATTTGAATATTGTCGGTCAATCCTTGTTTCGTAAATACCCTAGGTTATCCGAATGGCGGCAAACGGAATACATTGGAGGTAAGAGCAGAAAGGTAAGATCCAACAGCAATCGTTCTAATATTGTGGCAGTCATAAAAAGGTCTGTTCTTTGATGAACCGTTCATGCCGAACACATACTCTGAATTCTCTGTATGTCAGTCTTGTCACCATTTCTCACTCCAATCTTTCGTCCTTTTGATTAGGGACTAGTCAGATCTTTCTTCAAGACTGATTTCAGCCATTCTAATTTAAATGTGACGTCTTCATCATTTCGTGAAAAGCAAAGACCATGAACGAAACAAAAACTATCGGCATACTTACACTTTGTGTCGTTTGTCGATGACACAGGAGCCCATATTAACCGTGGTTTATATTAAGGCAAACAAGGACTATGAAATAAACGTTGAACAATAGTACTGAGTAGACTATTGAAAAGATTGAACATTTGTATTGTTATTAAATATTTCACTACGACATACAGACGGATGAAAAGATATATGAACAACTGATATGATCCTATTGGATCGTAGTATCATTGAATGATACATCTACATAGATACACATAATGAAACATTTATATTAATAGATAGGTCAGGTCAATTATATATCATCTCACCTGATGGGATACCTGCACATTTCTCCTTATTTAATTAATAAATTCACCTCATACCATAATTAACTCAAATACAAGCGAGTATTATGTTCGTTATTTTATTTACTTCTCGGTTACGTACCACATGTGTCAATCTACCATCTCATAACTAACATTCCAATGAATGGCAGACCAATTAGATCACCCACGTAGGTGTCAATGTTTACCTGCTATCCTTATTTATAGGTATAGTTTGGTGGTCAGTTGTGAAGTTCTTCAGCCTAATGTGTCACCTGGACATTCTTTCTTATATGATAGATGAACCTTCGGGTCTTTACAACTCTGAATTTATTCGTTGATTTACATGTAACTGTTTCAACTTAACTAAGTGTTTTCGGTGACAGTATTTGTAAGGAGCAAAATGCCGATCTAATGTCAATAGCAATAATAATTTTTTCTCAAGAGAATAACGTTTTTTCATGAAATCGATGTCAGTGTAAACAAAATTGCTACGCTAATTTGCGGACTGAACAGTTTCCTCGAATTCGAAAAGTAAACTGCCCTTGCCTCCTTTAACATATATGCATTTTTACTCGCAAGGGGTCTCATACTGAGAAAACCAAACATCCGTGTGAGTGTGGCCTGACGTCAGTTATTTTCCTCTATTTCTAAGGACCTTAGGGTTGTCTTGTTGTAATCGTTGTCAACTGAAGGTTCTTAAACGCGCAAATACTATAATTAGGTTCTCTAATCACCAAAATGACAACACATCACGAAACTCTAACATGCGTGCATGGTTTTTCTTGTTTCACATTTCTGTGACTCTTCAATAAGCACTTCCAAACATATTATTAGTCCTCTACGTCATGCAATACACAACATGACCAAAAACACCCAAGAATGTGTCCGGTCTCAATTTACTAGACACCTATATATAATAAAAGTATCCAGAGAAAATCATTTTCTAATAAATCAAGGCGGCTCAATTTAAAAATACACAATCCAAAAAAGCTAATCCATGCTGCCATACAAGTTCTTGAAAACTGCGCACTATGACATCGGATTCTAGAATTCGGCTTATTACACGGTTTGAGAAATGCCTTCCCATCACCGACTGCCCACGATCAAACAAATAGTCACTAAAATCTAACAATACTACATAATGGAGACGCAATTACAAATAGTACCTGTCCTAGTTTTATTGAATTACCCACTCCTCCAAAATAACTCCTTTCAAATTGATCACAAAAGTCCTATTTGTGGTCATGAATCGCAAATGATTACTCATCAAGAATTCACCATTCGCAATTTACAAAAAAAAAGTTGATTACAAATCAATGGCTTCCATCCCCTAGACCCGACATTCTCCATCAATCTATAGAGAAATCAAGATCATTGTCTCAACGTGAAATACATATAAACAATATAAACAATGAACACAAAGGACATAGAGTTCAACAGAACGTGACACTGCTTTGACCTGGCTATCAAGGCTGCAAATTCTTGTATATTAATAGCCGCTTACCAGTCTTTTCAGAGAAATCGGGATCTCAAGCGAGAAGGCCATCAGAAATTCCTCAAACACGCTGACAATACCACGACGATACTATATGCAGAGCGATGTCGAAATTATATTGTTTGCTTAACAGTTTTTCCCTCATTCTGTCGCACGATGCCGACTCCCTACTTTTGAAAAAAAAAACAACCTCTGGTATCACATCCCTCTCTACCAACCACATGTCACCCGAACACAAAGACAAAGAAACCTAGCGCTACCAAAAACCTCAACACCAAAAACATACTTCGTCAGTTGTATACCATGTCAACGTACACTACTGCTCACATGCATGCTCTTTTGACAGATATGCTACTATGACGGCTATGTTAATATGAGAACTATGCTCTATCCTACTATGACGGCTATGTTAATATGAGAACTATGCTCTATCCTACTATGACGGCTATGTTAATATGAGAACTATGCTCTATCCTACTATGACGGCTATCATAATATGAGAACTATGCTATATCATACTATGACGGCTATGTTAATATGAGAGCTATGCTATATCTTACTATGACAGCTATGTTAATATGAGAGCTATGCTATATCTTACTATGACAGCTATGTTAATATGAGAGCTATGCTATATCTTACTATGACAGCTATGTTAATATGAGAGCTATGCTATATCCTACTATGACGGCTATGTTAATATGAGAGCTATGCTATATCCTACTATGACGGCTATGTTAATATGAGAGCTATGCTATATCCTACTATGATGGCTATGTTAATATTAGAGCTATTCTATATCATACTATGACAGCTATGCTAATATGAGAGCTATGCTATATCCTACTTTGACAGCTACACTAATATGAGAGCTATGCTATATCCTACTTTGACAGCTACACTAATATGAGAGCTATTCTATATCCTACTTTGACAGCTATACTAATATGAGAGCTATGCTATATCTTACTATGACAGCTATGTTAATATGAGAGCTATGCTATATCCTACTATGACGGCTATGTTAATATGAGAGCTATGCTATATCCTACTATGACAGCTATGTTGATATGAGAGCTATGCTATATCCTACTATGACAGGTATTATACTATGAGGTATGCTAATATGACAGCTATGCTAATATGACAGCTATGCTATCTAATGTCTTAAATCAGCGGGCAAGAAAGCCCTCCATTCGATCCATATTTATTACTGCTTCCTTGAAGATGCTAGGCTGACGGCGCCAGATCTCACGTCTCGGAACTTCATTCTGAACGTCTCCCAAGAAAATGTATTTTGCAAATCGACCGTGATTATCCTGTGGGCAACTAGGATGTATCGGCGAAACAAGTCTTTGTGCGGTTTGCACTAATTTCGGAAACATTTAACCCTTTCTTCTAAAACATCTTTGAAGTTACGGATTGAAGTATTTTGTCTTGGCTGCGAGACGCAAAGCGAGCTTCCAAAGTGAAGCTATTAACAGACTTGAAGATCTGTCAAGACTACGTCTTTCCTTACACATGCGGCCAAGCACAAACCCTTCTCAATTTGATTCCAGTTATTGATCGATGCACAATGATTAAAAGTGTCGTACAGTCAAAAAATGGCAGTGAACGATCACGAGTATCGGTTTCAATTACCTTCTTACTCAGATCTGGAGAAGAATTAAACTCGGTTTCTATTACTAACATATTTGGTCAGTTGCGAGATTGACCCTCCCCTCCCCCTTTCTCTCTCTCTCTCTCTCTCTCTCTCTCTCTCTCTCTCTCTCTCTCTCTCTCTCTCTCTCTCTCTCTCTCTCTCTCTCTCTCACTCACTCACACACACATACTCACACGCATACACACACGCACACACACCTTTGACATAAACTCTCAACTAAAGTTACTATAAAATAACGATCCTTCGTTGAGCTTAATCTTTCAAATTGCTCTGTGAAGAGGGTGTCTATAGTTTTGACAAGGCTGTCGGTATGTGAATTACTGATCACTGTCCTAGGAACTTGAGAAATATTTCGATCTCAGTTATCAGACCTCTTGCCGTCGGCTGCCCACCTCCTTAATGGTCACGAACCACGAATCTTCAGACCTAACACCGAATGCATATACATTTCGCCAACATTCCCGCTTTCTGATTGATTAGAATTCATAACGTACTGAACATCACATTCATGAAAATAAGTATCTTCTGCTTCGCGCCATTGGCGCAGAAAGTCGTTTCTGAACAGCCCGCTGTACTGACGTATCGATAACTGTGCTTTCTTCTCTCACCAGCAGCAATTATAATAAACAGACGTTAGATTTACAATAAACACACACCTCAGTTTTTGTTTACCTGTTGCGAAATAAAATGATTATTATTGTCCAATGAGCATCACCTGCTAAAGGTTGCTATTCAAGAACATGCCCACAGTTTTTGTCATTCCTCCATGGTTTGGAAAGTAATATAAACAATAGCATATTTTCAGTTTATAGAAAACAGGACCAGGAGGGGGTGGGGAGAAGCTGTAAAGTCTTCCTGAGATTTTTTAAATTAAACACAATGAACTATATGTTTATTATTCTTGAATAGGAAGAAAGCCATAACAAAATCATTTTGGATCATTTTAATTTACGTCTTTTGTAACGGAAAATATTTCTCAACTATCCTTGTGCCTAGTCCAGAAAAAAAACTTTTATAACTGACCTACTTTTAGGAATCAGAATTGCCCTGTCTTATAAACAATATGGTCTATTCCACAGCCAAATTATACTCTACATGTAACTGCATTGGTTAAAATGTTGCGTAGCGAGAAACGCATTTTCAATAAGCTTTGAACTTCCAAGAGGGGCATTTTTCTTCTAGTCACTATCTTGATTAGTACGACTTTTATCTTTCAATGAAAGATAATCGAATAAATAAATATTACAAAGCATCCCCAAAACAACACCACTGCAAGCACAAATCTTTCTTGCTACACACAAGAAATCTTATACAGAGCGAATAAATCACAAGCATGGATATTTTCCGCTATTGTCAATGACCTCAAGACAACATTCATTGTAGATGAAGGATTCTTAAACTCGCAAATATTACAAACAATTTTATTCTTGTCAACTACATCTTTGCTAGTCAAGGTTCCAACATGTTAGCCCTGTCTTCAACCTGGCGTTTCGAGCAGATATTTTAATGCTTAGTTCTCGCGATCCTATTGCAGTTCATTATTTGCCTCTCTTAGAATGTAAGGCCAAGTAACCAATAGCGTGTAACGATGGAATATTGTAATTTGGCCGAAATGGTGGGGGCAATTCACTTCAGAATGATACTTTGTAAGTTTAAAATCGAAAGTATGATAACATGTTGCGTCCAATAAAATTCCCAGTCCCAAAGCACAAAAACATCTGCTTGATCCGGGTTAATGAATCGGAACCTTTGCTAGCGAAGATCAGTCAACTAATGACCACGATATTCTAATCTACATAGTCTCTCTTGTTTCATATTTGTATGACTTATTTGTAAGTCTAATGCAAATAATTATTCGAATCTCCTATTGCCAAATAAGTATACCTAACATATCAGAATTCCCTATGTTAGGAATTAAGGTAGCTTCTAGGAAACTAATCTATACTGTCTTAAAGTCACTTGAATGCTATACATTACGACGACTGCTCAAGGAAATTGGCCATTTATTTGGGGTAGAAATATCATCCCAACACCGACTCCCCATACTCAACAAATCAGCACTAACAAAACTATAAACGGAGACATAAATAGAAACATCACATACTCTAGGTGTATGTATGTATGTATGTATGTATGTATGTAGGTATGTAGGTATGTAGGTAGGTAGGTAGGTAGGTAGGTAGGTATGTATGTATGTATGTATGTATGTATGTATGTATGTATGTATGTATGTATGTATGTATGTATGTATGTATGTATGTAACTTTGGGTGTGTATGGATGGATAGATGGATTTAAAACATAAAAGGACAACAACAACACAGCTTAATTTCAAGAATACACACAATTTATTTGTCATTTATGTAGGCCACAGACCTTTAACAAAAGCAATTAGTTACTTTATGGTGGTACTAGAGAATGTCACACGTCATTTTATTTACCAGTTGGGTTATACTTTATTTATTCCAGTAGCATGCAGCATATGACATTAATTCTCGTGATTTCGTTTGGACTCATTTATAGTTGCAATATATAAAAACAAAACAAAACAAAACACGGTCACCACTCACATTCAAGCTCATGCTACCTCCCCTCGGCCACATACATACATACACAGACACACACTCGCACACACACATCATGCAAAAAAATAAATAATTGATTGATTTAGTTAATAAAACGAAATAAAGAAAAAAACAATAAATAAATCAATATCATCCGTTCCGATAAAAATGTCAGTGTACTGAAAACAATATATGCTATGGAGCAATGTCGTCGCTCAAAGTAGTCAGTATTAGGACCCCAATTTTTCTTTATTGTTCATCTATTTCTGTAGGCCTTTAGGCACGCATATACAAACTTCATTCATCACTATGCAAAATGTCCTAACACTGTAATTACCTACAATTATATATGCAAAATATCAATCAAGTGGCAAATACAGAGTACAATCAGTACCATAGGTGCAGTTACCGCAATGGATTTTGCAAGATGTACTTCCAACAAAGTATATATATATATATATATATATATATATATATATATATATATATATATATATATATATATATATATATATATATATATAAGGGTTAGATGGCTCTGTTGCATGCAAAATTAAATAAATAAATAGACCAATCTTCACACCACCTACATCATAACCGAATGAATGCATTATTGGATTGATCGATAAATTTAACCAAGAATAATTAATTAATTAATATTCTCTGGTTTATTTAGGACTTTACAATAATATACACAATTTATTTTGTTCCTGTTTTGATTTCAGAATCAAATGGTACGATACAGATTGTAATTCCAAATTAGCTCTAGGTCTTGCAGTTGAAGCTTTCAAGTATAAGCCTCATCTTTTTCTAGGACCTCCTTGTTCCGAATGTAAGTATAAGACTGTATTGTACATAATTTTAAAGAATGTATTGTACATAATTTTGAAGCCTCTTATGGTGCCTTGCCTTTCTTTTATAGATATCTAGCCTTGAGACCCTAACGACTGCCCATTTATTTATATTTGTATGAAATCCATACAAATCAAATAAAATAATACAATTATATCACTATGAGTGAATACGGATTTTAATGTGCTATTTCACACAATTATATCACTATGAGTGAATACGGATTTTAATGTGCTATTTCAATTGCAATAGAATTTTAAAAGATATCACTAAATATCATTAAAAGATATCAACTATATTTTAAGTATTTATAGTATGAATTGTATAGCTCATGAAACGTCTGCAACTACAGGGGAGGCAACCAACATTACATCTGCAAGTGTACTGGTTTGTCTTCGATCAGAGAATACGATAGAGAGAACAACACACGATTGAAACATCTAAACCTTTGCTTTGATATGGAAAATTATATCTTCGTGGACTTCTTTAATACATGGAATAAGATGGTCAGATATTTACTTTTGTCCAGTTGTATTATGAAATGCCAATTTTTACAGGTTAGTAGACACACGTTTACTCCTTGATGTCGTGACAAATCTTGAATATATCTATGTGATGGTGTGATTTATATTATAAACCCCACCCGTTGTTCTCTCTATCGTATTCTCTGATCGAAGACAAATCAGTACACTTGCAGATGTAATGTTGATTGCCTCCCCTGTAGTTGCAGACGTTTCATGAGATATACAAATCATACTAGCAATGGCAATGTTCAAGGTCCTGGACAAATTAAAATATTTCCCGCCTAAGGGAGTGCAAAGTTGATTTCCTATTAAAATGAATGCAAGAAAGATTTCCTATCGACATAATGCAAAAAAAATCCAATCTAACTGAATGCAAAGTAGATTTAATTTATAGTTCTATTAAATATCGAAGAGAATAAAACGAATACGAAAAAAGTAAATTCAAACCTGTGTATGATAACCACCCAGGGGTCGACCCAGAAGTGGCGATTGTGGGCAGGTGTTCTTTATATACAGGTTATATACTGATTTATGCATGAATGGAACCTTGGAACTTAGATGTCACTCTATCTGGTTTGTCTTAAAACCAAATCAAATTTTTTAGTTGTACGAATTCACACGCTTTCATGTTGATGCACATCTGATTTTGTTATTTTTTTCAGGTCTAAAGGGAGTAGCTCAGCTTGCCTCGTACTGGAATATACCGGTATTTAGTTGGGTTTCACATTTATTGGACTTCGGAGATACTAAAATGTACACAACACTTGTAAGATTATTTGCCGGAGTCCAAGATTTCGGTGAGTGTTCATATGCATACCCTTGAAGTTGATTAGAATCTCTCTCTCTCTCTCTCTCTCTCTCTCTCTCTCTCTCTCTCTCTCTCTCTCTCTCTCTCTCTCTCTCTCTCTCTCTCTCTCTCTCTCTCTCTCTCTCTCTCTCTCTCTCTCTCTCTCTGGTGTTGCATGAAGATTTTTGAAAGCTTTGGCTGATGTACAAAGGACTTCAGAGGGGGAAGAGGCGTAACTGCCCCTACCTCATTTCAAGTTATATACAACACTTTTCAGTGGAAAGAATTTGCTGTTTTAGCGAAGCGAACTACCCTCTTTATATGGTTGAAACCATAGAGAAATAATGGTACTATTTACGACACATGGCAGTCCGTCTCATGGGTTTTTCCCAACTTCTGACCTTGACCTTTGAGCTAGAGACTTGACTATTAGATGATAGAGTGTTAAGGTTTCGCAAAATATATGTGGGGGTTAAAATCTGAAGTTTGGATAGGCGAATCGGCCACTTACTTAACATTATCCCTTGCTGTAACTTTGACCTTCAGGCAGGTGATATGACTCAATAGTCTAGACACTGTTAAGTCAAGATGTACAACATGCTTAAGATTAATTGGATTATCTTCATATCTTCAAATGTTATTCTTGTACACGTATAAAGATCACTGATTTATATTTGTTCTTTCTATGACCTAGGCCATGAGGCAAGGGTCGTGTCTATTATGTGTGACTCACTAGCTAGTCATGATGTAAAACATGTTAAAGTTCATTTGTCATGGATTCCGTAGTTATGCACTGGTAAAGGATACAAATCAGATTTACATTTGCCCTTGACGTGACCTTCAACTTTTGCTATGGTGTGCGACACACGGTCTATAAATTATACATAACTTTATACATGTTTCATTACAGTATCTTCACTGGTTCCAAAGGTATAAGCTAGACAAAGTTTCAGTGGAGCAAAGATATACGCTGGACAAAGATATAAGTCACTCCGTTATATTTTATTTTAGGAAAATGATATAACTGAAAGAGCACGTGCAATTCATATGAATGAGCACTGCTGACGTCACAAAAACATTCGCATCAGACCATGTGCGATCATGTAAAATTATCTCTTAGCCACTTAGCCATGTTAATTGGAAAGCGACCCAGTCTTCTGTTGATGTGCAAAAATCACGTGATCTGTTCATTATAGAAAGAGCAAACTCACTTTATATTCATACAGTTACAAGGATTGGTCTGATGTGACAGTTATTACCACTTGTGTGCCTGCAAGCACACCAGATGTAAAATTATTATACCATTTTAACTTTAAGTCCCAAATGTCATGCGCACAATACTCTATTAAAAACGAATTAGACTGATCCGCACAATTAATTTTAACGTATATATTGTTTTCAACCAATTAACATTTGACGTGATATCCATTGTACAACACATTTATGTAACACATCTTCATACCTTGTTAGGTGACCTTATGGTACAGATCACGTCTACTGCATTCACGTTGACTGATAATTAAAGCGTTTAAATGACAACAAGTGAAACATTAATCATTTTAACGAAGTCAACAAACACCTTGTTTATTAATTCTCTACACGTAGAATATACAAGTTCATAAAAATCCACACTTTCCAAGACGAGTAATTTAAAGCCGAGACTTTTGCTGACATAAAGTAATATAATTTGGTTCATTTCATACAGCTTAGTGCGGAGCGAATTTTTTTTTTAAATAAAAAATTAAACCTCGTGTTCTATGTAAATGTGTAAAGATTGTCAATGTGTCTCATATATTTATTTATTTTCAAACTGAGGACGTGAATGGTATAGTTCATTTAGCATTTAAACCCATAACAAGGTTTTGTAATGTTCTTAAGCGGCGCTATTTCATAATAAGGAAAACATCATAAAACTATGGAATTTACACCAGTTCAAATCAACGTAACAATGTAAATTTTCAGCATATTTAATGTAAATTTATCTGATACACATCTATGAGAAAGTAAGATACGTTAGTGGTTCTAAAATTAGGAAACCAAATCAAGTTTTCACATAATGAAACTGTCCTTTTACAAACATAGTTTTGCCTAATGATGTAACTATTAGAATACTCATGATTTTTTTTTTAAAAAAATATAATAAGCGTGCAGTAAAGAAAATGATGACACGTTTCATCTCCCGAGCTCAATCAAAACAATTGCGAAACATTTGAAACCAAACATGCGTGAAAAGTCTACCGAGTCAATTGACTTAATTCATCATAAGTGTTTTAATCAGATTCAAAGTTGAAAAATTGATAGGAAATATAAGAATATACGCTTGTGTGTGTGTGTGTGTGTGTGTGTGTGTGTGTGTGTGTGTGCAAGTATAATATCTTGTTGACCTTGATTAACTTTCAGGATTGATCTCAAATGTGACCATTTGAGGTTTTGAGCATAAATTTGGAACTGATTCCCCAAAACTCTAAACTGAAATTCTGAACTTAATATAATTAAAATTCTGTTTAAATGTAAAACAGCTTACGACAAGAACATTTCATATATTTCCTTTATGTATAACTTAATTTGTTATGAGTTATTAAAAACTGAAATCTCTGTACACTAACCATAGTACCATTGATGTTAGGATTTTGCTGTTGATAATTGAAGTACATCCATTATTGTTAGAATATTATAAGCCTGGAATTTAGTTTTAAAAATCTTGAGTCTGAATTCCATACTTGTTCTCAGACAGCGCCCTAAGCTTAGATAGAGAAAGGTTTGGTTCTAGATGTTAATTCTCCGCGAATAAATGATGACGTTAGAAACCAAATCGTTTATGATTGGTTAGGTAAAACTATTGCACGCAGACTCAAGCTCAATAGGATTCTGACCTAATAAATCTCATGGTAATATGTCAAGTAAAAATAACATTTTTGTTTCATGTTTCGCCTTAGCAAACCGCAATAATTTATTATTGCCTATTAGGAACTGGCTCAAAATGACATTAAAATATAAGTCTAATATGACATTCATATACGAATTTCATTCCAACAAAAACAATACCCCATTGTTTTGGGGTAGACATACTGGTTTTGAATTTCGATCTGCCCTTCCATTCGCCAAACTTTCTTGTAAGCATATTTAAACTGAGCGATTGGGTCCCAGTTCCAGGGTCCTGGTTGCTATGGAACTATTTTAAAATTTTTATTGATTTTTTTTGGCACAGATTTAAACTTTATAAACTTATTTTCTCTTAAAAGATGGAAAGAGAAACATGAAAGACAATAACAAAAATAGACAGACGTAGAAAAGTAAAAGTTGTGTACTGCTTGGATGATTTGGTTAGACATTCAGGTTCTTACATCAGTCTTGTTTATTTTGCTTTGCGCTTTTAGATTACTTTCAAAAGGTATGTTTGTATTCCAACTTATATTTCTGCCATTTGTAGTACTGTCAAACATTGTTTTGTTTTGTTATTTTTTTTTTGTTTTTAGGTCAAACAGTTCAGCTTCCTGGCCAAGATTTGAATAACCTTTAAACTTATCGTAGAAAGAATGCTGTATGCTGCTTAATCGCTTAAATCTGATGACATTGACGATGATAATAACAATAACTATACTGTTCAAATGTTGAACTGTTTCCATCATGGACTGGAGACTAATTATGGCATTTTAAAAATCAATGATTATCTAATAATACACTCTAAACCAGTTCCATTTCATTCATTTTGCTTGATATTTCTTTTTTCTTCTGTCAAGTAGTAGTGTCACCGAAAGGCATTAATTGTAACTGTGTCTGGACATGGTTTGCTTCCAAAAATAAATAACATTAAACCTCGAATTATTTCATTTATCTCTTAGATATTTTTATTAGTTATCTAAGTAGTATCGATCAGTTGTAAATCTTTGCGGGATAATGTGTGCAAAGTGTGGAACAAAATACCGTATACATGTAAATCTCCAAAGCTTGAATATCAGTTAGTTCCAAAGATGCAATATAGACAATAACAATTACAAGAAACGTACACCCTGCACCCCCACCCCAATCCCTAATTACTTATACCTATTTTACTTACATGGTATAACTTGTTCTGACATAGTAGTTAGAAGTTTTGTTAGAAAACAAATTATCATTCATACTTTTTTATTTCAGATTCTAACATAGATTTCATTTGTATTTTGTTCAAATGGAAAAGATTTGCTCTCGTGCACGATAAAAGACCACCCTACAAAGGTGTGGCTGCTGCTGTAAAGAACAACAAAAAGGCGGAGATACTCAGCGACACGCCAATTTCTTATGATATGACAGATGAAGAAATAGAGAATACACTTCTACAAATTAAGAAATATGCAAGAGGTGGGAATCTAATCTATCCCTCCAACCAACCATTTACTTGCCTACCTTCTTATCTATCTATCTATCTATCTATCTATCTATCTATCTATCTATCTATCTATCTATCTATCTATCTATCTATCTATCTATCTATCTATCTATCTATCTAAGACGAACATTTCTACTAAAATTTAGTTTGATCTATCAGTATTATGTAAGGAAGATATTTGGTTTCAAATCTTTCTGAAAATTTTGCAATTAAAAATACTTTTGCGAATATTTATGAGCTTCATTTCTGATTTATTTGTTCTTCGTATGTTAGAACCTTGTGATTATTTTAGCTAAATCCTCAGGCATGTCTACATTTCATAACTGATAATAATATTTCAACAATGAGAACGCTACACGTTAATATTGAATATAGTGTCCAAGTAAAGATAACACTACAGCACAATATACACTTTAGTGTCTAAGTAATGACAACATTTCACTACAATATACACTCTGGTTTATAATAAGCACCATTACATAATTAAAAACATCTATAAATGTCCAATGATAAAAAAATTTAAAAAATTGTATCGATGTAGCTGACAATGAACGGTCTCAGTGAATGAAATGTTGGAATTTATTTGCAAATGTTTTAATTTCTTCATCATTTGCCTCCTTTTGAACTAGACCTATGCTTATCTTTCAGTGCTGATACTAGCCGTTCCATGGCAAGAGTTGAGACGTTATCTTCTGGTCGCACACAAACTTGGATGGGCCAACGGGGATTTTGCCTTCGTTTGTGTGCACGGAGATGTAAGGAGTAATTCATGTCTTCAAGAAGACATAGTTAATGACAAAGCCGCCAATAAGTGTGCGATAATTAGTCAAACGAATAAGACTATTCCAAACTCGCAAACAATTAACGCTTTTCGGTTTGACACATCGTATGTTTTTTTCATATTCGTGGCTCATTTCGTATTGTTTGTTTTCTTTGCATAGGACTGCCATACTACGAAATAAGTTACAAAATGAAAAGAAATAAAAACATACTGGATAATTTTAATCACGTGGCAATGTACATATTTTTTTTAGTGTGCTAGTCATATTTTAAATTGCATACAATATATATATATATATATATATATATATATATATATATATATATATATATATATATATATATATATATATATATATATATATATATATATAGAGAGAGAGAGAGAGAGAGAGAGAGAGAGAGAGAGAGAGAGAGAGAGAGAGATTGTTATTCATAGTGTATTCAACAGTGTGAAATAGATTAATCTATTCATTTAAAAAATTTCTCCATGTCTAAATTACACTGTAATAGCATCTCAAATAATGTAACGAAAGGTAAAAGTTTATTGACCTGGATAAACATTACAATGTTTATCAGTCATTTCACTAATTTACTGTTTGATAAAATAAATAATCGTTACGTGAACAATAAAATCTTACATTTTTACCCTTTCGAAGTTCTGAAAGGAGTCTGATAATTAAAAAAAAAAATCACACTAAGGTCCATGTAGGATTGAAAACATTTCACCATTCTCATCCATTGCATTTAAAAGTATCTGCCATTCCATTTATTAATTATTAATATTACCTTTTCTTTCCCACCAAAGCTATTTACCTCCGATGACTACAAGAGTCAGGTACTGTCAAGCTGGGGATGGAAGAGAGGAGACAAAGATGACGAGAAAGCGAGAGAAATATTCGAATATGTTATTCATGTAAGCATCTAGGTCGAATGTGATATAATAAAACATCGAGGTCAAATGAGATATAATGTATTATCTAGGTCCAATTAGATATAATGGAGTATCTAGGTCCAATGAGATATAATGGAGTATCTAGGTACAATGAGATATAAAGGAGTATCTAACACCAATGAGATATAATGGAGTATCTAGGTCCAATGAGATATAATTGAGTATCTAACACAATGAAATATAACTAAAGATACCATAAATCCAAGAAATATATAAATTGTCCTACTGAGTACTTAAGAGTGAAAATTAAGAAAAACTAAAGGAAACAGGTGTTTTGACAAACTATTGCTTAAACTTGGAAGAAGATTAGAACTGACGATTGATCAAAGGTTTACGATTCTCTCCTGAGGGTTTCACCAGACACTCGCGTGGCCATTGAGATCACCACGATATGCTTAGTGGAAATCTCAGAGAGCCAGGCGAATGGTTTGGAATGAAACTAGTAGGATTGTAAATATAGTATAGATTATTTCTAAGTACATATATTATATACAACTTAACTTCAAGAAAAAGCTACAATGTAAGAGTCAGTGTTCAAAAGGTTTGTGAAATTCCGATATCTGAAACCGACCGGAGTAGCACATTTTAATGTTTGGAACTAGCTAGAAGCATAATTCATATGCATCGAAATAATCAAATTACTGTAATTTTTCGTTTGCTGTCTTAGTTTATCATAGATCCCCTGAATCCAATTATGTACGACGAATTAAAGAAGTACACCGCACAGGCAGCCCAAGACCAAAGGCCGCACTGGGAGCTCCCCAACGGTACCTCGGTGAGTTTTTTTTCTACAACTTGACTAAAGGCTGATAAATAAAAATATTTGTTTTGAGGAAGTAGAGGGATATACATTTCAGTTTAAATTCGGTGATTGTAACAAATAAAATTTTGAAAAATAAATATCACTGATGACGATGCATGTACTTTTCGTGAAAAAGTTTTGGAATTTCGTTACAGCATAATTTGAGAATTATATGCCAAAATTATGATTTAAAAAAATTTTTCTTTAGTAATTTAACAATTTTATTTTCATTTTGATTGCAAAATATATTATTCTTGATTTGCGCTTGGATTTTGAATTTTACAAGATAAAAGAGAAAAGGGAAACTTTTCGGCAACGATATAATAAAACGTAAAAGTATATAACAAAGACATTAAAAGTGATTAAATGTACTCGTTTTAAGAAACAGTGGACATTTTGCTTGCAGAATACTTTAGTCAAGCATCATATCTGACATTGAATTCTGTATTTTTGCATATTTTACACTTAGTAACACCTTGTGATATTTAAATTATAAATAAAAAAGAAAAGAAAAATATTCAATATTGTAATTTTTCCTGGAGTTTCTATGGAGTGTTTTATTGACTAATTAATTTCATTTTCTTCCAAATATAGATAGACGCTTACGCCCCTTACCTGTTCGACGCTGCAACTTTATGGGCAAAAGCTGTAAACGAGTCCATACGTGATGGGATCTCCCCCAGGGATGGAAGGGCTTTGCAAAAGAGAGTACTTACTCTGGAAGAAGAAGGTGGAGTTCAGCTGTAAATCTCTGGTGGTTGGGGGGTTGGCGTCAATGAAATTACAATGGCGTGTAAAAATAGTTTTTAAATATCATCAGAATATTATTAAAAAATTACATTGACTCAACGCGGAGTACACTTAAAAATAAATAAAAATGTGATGTTAAATGGACAAACATCTACATATATGTAAACATTCGATATTTCATAATTTTTTATTTATCCAGTTTTATTATGATCGCAGTACATGTATAAAATAAGTGAACATTGAAATTTCTCAAAGTTTGCCCCATAACATTGCAGAAAGTATTTCTTATCTTCATTTTTATTTACTCTCTTTCATGTTATTTATTCAGGTTCGACAGGTAAAATCGCTTTCAACAAACAGAACAATGGTCGAATGTTGAACTTTCAGTTCCTGGATATGGATGAAAATGGCAATTTCTACAAGCTGCTGCGTCTAACATACACGGCCATAGGCATGCGGCCTGAAACAGTAATTATCTTTATATGAAACGTACACCGATATAGGCATACGGCCTGAAACAGTAAATATCTTTATATGAAACGTACACCGATATAGGCATACGGCCTGAAACAGTAAATATCTTTAGGAAAAATATACACTGCCTTAGGTAAGCGGCCTGAAACAGTAATTATCTTTTTGTGAAACTTTTACAACCATAGACATGCGGCCAGAAACTTTATTTACCTATAGGTCTAACATACATTTTGATAGGCATGTAACCTGAAAACAGCATCGTATATTTAAGGCATCCTGCGAATTTTCGATCCGTATCTCTGACAATTCGATCTGTGTGAGTCTTAATTAGCTGATGACATAACATGAGATTTCTTTCTTTGTGTGGCATCGATCTAAAATAAATTACTTTAGATATTCACCGGTAGTTATTTTACATTTAATTATGCTGTGAATTTTTATGTATAGATTTAGGATGGTTACATCACTATTTTATTGGCGTTCTTGAATTTATGCATGACATGAAGATAGATATTTTCAAACATAATAAGCTCCTCTAGCATTTTTTGACACATACTGCGCATGTCATTTGAAAGATCAAAAGCCATTCGACAATCAATGAACAAACCTAATTTTTGCATAAACGTCGGATGCAATTTTGTCACATATATATTAGACCAAAAGTTATAAGCAGGAGCTAAAATAGTGCGTTTAAAATCTGCACGTGGACGTGCGTATTGTTTTCTGATCTAGTCGTTTGATTGTTTTCTTTTTGACTTATGACAGGATGCAGACAAAGGCGAGAAGTCTGAGTTATCTTTGAACGGTCGATGGCCAACTAAAGACGGCAAACCCCCACCTGATATACCACTCTGCGGCTTTAATGGAGAGAAATGTGGTGCGAGACAAGGTATGTGGACTAACAGACGGATAGGCAGTGCAACAAAATCAAATATATTAGCAAACTTTGAAAATAAATCTTCAGTGATTACATGAAGATCATTCAGTTACATGAAGATCATTCAATTACACGAAGATCATTCAATTACACGAAGACCATTCAATTACACGAAGATCATTCAGTTACATGAAGATCATTCAGTTACATGAAGATCATTCAGTTACATGAAGATCATTCAATTACACGAAGATCATTCAATTACACGAAGATCATTCAATTACACGAAGATCATTCAATTACATGAAGATCATTCAATTATTGGTGAATACTATGCACATAGAAAGCAACAAAAAGTAAAAGATTTCACCACGAAATGGTAATTGAAAGATATTTCATAATAAAATACATAAATTAAGTTTGCTAAGATTTTCCTTTTCAATTTATACTTCCTCTCTGAACACTGATTAATGTGTAAGACGTTACCAATTTGATCTAAGCCTTCATCTGATCTCAACTATGTAGATTAGATTTAAAAACTAAATACTATTTTTATACAAAAAATATTGTAAAAAAGTTCATGCCAACACTGCGTCTACTAACATGTTGAAACCACCCATATTTAATCAAAAGCTTTTGTGTTCATCCGTCTCATACAAACTTTGTCTAAAGTATTTTCGCTTTCAATTCTTTTTTTTTTCAAACAAAACAAAACAAAACATTTTATGGTCCATTGCAGCTCGTCATAAATAAAGTGATTAACACATCTGAGAACGTTACTGCCCTAGTGAAGCAGCTTCATACTTTAAATAGAAACATTTTATTGATACATGATCAACAATTTGCTTTTTCACATAATATCTCAAAATATTGTTGAGATATTGCCTTCGACTTGCATTTCTTACACGGAACTTTTCTTGCAGAGGAGGAGTATGTTGGAATTATCCTGGGAGCATCTATATCCGCTTCCGTAGTCTTCACCCTAGCAGTGGCAGTTCATCTTTTGTTAAGGTAGCTTTATTTTTCTTCTTTTAAATAATGTTGTCAGAAATCTAACTCCCCCATGATGCAGCCTTTTTTGTCTGTAGCTAGATGGCACTTGTGTATGATGGGATTTCTCAACTATTTATGTTTCAAAAGGCTCTAATTATGAGCTAGTTTTCGAAACACAGTATAAACAGTTTGACAGTATAGATACAACAGCTGGAGGGGTTTTGTGTACCTTTATTCCATTGCAGAAGTATTTTAATCTTGATTTTTGTACATTTGCTTGCTGACTTGGTCACATGTAAAACATTTTCAATTGCGTTGTCTATTATGAAGTACAACAATGTTTCACTGACATCAGTATTATTTGGTAGGCAAAGACAAAACTTCAAAGTAAACAAATAGGTATTTTCCAGCATCTTCTTTTTTTTTTAGCTCTACTAATGCAGGGATCGTTGGCTCTTTCCGTTATATGAAAGCAGCGTTTATGCTGTGCCAACGTGTGAACTATTACTATCTGTCATTTGAACAGATAGTGCATGAATGCACTGAATTGTTTCCATTATGTTTGCCCGAGGAAAACATCCAAGAAGCTATGAATGCAAGCCTGGCTGCTTGTAAACCCTCAAAAGTTTTCGAATTTTTAATGCGTTTATTTGATACTAAGAAAAAGCAGTTTCTAATTCTATACATAATTTGAACTTAATTATGAGATCTTTAAGAAAGAATGCTTAAGACGACATTTATGTTAACTTTTTTTTACGAAATATTATTCATGTAGATATCGCAATTGATACTAATTCTTTGTTTTACCTTTGTATTTTAGACGATACAGGCGACTTCAGTTCCTACAGAGCATGTTATGGCAGGTCAAATTTGAAGAGATTGACTTCCTCACTACGTGGATAATGGGGAGCATTCGGGTTTGTAAAAATGCATATTAAGATAGAAACAATATATTTCCTTTCCTGAGGTTCTCTACATGACAGCAAAGTATTGAGTAAAGCATAAACGTAGTTCGGGCTGATCTTACAGAGAACTACATATTGCATAAACATAGTTCGTGGTAGATCTTACAGAGACCTGCTTATTGCATAAACATAGTTCGTTGCAGATCTTACTTAAAATTGCATATTGCATAAACATGGTTCGTTTTCGATATTACAGAGAACTGCGTACTACATAAACCTGGTCTGTGGTAGATTCTATTCCAAGTTCCACGATATAGTTTTGCTCTAAAATATTGCCATAAAGTAACATCATTCAAAGCTCACCGTTTCATATGATCTCATTTGGATATCGTTTTAGATTCAAATATTAATCAACCAAAGGATTTCCTCATATAATGTTTAAACTTGAAGTTAAAAAAGCAACTATTTCTTCTTTGTGATATAGGTGTTATATAGGATTTTTATGGATTTGTTTGGAGACATTTAAAAATGTACGTAATGAGCTGAAACTTAAACCCAATGAAAGAGACTTAACGATATAATATCCCAAATTCTGCTTAAAGGATGTGCATCATAATTGTTTAGCATGCCCTACTTAAAAGTCATATAAGTATGAGACCTTTTATGTTAAAACCACTATATAATAGGTGGATGTGGTACCACCAAAAAGTCACCAAAATGGGCGTGTTCAATTTTTATTATAGCTTATTTTGTTTTTATCATTCAAAGTCAGCGTTTTTCGCAAATTTTAAACTCTTGTTCATTTCCGTGTCTTTCAGGCAAGTTTTCGAAATCTTCACAAGCGCAAACTGTCTTCTAAAGTGGCCAAAAGGTCTCAACACAAAGGACACTACGATATAAACATATTGGGTTATAACAAGAAAGGAAATCGATCACCAGACACTCCTCAAAAACATTTGGATCATGGTGGCATGTTTGGTTCCGTTGCATCCGTCAGAGGTAAACAGTAGTGCAGGGTATATCCATTCTTATAAATCACGAAGCCATGTGATCTCCACTCGCAATCAGTTGCGTCGTTTCCAAAAAAAAGTCCGCTATGATTGGCTCACACGACATTTCTAACTAGACTGTAAACGTTGTTTGGTCTCAAGGCCAATAAAATGTTAGAGAGAACTCTTAATTAGACTGCAGATATGGATTGGTTTAAATGATCTTTTTTGACACTATCATCATTGTATTTAGCTCTATCATGTATAGGAAACAGCTGATTGGCCTTAGGCTCAAAAACAGTATTTTATAAGCGATAGGCTTAAAAACTGTATTTTATCAGCGATAGGCTTAAAAACTGTATTTTATCAGCGATAGGCTTAAAAACTGTATTTTATCAGCGATAGGCTTAAAAACTGTATTTTATCAGCGATAGGCTTAAAAACTGTATTTTATCAGCGATAGGCTTAAAAACTATTTTATCAGCGATAGGCTTAAAAACTGTATTTTATCAGCGATAGGCTTAAAAACTATTTTATCAGCGATAGGCTTAAAAACTGTATTTTATCAGCGATAGGCTTAAAAACTGTATTTTATCAGCGATAGGCTTAAAAACTGTATTTTATCAGCAATATCAGTTACAATAGGAACCCGAGAAAAGGGTTGACTCTATTGCTCATAGGTTAATTGATAAACGAATAATTTTGTTTTTAGTGTGTTTCAGTGGTGGGCTCAACTGCTGTAACGTTTACACGTGTAAAAGAATAGTTTAGTGTACTGTTTGCAAATGTTTACAAAATTGGTAGATATGAAACCGACCATGCACGTGGGTGTCAGTGATGCAGTAATTTTTTTCTCCAATTAAACTATATATTTTTAGATATATACATATGAGGATTAAACAGGATTCGTTTTGTTAATGCTTGCTTTGAAGTTTTATGATATTACATAGAATTTGGCATTGCTTGGAAAAAAGCCAAAGTTGATGAGAATGTGTCATTGCGCATATTACACACCACTGCATGTGGGGTTGATTTTAATGATAATACTAATCAAAATATTTTTAAATATGTTACTTACAACTAAAAATAAAATTTGTTAAAACAAACTTTGATTACTGGCATTTTATTTAATAACAAAAGACGTGTTCAAACCTGCAAGACATAGTACAGTTTCTTATTTAATGACGATCCTGTAAAACCTTCGTTGTGCGTGTCAACAAAGTACGTCTGGATGCATGATCAATTATTTTATCATGTATCTTTTTAATATGAGGAAATAATAACACGACGATCCTAAAATATTAGATATTTTTAACAAAGACATATTTCTTATGCTGAATTCTATCATAAAAGAGGAACAACACGTGTTTTAAATGAAACACGTTGTCAGCTATTCAATACATCCTTGCATGTAGATATAGTGAAATGTGGAGTTTTTAATCATTTCGATTAAATGTCATCGTTTCAATTATTGTAAAGCAAGAGCAGGTTAGGAAATATTGGTAAACGTTGCAACCTTAGCGGGATCAATGTTTCAATGGAAACCGTTTAGAAATCACAAGCTGATAGTTGATGATTATAAGCTCAAGCAATAGCAAGTTCAATATAAAAATAAAAGGGGAAAGGCATGTATTGGTTTTAAAATAGCAGAAAAAGGGGAAAGGCATGTATTGGTTTTAAAATAGCAGAAAAAGGGGAAAGGCATGTATTGGTTTTAAAATAGCAGAAAAAGGGGAAAGGCATGTATTGGTTTTAAAATAGTAATATTTCTCCCTTATACGTATGAGTGCGCTCTGCGTCTGGTCGTGTTGAAGCATTACCAGTGTATGCACTACATGAAGCCATCTGCAAACCCCATAGATGCTATATTCAGTATCACTGAAACGCAATAATATACTATACAAATCATACAAATATTTGCTTTGGAAAGCATTTGCTGGACTATGAAGATAGCGATATAATCCAAAAGCATATTCAGATGTGCTGCTATTTCTTTTCTTTTGTTGATTTTTTAAAATTTCTTTCTGGAATAGCCTGGTAAATAATTTAGAACAGTGAGTCTTATATATTTTTGTTCTTGCACATAAAAAATTTAAAAAAAATACAGCCAGTGCAGTATATAAGAATTGGCGATAACAATGAAATTTCTTTCAATTTTGTTTCCCCATTTGTTTTAGAAATGTGTGTGTGATTTTTAACGTAGCATTAACAATGTCCCAGTTATATCACTCGATGTCTGAATCGTGGCAGTTTATAGTGATGTCTAGCACTGGGGTATCATACAACAGGCATGTAGCATCATGTCCCACCCAGTCACATTATCCCGACACCAGACCGGCCAGTCCTAACACTCACTTTAAAATGCCGAGGGCCAAGCTAGGCAGCTAATAATATCATTTTATAAGTCTTTGGTAAGACTCGGTCGGGATTCAAACCTGCGACATCCCACATCCGAGGCGGACGATCTAACCACTTGGGCAACAGGAGCTATATATAAATATTATAGTTAGGTTTATGCATAGTAGTAACATCACATAACACATATGATATATTTTCATTAAAGTGCAGTGGCAGACATGAGGTGAGATACAGTTTCAGAAAGCAGCCTGCTTATCCACTAAGTGCTGACGAAAAAGCAACGCTGGCGCTATTTAATCCTTAAGAAGTGTCTCTGTTTAATAAATATTGTGAGCCGGCAACTTGTTTTTAAAGTTTATAATATTTAGAGCACTTGAGTAACAGTTTTCTTCCAGAAATGTTTAAATATATAACAGTGTACAAGAAACGGACATATGACAGTAAAGCAGTAAAGACCAAACTGGAACTTGCATACGGTACAATATTAAGCCAGAATGTGAAGCCACTGTTCACAGTAATAATAGATTCACTCTAAAATAGCCTTCCCTTGCCTTGTGTTCATAGATTCATCTGGTTTACAGTTATCATTTTGGTTACAATTGTTTATTTCTTAGCGAGCTGTAAACCTGAAAAGGCCAGACTGACGATACTTTTAAAATCAGATGGATTAATTTTCTTTTACAGGAAGTCTCGCATCTGTGAAAAGGCTAAGTTTTCGGGTGAACGTTAACCTGACCAAATCGATGACTCTGGACCTTAATCAGGTAAAAGTGGATATAGTTTCTGAATAAATTTTCAGCAGGACATTCGTGTGTATTAATTAGATTAAAATCAAAATCTACTCGTCAATAGGTAGATCGGACATGTATTGATAAAAGTTCATGTTCTAGTGAGCTTTGGAAGACTAAATATGGCATTTTATGTTAGAGGGGAGTTATCGTACGCAAATATTTGATACTTTCAGCGGTACAACAGACGTAATTTTATTATGATATATAAAGGTAAATATTATATGACCTTTTTATTGGTGCCTGTAAGATCTACTTATTAATAAGTAGGTATCGATTCCTCAATAGTGTACATAATAAGGATTAAATTCATGATCAGTGGAAACTTTAATTAAATTTAAATACATTTATTCAAATACATGTCGTCCTAAACAAAAGTCAGGACACAAATCAATGTCACAACAAAGGGGTTATTATTTGCAATGGAGCTTAAATATTTTGTAACATTTCTTCTCAAACGAGACATTTAAGACGACATAAATTATATGTTTTAAAGCCATGCTAAAATTACTATCGGGAAATAATACATTATTTCTTCATGTATAATTTAAAAAAAGAACAGAACAAATGCGCATGCATATTGCACCAAGTCATATTGTTTTGTTTATGGTAGGAATTTTTGATTTGCTGAAAAGATTTCAAGTTCTAAAAGAACAGGGAAGAACTCACAAACAACATACTTTACCATCCATCCATAACTTTTGTTTCAGAATACGTGCAAACTATTCTACGTTACTTTTAAATTGTTTTAGTTGATGGAAATAAAACACCAGAATGTGTGTGCTTTCGTCGGCGCGTTTATTGAAGGGAACCGCGTGCTTCTCTTCTGGGAATATTGCGCAAAAGGGAGTCTTCAGGACATTATATGGAATCAGAACATCAAACTGGAAGACATGTTTAGATTTGCTCTCTGTCATGATGTTGCAAAGGTACGGTATTGAACAACGTATTTATTTTTGCCCTCTGTCATGATTTCGCAATGGTAAAATATGAATAACATTTTTTTCGCCTCCTGCTATAATAGGTATGCGAATAAAATATTAAAGTTTGCCTATGATAGTATTACAAGGTTCGAATATATTAGTCAATTGTGTATGTTGCAAAGTAAGAATATATGAATTAGTTGTGCATGTTAAAATGCAGGAGTATATAAATTAGCTATGCATGTTACATGATAAGAATATATGAAGTAGTTGTGCATGTTATAAGGTAAGAATATAGGAATTAGCTATGCGTATTACAAGATAAGAATATATGAATTAGCTATGCGTGTTACAAGATAAGAATATATGAAGTAGTTGTGCATGTTATAAGGTAAGAATACATGAATTAGTTGTACATGTTACAAGGTAAAAATATATGAATTAGCTATGCATGTTACAATGTAAAAATATATGAATTAGCTATGCATATTGCAAGGTAAGAATATATGAATTATTTATGCATGTTATAAAGTAAGAATATATAAATTAGCTGTGCATATTACAAGGTAATAATTTTGAATGAGCTGTGCATGTTAAACTTCCGTCATGTAGCTTAAAGGTAAGAATATATAAATCAAATGTGTACGTTAACCTCCTGACATAATGTTGCCTAGGTAACACACTGAATAAAATGTACGTGCATTGTGCTATGTTGCTGAAAAGGTAGTCATATGAATACAATATTAATGATCACCGTCTGCCATGAGGTTGTATACGTACTCATTGACCACAGCGTATGTTTGCGCCATGAAGTGATGTTATAATGGTTTGCTTATGAATAAAATGTTGGTGTTGTTTTATTGCAATGATATTGCTAAGATATGAATATGAAAATTATTATCGATAGGGTGAATGTTTGGTCTAAATTATTTCAATTCTGGTAAAATCTGAGGTTTGAGTTATTTACTGATGCATGTTCATTGTTGTTCAATGAAGTTACTGACAACATTTGTAAAAAAAAATTATTGATTGATAGCTGATCTGTTTTAACTACACCAGGTTTGATTTTATTTTGAGAGTGGGACAATCAGAACATGACCTTGCTTTGAAATATAATTCACCAAGTCGACAAAGTAGACTGTTACTGTTATTCTAATCCTACATATGTTTTTAATGTTGCATGGAAAAAGCATGACGTTTCTCTTATTTCGCATTTTCACAATATTCCCAGGGTTTGGAATTCATCCACAAAAGTTCCATTCGTTACCATGGTAATCTGAAAAGCACAAATTGTGTGGTGGACAGTCGCTGGACATGTAAGATTACCGACTTTGGAGTTCCATCACTCCGTGCATTAGAGAAAATGTCAGCTGCACAAAATGGGGAAGAAGAAAATTACGACAGTAAGTGTCCTCCAGAATAAAAAGAATAAATGCTTCGTGAAGAAGCTATTACGTCTGGAAACATCAGCCATTCTGAATTTCTTTTACGGAAAGGAACAACATATCACGTAACGAAATAGTACGGTACTGTGTACATACAATTGAAACATGAGTAATAAAGATTAAAAATCTTCTTTCATATTTTGGATACGTTTAATTAAACTGCTATTTGGACTAATTGCCTTCAAAAAAGATTATAGGTTGCGTATTGCATCGTTGTGATAGAAGTTTGTGCTTTTTGTGTTGTGCTTTCCTACCAGATGAGGAAAACGTACTCCATATATGAGGTGTTCTCTGGCTTGATATATACATGCAGCGGTTGTTTCAACTGAAGAAAAAGGAAGACCACAACCCGTATGTTTAATTATAATTGTGTACTTGAAAATTTCGCAAATTTCTCTATAGCTGTTTTAACGGTCATCGGTTTACTTTACGCAGTAACAATTTAGTTCTCAGATGCTTTATTTATCCGGATCTGCTCTGCGCCCATTTATACAGTTTAATTGTCTTGAACCAAAAATATAATAATATATATAATCTTACTGTGCGCTTCCTCAAAACATTCGTAAATCTACCATATTGGATCAAACAATCTCGTAATTCTTCTGAATTTTAGAATTTGGTTCAGTTTTAGTATTCTTATTTCCAATTTCAGAATTGTTATGGATGGCGCCCGAGGTCCTTTTGCGTCGAAAGGACATAGATCGACAGAAGGCAGACATATTTTCATTGGGAATCATACTCAAAGAAGTTTTCACTCGCTCAGGGCCGTATTCGGAATATCCTTTTCTCACAAGCTACGGTACTTTTTCTTTTTTCTTTTATATGCTCCTATATTCCCCACATTTGCAATAATATATATGTCAGATGATGAAATTATCAAGAACATCGTTTTCAGCCATAATGCTTTTAAAACTCTCTAAATTTTATTTCGGTAAGATCATAGCTTTCACCAGCAACAATTAATAGCACAGAAGTGGTTAAATCAGTTTAATCCCTTATTTCTTTCTTGCGTGCAAATATGTTTCCTACATAATCATATTCTTATAGCATGCTTTGTCTACGTACGAAAAAATAAAAAATTAAAGAATTCAGTAATTACAAAATTAATTGATGCTATTCATTCAAACAATTGAATTTGTATCTTATCATTCCAACATCTTGTTCTAGAAATTGTCAGCAAAGTGCGCGACAACCTGGCAGGATCTAATGCCTTTAGACCTATGATACCTATTCAGCTAAGGCAACACTCTGAGCTGACAGGTCTGATGGAAGACTGCTGGCAAGACGACCCAGCCCATAGGCCCACGGCTGCCAGAGTCCTGAAAGTCCTCAACAGAATTAATCCGTCCAAGTAAAGTATAAAGTTTGCGTTTTTTTAAAATCGGTGTAGTGACAACAAATAGGTTTAAAAACTATCTGTCGTTTTAATTTTCTAACTTGAGTCACATTTTCTGCACATATGTGTTCCCTTCTCATACTTACCTCTCATTAGAATTATAAAGAAAGCACATTTTCGTGTATTTTTGATATATGAAAACTGAAATAAGTAAGATATACAACAGAGTACGAAAATGAACAACAGAGAAGGCAAATCAGGAGTTCAAATAATTAATGAGAAAAACTCTGATGGTCACACATACAATGTAAAACTTAAAACGTTTCGTCTTGGAAATAGATGAAAATATTTAATATCAAAATTTTATTACAATCTTACAACTTAGAATGAAAATCCAGCTACAAGGAATTCATGCAAAAAAAAAGAACCAAATAAAATTAGGTTAATTCTCCTGCCCAACTGATTGCAGCCTATCAGTTTTACCATTCTCTGATTTCACTCAAATTCCCAAAACTTTCCCTCAAAATTAAATATGAAACTATCATATAAAAATTCAGTCAGAAAAAGGGAATAATGCAAAATAACATTTTACTTTTAAAATGTGACACATACAAAACGTTTTAGACTATTCTTGAAAAAGAATCGAGAAATTCAATAAACTGGAGGTGATGTGGTAATCCAAGCGTATTGTTTTCTCTAATTAGACTTGTACCACCAAATTTTACATCCTTGCGGCAGTGGCATTATCCTTCCAACGGGAGGTAACCCACTGTTAGACGTATGGTAGTCCACATTTGCAGTCCATAATGCCTAAATCGAATTTGTCAGGTTTGAAAAACAAAATAATAAAATGCATGAGCTTTTGTGTTTGATCTAGCACCACCACCACCCGCTGTTGTATAAAATCTGTAGCGACATATATTATTTGTCTTGAAGTTTTGTGACACCATCAAAGGTGCAGATTCTGAAACGTTCTGAAATTGCGGACCTTTTAACCATCATGCATGGCGCTTTTGCGAACCTATCAGCTATTCACTTTAGTTCAAGCGAGAGTTTACAAACTGGTTGTTGTGGAAATAACTTCATTGTTATGCGAATGACGTTGATGATTATCCAGTTGCTA
The DNA here is from genome assembly GCA_016746295.1 of Potamilus streckersoni. Lineage (NCBI taxonomy): Eukaryota > Metazoa > Mollusca > Bivalvia > Unionida > Unionidae > Potamilus > Potamilus streckersoni. The sequence continues at coordinate 2,220,372 of JAEAOA010001725.1, read as the reverse complement.
GACAAATGTATTACTATTTCTCAACCTTCGATATATGGCTTACCAATTAGGCCACCAACTAAATTTGGGGCATTTGCTTGTACAAAAACCATCTTAACTTTTGGATTAACACTAAATGCATGAATTAAAGATGATTTCTTGAGAATTATTAGTTTGATAAATTGTACATAAGAACTATCACAAAATTAAGTTCACAAGCTAATTAGAATTCAACAAACATTTTGTTTGAAAAAAAAACTTCGAGCTTTTAAAAACACAGAAACGTGCTATGGAAAAGCGTGAAACATGCGAAAGGAATGTAAGATGTCAACCTATAAAACAACATCAGCCTTTTATAATTTGAAATGCAAACTTAATAGCCTTCTTAGACGTTTTTAACAACATTATCGGATTTTTTGTTTTCATTTTATTTTGCAGAAACATGACCATGATAGACAACATGATAGCCATGTTGGAAAAATATGCCAACCATTTAGAAGATCTAGTTGCAGAGAGGACAAGCGAACTCGATGCAGAAAAGAAGAAAACCGAAAATCTTCTATACAGAATGTTACCCCAGTACGTATGAATATGTGTTGATCAGTCGCATTGTTTACTGACTGGAAACAATGCCTGAAACGCCTCATTTCATTATAGACTCGAACGCTGCTGATAGCTAACAAACACGGTTATAATGATGTAAAAACAGACAAGATGTCAATATTTAAAATATATTATTGATAACTTGGTAAATATAAATAAGCATTATGTTCACAAAGAATTATTTACATGCTGTTTGCTGTGTTCCAGATCAGTGGCGGAGGATCTCAAGCTGGGGAAACCAATCAAGGCAGAACATTTTGACGAAGTGACGATATATTTCTCAGACATCGTAGGATTTACAACAATTTGTGCAAGCAGCACACCAATAGAGGTTTGTATTTAGTACGAACTACTAGTACCACTGTCATTTCCAATAAATTCAAACTAATATTTTATATTACTTTGTTCAACCAATTCCTCCTAACATACTGCATGCGACGGCAGATGTGGGTCTAAGTAGCTTGCTCTTGGGATCGACTTATAAGTGAGTATACACGGTGTATATGATGTTAGGCAGAGTTTAAAAGAACGATTCCAGTAAAAACCGTAAAACTTTTCACTTTTGCTTTTTTTCTTTTTAAGTAGTTTCGGCTTGTAAAGAACACTATGAACAGATATATATTTATCTAAATTAAGAAAGATGACGCACAGAAAATGTATCCAAATATGTGTAAAGGATTGGTTTAAAGAAGCCACGAAGATACGCAATCATATTATCAAAATTAATATAGCTAATAATGTATATGTTTGCAACTTTACAATTTGATAAAAATGTTTCAGGTTGTCAATCTGTTGAACAGCTTGTACACACTATTCGATGCCACAATCACGAGATATGATGTTTACAAAGTAAGTTTCAAAACATTTATCTTTTTTTGTTGTATAGATTGGTGATCTGCAATTTTCAACCATTGATCGTCTGAGATAAACATATTACTAATTCTTAGACATGAGCACTAACGGAAAAAACACTACTTCGATTCATCGAGAACTCTCATGCTTTGCTAGAATAAATACAAAAGAGGATCCGTTCAGTACATACATAACAATTTTGCATGGCGCGTTAGGGTGAGATATGAAATATATTTAATAGGTCTTATACTTTGAAACGTGTACTTATTCCATCATATATATATATATATATATATATATATATATATATATATATATATATATATATATATATATAATTTGTGTGTGTTGAAAGCTACATTGCTTGTGTATTGTCCAGTTCAATAATCCTTCTTAAGAATACATAACCAAGACCAACAATCTATATCATGCATCGCAAAATGTTTTATGATGTGAATAAAGTGAACGGGACCTTTTAGTTATGCCTCGGTAGTAACAAGAATGCAGACGAAACATTTAGTCCAACTAAACTAAAGCGTATATCTCTCTTTACAAGTATCAAGCATTGAAACCTTAAGAACGTTATTCAACCGGTTTATTGCTTTTTTCTTATTCCTGTATTTAACAGAATAAAACTTGCTAATTGTGAATGATAGGTGACATTTTTTCTCGTAAAGTCATATCTGATTGAGCATGCGTAAAAGGTAGTGGACCTGTATCTTTACTACCGGATTATGCAAATTTTATCAAATATCGACATTCTTGGCCGTGCATTACGTACAGAACCTCATTACATGTTTTTCGGTTTTCAAGGTTGAGACCATCGGGGATGCTTACATGATTGCTAGTGGTCTGCCACAACGAAACGGCAAGAAACACATCCGGGAAATTGCGGATTGTGCACTCGATATATTAGCCTCAATAGCCACATTTCGAGTTCCACACCAGCCAGACAGAAATGTGAAAATAAGAATAGGTATTTATTTTATGTAGATTTCTCTTTAGCTATAATCTTTATTCAGTTTTATTTATTATGTAGATTTGTCTTTAATTATGATATCATTGCTCTATTTATTATGTTGATTTGTCTTTAATTAGGATTTCATTGTTCGATGTAGTATATAGATTTGCCTTTAATTATCAAGTAATGGTTTTTCGTTTATTATGTACATTTGTCTTTAATTATGATGACAGTGTTCGGTTTACTATATATATATATATATATATATATATATATATATATATATATATATATATATATATATATATATATATATATATATATATATATATATATATATATATATATATATTCGTTTCTCTAATTATAACTTCCTTACAGCGACGTCACTAGGAATGCAGGGTGTACAGACCGCACCGGGTGACACCATCAGAGGGGGTGACAACAAAATGACTGTCTATAAAATTTTTGAATTTTTGCACAGGAAGAACGTCCATAGCCATAGAGTTGACGCCAAGAGTAATCGCACATGACTGTCTATAAAAGTTTTGATATTTTTGCAGGAATGAGGTTCATGGTGGTGGCACCATGAGTTACCGCAGTAGGTGACACCAACCCTAGTGACACCACTGCTTCTTTACCCCCTCCAAATAAAACAATTTTTCTAGTCTGAGTATTCTTAAATAGACATCAGTCTCTTTTATGACGTTGTAATGCCAATGGTGTGAAGTAAATATACGACTGTCAAAAAAATATTAAGCTATATATGCCATCTCATATTGTTATTAGATCAGCTGTGTTACACTAGAATGCCATATTATGCAAATGTCAGTCCAACCCTATTGCACAATGACGTCATGCAGCAGTTAGATGAGTTGTTTTACCAATCATGCCATATCATTCAGCAGTTTGATCGGCTGTGTTTGACTATGTATGCCGTCTCAATCAGCTTTCCGCTCAGTTCTTAAGCTATTCGTTTATTGTTACTGACTGACAAAAATATTAAATATATGTTGAACTCTTTCATGTGTTATTTTCCACACCGATTGGGTCATTAAAATTCAATGAAAACCACGTAAAAAAAAACAACTTGCGAATTACTGTGATGTATTGTGTATTACAGGAATACATACGGGTCCCGTTGTGACTGGAGTAGTCGGTCTTGCGATGCCAAGGTACTGTCTTTTTGGGGATACGGTGAACACGGCGTCGCGGATGGAATCTAACGGTTTACGTAAGTATATTTCAATCCGTTTGCCAATCTGTTTTCGGTTCTTCTACTCAACTTGAATCAAGTGTAAAGAAAGAACGAACAATAACGTCATTGCTTTAGTCATTATTTTAGTTTTTAATTCTCTTCTCACTTGTCAATAATTTTATAAATTACTTGAGGTGAAATATTTGCTTGTGGACATTTCTTTCTCTAATTTATGTGAAAGGAAAAGAAGCAAAATAGATTGCTTCATACAGTAAATGCACACACCATTACCCCAATTTTCTTCAATTGTCACTAAGTAGCTAATGTACCTATTGGCCAGTCATTTCAGTTGTACGTATTAGAACTGTTTAAAAAGTAAACTTTTATTGTGTTTGCATTCGTCTCTTTATTTACGAAAAAACTATTTTACACAAGGTTGTATTCATATTGAATTCGCCTTGGCACGAACTTGTGAAATATTCGCCTTGTCACTCCTCTGATCTAAATTCGCTTTGGCACTCCCTTGACATATATTCGCCTCGTGACACCCTGATATAAATTCTCCATGGCAGTCACATTGGCATTACCTTGATATAAATTCGCATTGGCATTCCCTATATATATATATATATATATATATATATATATATATATATATATATATATATATATATATATATATATATATATATATATATATATATGGGTTTTGGTGTGGGTGTGGATGGGTGTGTTCACATTGTCACTCCATGATATATATTAGCCTTGGCACTCCCTTGATAGATAATTGCGCCCTGGCATTCCTTTTATAAAAAAATTGCCTTTGCATTCCCTTTATGTAATTTTGCCTTGGCATTTCCTTGACATAGAGTCACATTCGCAATGAGTATGCATTGAAAATTGACTATGAATAAATCTAATATAAACAAGCGTTGAAAATAATGTTTGTAGCTGTATGTATCATATAAGCTTGATATATCTTTAAATGCCATAATTAAATGCCATAATTAAATGCCATAATTAAATGCAATAATTAAATGCAATAATTAAATGCCTAAAATGGTTGCTTATTTTACTCCAAATTACTCCCTTCAGCTTTACGAATTCACATGAGCGAAGTGTCCAAGAAACAGTTGATTCAATATCCAGGCTATCACTTGAAATCCCGGGGTGAAATTACCGTGAAGGGGAAAGGAAAGATGAAGACTTATTTCTTGTGCGGAAAGGATGGCTTCACAAAGGAATTACCACAATGGGATGAAAAAGAAACCACAGATTATAGTAATAATGACCAACGACCTTCTGTATCATCAATATTATCAGACGTGTCTTTCGTTTCCTGTGCATCTTCCTCATCACCAATTGTTAGTCCGTCTTTAAGCGTTTCTGTCTCGGACCTTTGGGATCAAAGATACAAAGCAAAACAGACAAGTATTCTGGAAGTCACGTGCTTGTGATAACGAGTGAGATTCTGAAGATGAAATGTTTGTGATACAACACACACTTAACTCCGTAAATCATGTCCATTGTCACATGAACAAAATGCAACCATTATCCAATCATCGTCCCATTATATCATGTATTTAGATCACTATACACAAGCCTGTAAATTATATTAATATTTTCTTTATTTGTTATTAGCTATATCTACTATTATTTTCACCTTCACAGAAAATTACAAAGACTAATTTTCTCTAATAAAAATAAGCACGCTTCAAATTCTTTGTCAAATCCGACTGATAATATTCGAGTTCTCGAACACTCGAGTAAATCCAGCTGATACTGTTCGAGTTGCTAAATACTAGAGTAAATCTAGCTGATACTGTTCTAGTTTTAAAGTATAAAGTAACTCCAATTTATACTTTTACACCTAACAAACTGTACAGACCCAGATCTGCAGACGCATTTGCGCGATGGGTCTTTTTGAAGTTTCCAAATGGGTTCATCGTATAATGCGAGTGTATAAGTTTGGTATGGAGATATTGTGGCACTATGTAAAGTCAATGACGTGGTGTGACTATTAATACACGTCTAAGACACATTAAAGTTTGCAAATGTTTGATAAGGTGAGGTAAATTGTAAATTACAGAAACAGTGTCCTCTACATTTGGCCTTTAATTGGAAAGAAAATATCTTACAAAATGAATAAATTGATTTGAAATAACTCTTTTGATTGCACACCCACCTATTAAAACATTAAACAACGTCTTACATGTGGTTTGAGCAATAACATTAATATCATTTGTGTGATACCATGTTAATAATCGATAAAATAGAAACATGGTTCTAATACCATGGATAAAATGGAAACATGGTTGTAATATCATGGATAAAATGGAAACATGGTTCCAACATCATGGTTAAAATGGAAACTTGGTTCTCATATCATGGATAAAATGGAAACATGGTTTTAATATCATAGATAAAATGGAAACATGGTTGTAATACCATGAATAAAATGGAAACATGGTTGTAATATCATGGATAAAATGGAAACATGGTTCTGATATCATGGATAAAATGGAAACATGCTTTTTATACAACGGATAACATGGAAACATTGTTTTAATATCATAGATAAAATGGAAACATGGTTTTAATATCATAGATAAGATGGAAACATGGTTCTGATATCATGGATAAAATGGAAACATGGTTCTGATATCATGGATAAAATGGAAATATGGTTCTGATATCATATATAAGATGGAAACATGCTTCTTATACAACGGATAACATGGAAACATTGCTTTAATATCATAGATAAAATGGAAACATGGTTCTGATACAATGTATGAAGTGAAAACACAGTGACAGTTGTATTCAGTAATACTGTAACCAAAGAGAAAGCCACTTTAGTACATCTCTACCTATAAGCTGTATTTTTCTCTTTTAAGTAACTCTGGCCTATTTTTTTAAAAATACGCCACCATAAATTTAATTGATTTTCTCTGATTTAGTAAACGAAAATGTCACAGAACTCTGAAGATATGTCCCCTGAATCACAACACTTTTTAAAAGGCTTCATTGCGAAACACTCAGTGATAGCACATTGTCAGCACTTTTTGAACAGCTTTATTGCAGACACTCAGTGATAGCACATTGTCAACACTTTTGAACAGCTTCATTGCAAACACTTTGTGCTAGTAAATTGTCACCGATTTTAGCAGCTACAATGTGAACACTCAGTGATAGCACATTGTCAACGATTTTGCAGCATATGATTTACATTCGCGTGCAATATGTTCTTTCATCCGCAGTTACAATGGATTACTATGTAATTCTTAGATATACAACTTGAAATGAAATAATAAAGTAGTCGATTTAAAATAGTCATTCGAATCCTGCACGCAAATCGGATCTGGATTAACCTCCAAGATTGTTCACAGCCGAGGAACACATTCAAACTCCATTAGCCAGGGAATTATTTTAAGGGTAGCGAGACTTATCAAAATGTGGAAACGGGGTCATGGGGCTATAAAATAAAACCCCAACTATTTTTAGGGTCGCAGGCAAAGAAAGGTTGGGAATTACCACTAGTCTAAGACAACAACGATATACTAGGCAAAATGCCTTCAATTTTTTTTTTTAAAGTAAGCTGTAGTTTATAATACTTATTAACACTTTTAAGCCTTACTTTGGAGGACAACTTAGTTTTGAGGAATATGTATTTTCGGTTACAAATTATAGTAGAAATGGGGAAATAGATACCGTGGATATAAAATTACTCGTAGATTCAAATTCATGATGAATATTGTTATTTGACAATTTGATTTTCACAGAGTTGATGATTTCAACGTGTCTTCTATGAAGATATCTATGTATGTCACCACATTTGAACTTTCCGTATATTCTCGAGTATAGGTACGATCCGAGCTGGATATATTCAGATATTCTAAAGCATTATGCGCCAGCGGATCTGGGTCTATGCAGTTGGTAGAATAAACAACATAGACCCTGCAATGGCAGATTGGCGTCTATATTGCTTGCATCTGTATCAAACTTATACACTAGTATACGCGATGTCTAGTAGATAATAATAAAACAACGTCGGAGGCTTATCTCCAAGGAAAGGAAATTTTAGAGCTTAAAACTTCCTAGCAGTTAGACGATTTTCAAGATAAGTTTAATTTAAAATTTGTACAGCAGGTGAAAATCAGTTAATAAAGACAGACAGTGAACTCTAAAGGATTGGGTATTTTGCATTACACTACCGTCTGATGTGAAAGAGAACGCAATCGTTGATTAACTATTATATAAAGTTGCAAATATAATCGCGTTTAGAGAGGAGTCACCTGCAAACTGAAGATTTACTTTTGCATAACGCGCCAGCATCAGTAACATAGACCCTGACCTGCAGTCACATTATGCGGACGCATATCAAGGTCTATGTGGTTTGCACACGGACCAGAGTTATAAGCGAGTACATACGGTAATAGGTTTTTGAACTAGGTGAAGTTCACCATATCCAAATGTACGGGTTATATGTGGTTTAGCCAGGTCTCCAAAATTTTTTGTTCTCAGTTGAACTAGTTTGTTTTTTCATCATGATATTTGCATAACATCATCAAAATTCCTATAAAGTGAAATGCACGATAGATAAAGGTTCATAGATGTGATAAAACGTACAAAGTTTACAGTAATGTGTATATGTTATTGATACATAAATTACCTTATTGACTTATTAATGATTTATTGCAGTCTCTTGTTTTAAAAACTTAAACAAAATCTACAAAATATTTGAAATTTAAGTGCATTAAGCTGAAATAATGCAATAGCGTAAATTTTGTTTATTTCTACAACGGAGGGAGATGGAAGAAAATGAAAGGAGCATTGATGCATGCATAAGTGCAACAAAAATAATAATTCAAGTTAAATGCAATATTTGTAAGAGGTTTTATACCCTGAAATTATAAAGAGTTTTTATACCCAATTATTTGAAGCTTTTTATTTATTCTCATTAGTAGGTTTTATACCCTATTATTATATTGAGGTTGTATACCTTACTGTTATAATTAGGTTTTAAAACCATACTGTTATAAGGAGGTTGTATACCATACTGTTATAAGGAGGTTTTATACCATACTGTTATAAGGAGGTTTTATACCATTTTGTTATAAGGAGGTTTCATAGCATAATGTTATAAGGAGGTTGTATACCATACTGTTATAAGGAGGTTGTATACCATACTGTTATAAGGAGGTTTTATAGCATACTGTTATAAGAAGGATTTTTATCCTATTGTTATAAGGAAGTTTTATACAATATTGCTCTAAGGTTTTAACCGTATTGTTATTATAAGGAGGTTTTATTATATACTACTGGCTAGAAATGGAACTTAAATTATGCACTGCTTCCATTAGAGCCCAGAATGTCAAAGTGACATCAGTTACATTCATTTTAAACAAAAGTTGTGGCTTGTGAAAGTGAGACTTTATGTTATGGAGACAAATTTCATACGTTGATCTGGAGGTCCTTCAAGTGACTTATGTTTGGAATTCTAAGAGATTCTTTGAAGAGTATAAATTCAAATTAGATGCATGGGTCACCTTGTCTTCCAAGTTTGTAGACAACAGTTGACGTTTTTATATCCCTCTTTTGAAGAGCTATTGTGTTATTATTTGATTCTATTGTTGTATTGTACATTGCTTTATCTGTGTCGTTTGTTAAAAATAATGATTTTATCATGAATAAAGTAATAAAACGATATATGGATTTGTTTTTTTTTCACTTTAGTGTTGTTTACAAGCTTTTTATATTCTAGAATAAAAGATTAATCAAATTCATCAAGAAGAACCATGCCGTTTTTGAAACGAAATGATGCTTATTTATTTATAAATTGTAAATTTACTGACCTTGTGTCATCCCCTCATTTATGTTTAGAAAAACCAAAGAAAACGCTGAAGTGTGTACATATGCAGGAATTTACTTTATTATATGCCCATTTTTTCTTCGTTGACTTTACATTGCCCGAAACGTTCAGCATTTTACAATACTGCACTCACGAGTATTTATATTGCACTCACGTGTGTTCAATAGTGTATTAGGAACTACTATGTAAACAAATCATGTAAACACGCGTAGTAGGCGTTTTACGTTTTGGTTGATCAAATTTGTTTCTGAATGAACTAAAGCGGTTGTTTCATGGACTGCCACATACCACATGCTTTGCCACATTCCGCGTTAACGTTCTTGATACAATGTTTCAGATTTAGGCTAGCGACGCCAGATTTCATAAAAATTTCTGGGTCCCTACAAATAACATGCAAGTGACAAGGCATAGCCTTTCTTCTTTAGCTGGTAATAAGAATGGCAACAAATATGCTTAGTTTTACATCCTTAATTTCCTAAAAATCTGCTTTCTTAGTTCTGCAAATCCAAATTACATGAGCCATGTCATGGTTCTCAAGCTTGATTACACATTTCAAAATTGTACTGTAATTTTGACTATATTCCAAGTACAGTTACATCCTCCTTACTGCACACAAAATGAAATAAACATTATATTCCATTGTGCATTTTTGATAATTGCAATAGAAAGACTTCATATTTTCCCCATATGATTTCAAACATTTAAATACAGAAACACACTTGCAGATGTCAATGCGCTGCTCCCTCGCTGGTGAATGCAGATGTACTTCATATTGAATTGGCAAAAATAAATCCAGTCCATAATCACTAAATTTCGTAGAATCGACAAAAATACCAAAATCTATTCATTCCAGATCAATGGAAAATTGTTTCAGTGCGCATTCATTCACAATATGACTCCAAATTTCAATTTTATGTAGACCAGAACGCCTTTTCGTTTCTCCTAGTGAATTTTTGTTTGCATAATTAAGCACAAGGCAGAATAAGAAAATGAGCATATAATAAAAAGGTCACTGCATGTGTACGGGAAGATATGAACTCGCTTTGTCGGATGAATATACTGCACTCCCAAGGTCGTGCAGAATATCCATCCGAAAGACACGTTCATATTTTCCCATACAAATGCTGTTACCTAAATGTTTGCCCTCTGTAAGAATCTTGCATAGACAAAATCTTCATCAAATCGTTTTTAGGCAGGGTACTCCAGATATTTAAATAAAAAATCTGCAACTTTCACAGAAATGGTCATAACAATCCACTATCTAAATGCTCTAAACATAGCTGGTATGATAATCCAACTAAGGAAAAACAAACAAGTAAGCTCTTAAATATTACCCCAAATCAAAACATTAGCGCAAAACAGGTTCATATTATATCAAAACTTTTAACGTTATTTGCAATATTGCATAGTCTGTGTGGAATTTAACAATATAAAATGCCAATAATTAATATCTAACAAGATTGACATTTGCATTTGCTTCAACCAAAAGCGCTTAGAAAACTCTATAAAATATCAAACTGACTAGAAGAGTTTTCCAAATTACAAAATCGGCAAAGTTGGTACAAGATCTGTAAGGTACGGAAAATCCCCAGGAGCGGTAACGCTGACATACTGAGATCGACAGAAAAAAACAACAAACTAAAACACTATGAACTTGGTGCTTATAACTCTTTCGTCTACATTGAACGTAGCAAATCATATGAATGGTTTTTATTCCACATTTTCGTTTTAAAAATGTGCAAAAGGAACGGACAGTGGAGACAAGTGAAGACGAAGCTTACCTCGGAACTACACTGCTATGTGAAGAAATTGTCTTAGGAAAGTCGCTAACAGTGCCATCTTTTAAGTTATACACAGTTGATGAAAAAGTAACCATGCAACATGTGTGTCTAATAAAATAGAAAGGGTAATGTTCTTTTAGAAGGGTACTGAAAACATAAACCAAAAACTCTAACCAAACATAGATTATTCCAGTCATTTTCGCTTTATGCTTTCGCATTTCTAAGTAAACTTTTAAGAAAAATCCATGAACCGTAAAGGACGGGTTCCTAGCTACAAAAAATAATAATAATAATAATAATAATAATAATAATAATAATAATAATAATAATAATAATAATAATAATAATAATTTTCACACACATTTATTTTGTTTTACAGATAAAATAAGAAAACGCACAAATTTCAATATTCAGATCTCTTTTGTTATTGGCTTCACATTTAAATAATATTAATTGTTTGGTCTGAAGATTTGTGGAACTGTGTTTTTCAACAAATAAGCTCGTTGTTCTCTTGTATAGTGTACAATATTTTAATAAATAACTTTTACAATGTGTCGTTTACAGTTTGGATTTGCGTTCCTGAAAATATTTGCGCGTTCTTTGTAATTATACCCAAAGCATCAATTATCACTTCTGCCATGTTTTGCATAATTTGTAGAGTTATGTCTACAAAATGAATGAAGAAGCGAGTAAATATTTACTTTGGCATTTACTATCAAACTAGCAATTGTTTTGCTCGTTAGAGTATACTGTATAACACTTTTAATTTTTTGGCCCAGTCCATTTTTATAGTATTTATGACTATATCAATTATCTCCTCTTACCCTTCTAGTTTTGTCCGTATTTTATTTGATTTTCGTTTTAATAATAATAATAATAATAATAATAATAATAATAATAATAATAATAATAATAATAATAATAATGTTTTATTTAATAATAGTTTAGTATATTTAATATAGCTAATGTCCCAAATGGTCGTCATAAAATATATGCAAACTATAAGCGTATCTAAATCAGTTAAAAAGTAGAGGATGGTGTATTTCTGTTAAAGCATTCAAAGAACTGGAAAACATGGGAATATAATACAATTGGAGTGTAATATGGATTGGAAAGCAGGTGTAGATGATACAATTGGAATACACGTCTGGACTGCACCGCATGTGTTTATAGAACATTTGGAAAATGCTGTATGGACATTAAAGCATATGTTTATAATAAAATTCGAATACACGTCTGGACTAGAAAGCACATGTGTATTGTACAATCTGAATACAAGTCTGGGCTGTAACGTATGTGTATATAATACAAATGGAGTATAAGTCTGAACTGTAAAGCATGTGTGTATGTATAATACAATTGCATTACACGTCTTTACTGGAAACCATGTGTATATAATACAATTGTTAGTCAAGTATGGATAGGAAACAATGTGTTTATAATGCAATTCGAAGTACAAAACTGGACTGGAAAGCATGTGTATATCATATAATTGGAATACACGTCTGAACTGGAAACCATGTGTATGTCATACAATTGAAATACACGTCTGGACTGAAAACCATTTGTATATTATACAATTGGAAAACAAGTCTGGACTTGAAAGTATGTGTATATAATACAGTTAAATTAGAAGTCCGGCCTGGAAAAACATTTGTATTTAATGCAATTGAAATATTATATGTCTGGACTGGAACGAATGTGTATAAAACTATAAGTCTAGACTGGAAAGCATGTGTTTATAATACTAATGGAATACAAGTCTGGGCTACATGTGTTTATAATACATTTGGAATACAAGTCTGGCGTGAAAAATATGAGTATAAAACATAAATGGAATACACATCTGGACTGGAAAGCATGTGTGTATAATACCGTTTGAATACGAGACTGGACTGGAAGGTATTTGTATATAATATAAACTGGAATCCACGTCTGGACTTGAAAGCATGTGTATATCATACAATTAAAAATACGACTGGACTGAAAACCATGTGTATATAATTAAATTGGAGTACATGTCTGGAATTGAAAGCATATGTATATAATTAAAGTCTGGACTGGAAAGCATTTGTATATAATACAACTGGAATTCAAATCTGGACAGCAAAGCACGTGTTAATAATATAATTGAAATACAAGTATGGACTGCAAAGCATGTATTTATAATAAATTTGGACTATAAGTCTGGACTGAAAAGTATGTTTATATAATACATCTTGAATACAAGTCTGGACTGCAAAGTATTATATAATACAACTAGAATACAAGTCTGGACGACTGGAAAGTACGTGTACATAACACAATTGGAATAAACGTCTGGACTGGAATGTATTTATATGCAATACAATTGGAATATACATCTCGACTGGAAAGATTGTGTATATAATGCTATTGGAATACAAGTTTGGACTGCAAAGCATGTGTTTATAATACATTTGGAATACAAGCCTAGACTGGAAAACACGTGTTTATAATACATTTGGAATACAACTCTGAACTGCAAAAAAGCACGGGTTTATAACACATTTGAATACAAGTCTGGACCGCAAAGCACGTGTTTATAATACATTTGAATACAAGTCTGGACCGCAAAGCACGTGTTTATGATACATTTGGAATACAAGTCTGGACTGGAAAGCATGTGTATATCACACATTTGAAATACTAGTTTGGACTGGAAAGCACATGTTTATAATACATTTGGAATACAAGTCTTTACTGGAGAACACGTGTTTATAATACAGTTGAAATACAAGTCTAGACTGCAAAGCATGTATTTATAATATATTTGGAATACAAGTCTGGACTGAAAAGCACGTGTTTATAATACATTTGGAGTACAAATCTTTATTGGAGAACACGTGTTTATAATACATTTGGAATACAAGTCTGGACTGCAAAGCATGTATTTATAATACATTTAGAATACAAGTTTGGACTGGAAAACACGTGTTTATAATACATTTGGAATATAAGTTTGAACTGCAAAGCATGTGTTTATAATACATTTGGAATACAAGTCTTGACTGGAAAACACGTGTTTATAATACATTTGTAATACAAGTCTAGACTGCAAAGCATGTGTTTATGATGCATTTGGAATACAAGTCTCGACTGGAAAGTATGTGTTTATAATACATTTGGAGAACAAGTCTGGACTGCAAAGCACGTGTTCATAATATATTTGGTATAATAGTCTGGACTGAAAAGTATGTGTATATCATACAAGTGAAATGCACGTCTGGACTGGAAGCATGTGTATATAATACAATTTGAATACAAGTCTAGACTAGAAAGCATGTGTATATAATACAATTGGAATATACATCTGGATATCGGTAGCGGTCAGCAAATAGGTGGTCATTATACAAGGAATTGACTTTACAATAAGACGGTAATTTCTAATTTCAAGAGGAATAGTATTCCATAACGATCGAGCCAAAAACTGAGATTTATTGAAAACGGAAGAGCGAGATGGTGGACTAAAAAGATACTGTTTTGATAAAGAACGTATATCAAGATCACTGCGGTTTTTGAGAGGAGATACCTAATCAGAAATACGATAAATCAGCTCCCAAAATTTTTGTTCATACTGTTGGACTATTTGTGGGTCTGAATTTCACTTATTCATATAATCGAATATATATTTGCACACATTATTGTTGGCAGCACATCGGTCTATATTTGAAACATTTACCGGTGGTGCTCGCGTCTCTTGAGCAACATCAGCTGCAGGGTCCTTTTGGCGATGAAATCCTATGTCGAATTGTAAATTATGTGGCTACATCAGGCTGTTAACAACTACGCGTAAGGGCCTAAACTGTACTCTGGAGTGTTCTGGGGCAGATTTGTATACAGTAAAATTGTTCTTTTAATAAACAGGTGACGTCTTATCCACAACTTGTCCTTCGTTATCAACAAATTTGGGGTAGTGGTGGGGATATTGCATATCGGACTAGATAAGCAATAGTCCATTTGTATAGTATGCAATCAAAGGTCCACAAAATGATAACCAATTTATGATTGAAAAGGTTTCATACAATGGTATGTAAGAAAATAGAATATAGGTATCCAAATAAACAACTCGTTTTTCAGCAATGAAATTATGCACTTTTTCTATCGTTGAAACCATTCCAGGTTTATTAGCTAATCTATCACTGTATTCCACCACTATTATCAAAGAGAAAACATAAGATATGATAAATTGTAAGTGAATGTTTTATTGTGCACGAGTGACATGAATGAATTAAAACCTGCTAAAATAGAACTGTATATTATTCAGAAAAAATAAACTCTTATGTAAAGCTAGGACATTGTAAGCATAACCAGTGTTAACAGGTATGTTTGTTTTCATTGATAGTTATAGGATTGGTGTGGAGTCACATTTACTGATTTACCAGGTAGGATGCTGTTGGTTCCACAAACATCTGCTATAGAGGTGATAATATTTACCAACAGAGTCGTGTGTGTTCTAAATTCATTTTCTTAAGTCATGAAGTGTTTTTTTAAATTCACAAACCATAAATATTGTATGGTAATATATCATAATACATTTTACTTAATTCTTAATTTGCATACGTATTTCAGCTGAAAATGACAGTATTGATCAATCATCCTGTCTTTGGGGTCAAATTGTATTACCATCCCCCCTTTCGCCCAGATTATTTCAACGTTACTAAATTTCTAAATTCAACATTTAGACTGTCAGAGAGGTAACCCGGATATATATTAGCAATCCGGTTGCATGCAAATGACATTGAAACATAATTTACTTGAAACAATATAACAGGTGAGAAGATTTTAAACTAGTGCTATTTACGCCTTACCCTGACCTTCCAAGTAAATTCATTGCAGTCCATTGTTGAAACTAAATACAATACGAAATGTCAATGTGGGCAAACCATACTGAACAAGCGTTCGTCATCGTTAGTACATTGCAAAGAGCCACGCTCAATACAATTTGAATGGCAATTCCTTCAGCAGAGGAATTCGTACTGGAAAAAAGTCAGAAGACCAGAGTTAGGAGACCGTGCTATCAAGGGAAAAACTCTATTTAAATGATGTGTAATGCTAGAAATCTAACTCTTCCAAGGTTTCGTCTGTAAAAAGGGAATACTGAATTTGGTTTCGTTATGCTAAAGCCAAAGGATGAAGGACAATCAAAGGTACACTAGCCTTAAATGTCGTTAAATATAACGTTGGCAATCGAAGGTCATAAACTTTCTAAATCGCAAAATATAACGCTGTCAATCAAGCTAGACGGTCTGATCAGCACAAAGCTTCATGCCAAATTTGATTGATTCGGAAAACAAACTTAAAATGTGCAATCATCGGGTATAAATCTGTAAATAACATTCTAGTTTGCTGGAATAAAACCTGTTAAAATTCTACTCAATACAAAGCTTTATACCTTGGTAAAGATGTGCCATGGAAAAGAAATAATGAAGGCCATCAGAGGCATAAATCCTATATATGACGTGGAATGCTGGCAATAGAACTTATTCAAGGTTCCATTTATATAAAGCTGCAGATTATATTTGTTAACATCAATAGAAAACCTGCATATTATATTAACTGATATCAATAGAATGCTACATTTAATATTTATTGACATCAATAGAAAGTAGTAGTAGATAAAAAGGAGTTGTTGTATGAAAGCGACTTTTAGCTTAGAAAAGCTCCAATCTCCCTTAAAAACCACTCTTTTATTTCAGAAAATAGAAATTTATATTCAAATAAGAGGAGGATTCTATCTCAGAAACCCCCACCTCACACAGTAGATAAAAGGGGAGATGTTCTATCAAAGATACTCAAAATAAATATATTTTGACACAGCCCACTTCAAATATATTCGGACACCACCCACCCACCTCAAAATAAATATATTTATTACCTCACAGACCCCTCTAATTTCAGAAAATAGAAATTTGTATGAGTGAGCACAAAACAGAATTTTACTGACTTTATTAGTTATTCTTGGGAAATCCATTACATCATTGAAAACCCATTGGAAATTCCATATTGTTAACGTTGATATGAATTTTGTGTATGCAGATGACTCATTTCTTAGAAAACCAGCCATGTAACGCACTTATTGATTATTCACAGAAGTGAAATGTGTGCATAGATTTTACAGTATTTGAGAACATTCACATGTCAAATGAAAAACTGATATAATTGTTCAAAACCCAAAGCATTTTATCATTCACACGATTTTACTATATCTATCTATCTATATATATATATATATATATATATATATATATATATATATATATATATATATATATATATATATATATTACAGAATAACAAGGAGTTTTCAGATACTCTTATCTGTTTCAAACACTATATCGAAAAAACATTCGTCTGAGATTATTTTGCCATACTGCACTTTTCCATTACGAGTAATTTGTGCAGGCGTTATATTTTAAGAAACTCCATTGAAAACTACCTATTTTCAACTTCAGTCATTATGCTCAATATATAGGAGAGTTAAAAGTTTCCTTTGGTAATCATTTGCCAAGAGAATTTACAAGTGGAGAGGTAAGTGTGAAAACATTTTCTATATATGTTTCCATAGATCAAACATTTTGTTGTAAACAAAATGGTAAAACCTAAACAAAGATACAGTATTTTAAGGAATTTCATTACCAACTATCAAATTTTCAACACTAGCTATCAAGTATAGTGTGTTATTCTGATTATATAACAAAAATTTCATCATAACAGATACCTTACCTAGACTTTCGAATAGTTCTTTCATAGCTATTTTTGCTAAGAAGATATTTGCTACCTTTTGCTAAAATCTTTAATATCTCCAGTTCTATGATCATTTTTGTATACCGATTTTGGCTGATTGGATTGTGTAAATTTTCATATTTTGATGAAAGCTCATCTCTTAAATTTTCGAGATACGGAAAATATTTGCTATCGTCTGATCTAATAAGGGAAAGTTTGATTCTGTCATACATACTAAAACAAATACCTGAAATTTCATCATTAAATTCAAATCATAATTGTTGGTTATTGATCACTTTTTTTCATTTTGCTATTAACTCCAATGACTAATAATAAATTTTCAAACATTATTTATAACGTTTAGACAATATTACTTAAATAATATCCAAGTAAGAGAGTATTAGTTAAGTCCTGGCAATATTTTTTATCATAGAAATTGCTGAGTCCACGTTTTATAACTGTATTTGTTTCAAGTTATGATGACATAATTTTGATAAAACTGATTTTGTTGTTTAGAGCTACTTTGAAATCGTCAAAATTCATCAACGTTTTCGCATATCCGAGAGGGATACCTTTAGCATTTTGTCAGTTTATTGTCATCTAATATCACAACATACATTTTGCTTCTTAGTCCAACAAACTTTCTCACCGACACAAACATAAATTCGTCCTTAAATTTTACAATAACGTTCTTGTTCAAATTATCAGGAAATTAACCACATGTTGGATAATCTGATAAATCAAATAGATTCTTATTATTGTAAATGTAGTGATATATATCTTCACATTGTACATTACAAACTAGTAAATCCGTATCAGTAAATAGTAACCCCGAATCTGACCATTGCTTTGTGGTAAAATTATAATGAAAATCGTACATCAGCCACTCTGATATATCAAGGACAGCTGCACCAACATAAATCGGTTTATTTAACTTTAAATTTGTCTTTCATCATTGTATTGCAGCAAAATTTTCATTAGATATTTTCATGCTAACAAAACTATCATCATTAACTAATTTATACTTCGCTGTGTGATATAAAACTGCTTTCATCATTTCGAATTTCCAACCTGATCCTGATAAAGTAATTGTTTTATTTTTTGTATATTAATTGATGTTTTTCATCCACCACCATTGCAATGTTTGTTCCAGTTAATTATTTTTCTCGATTTTGCTGTTAAATACGGTTCCGGAATTTCGCTGTTAAAACTTTTTTTTCTAAAACTACATCCTCAACTGCGTGTAACTTCGATAAAATTGTATGATATTGGACTATAAGTTTGAAACCTTTATGAACCGCAAGTTCCTGAGCTATAACAGTCTGCAATAAATGATAAAAATTTGTAGAGTTAAAATTAGCTAAATCATTTTGACCATCAAGTTTATAACTATTATCATAGCCTGAAAATGCTGAAGCATTTTTTTCCATATTTAATATTGCTCTTTTTGGCAATATCTCGCAATTTCAGCATTATATGTATGTAATAATATTGTTTATTTAATTGAATTTTTTTTTAAATTAGAGATATAAAACACCCTATAGTATGATGACAGAAATCTTCCGATATCGGCCACTGAAAGAAACATATCATGTACATCAAAAGTCCTTTATCTATGCTGGAAATGCATTAGGTTCTGTCATCAATGTGACGGGGTATTCATGTTTCTAAACCACACATCTAAGTCAATGTGACTGGGTATCCATGTTTCTAAAACACGTCCAAGTCAATGAGACTGGGTGCTCATGTTTCTAAACCACACATCTAAGTCAATGTGACTGGGTATTTATGTGTCTGAAACACGTCTAAGTCAATGTGATTGGGTATTCATATTTCTAAAACACACGTCTAAGTCAATGTGACTGCATTCATATTTCTAAAACACACATCTAAGTCAATGTGACTGGGTATTCACGTTTCATAAACGAACGTCTAGGTCACTGTTACTGTATATTTGTGTTTCATAAACACACATATAGGTCAATGTACCTGGATATCTGTGTTTCATCAACACACTTTTAGGTCAATGTTTGGTAAACATACTGTTCTCCAGGCACTTGTGTTTCATAAACATGACAGGACTGGATGCAGCAGCCATGTCCTGACCGTAACCTGACTTTTGAAATATGATGCATATATAAAAGCTATGAAGTGTTCTGATAACTGTATTTGTGGTTAGATATAAACCAAAGGTCTTGTCAACATTTAAAAATTATGGCGTTGGTCACAAGTGATGACTATGTCATCTAAGTCTTTTCCATAAGGGTATATGTAAGATGCTCCGAAAGTGACAGTGATTGCAAATAAAAGCATAAACATAATTATAAAACTTTGGGCTAAAGTTTTAACTTAAATATTCAAATTCATTAAACATTTGAATGTATGCCGATGGATACATTTATGATGGAATAATATATTAAACATGAGAAAGATTAAAACATTAGGTAGACAATATCTTAATTCTTTGTTACTTGATATTCAGCACCTAATATACAATATCTGGAACAACCCGTAATGCCTCGTCATGACAAGATGGTCTAACTTTTCATCCACATCTGAGATTCATGTTGGAGTGCTTCATTCCAAAATAGTCAATGATCAAACACATGCTACTCTTATCATATCCCCCTTTTATAAAAATATATATCACACAAAGTGCCCAACATGTTAACAGTCTCACATCTTGTGCGTGTATGTATGTGCATGTACAAGATTACATTGTTCCATGTTCAGGACTAAACCGACTTATACCTTTTTATAACAGGAGCACAAATTCGCTATGAAGGATTTTTTTTAATGAAAACAAAAACAAGAGTCTTTTGAAACAAGAAATGCTCTCATGACTGAAAAGAATTTCCATGAATTCAAGATGACTATTTCCTTTCTTATCTGAAGTGTGTTGCAATCCTCCAACATATTTTTGAGCAATAGCAAGATTTGCAAATGAGCTGCTGTGGTGACAATAGTGGACGTAGGAGCCATAACATTTTCTTTAAGAATGAACTAAACATTATTAAAAGTCTGTTGTTGAAAATGCTATGTAGATATGACTAATCCAGTCATCAGAAGTAGTGATAAGATTTTCACGTTTGCCATCATATTATGTCAGATTCATTTCATTTAGGCAAAACTTGACATGATAAAATGTTATTACAGTGAAAGCCACTTGTTAATAGGACTTTCCATTTAGGTCAATTATCAATAACAAGATTTCTAAATTGATGATCATGGTGGCCATATTGGCTGTGATATCGGCATGATTTTCTTTAGACCCAATGAGACACTATAAAGTTTTCTAGAGGAAACTACTTCTTGATGTGACTTTCCATTTAGGAATACTACAAAATAAGATTTTCAAGATGACAGCAAGGATGACCATACTGGCTTTCAGATTGGCACCATTTTCATTTTCACCTTTTGGTGAAAGCTCGATTCCGATATGACCATCCATTTGGTGCCCATCTTGGAGATCAGATTGTCACCAATTTCATTCACGGCCTAGTAGACATTATAAAAGGTCTACTGGCAAAAACTGACAACACAACTTTCCAATTAGGAGGTTCACTAAGATTTTTAAGATGAATGCCAATGGGCATATTGGCTGTCACTGCACCATTTTAATTTAGAACCAAACAGATATGTGAAGTTCTTTAGAGAAAACCCATGATAATAAGACCATTCATTTAGGAGTAGCAAAAACGAGATGTAATAGATGGCCACTCTTCCATCCATGAGGAGCGAGAAAAAGGTTTTCAAGTAGGATGCCATATTGGACATAGGATGGGCACTATACATTTTGGATTAATTAGCCTATATATATATATATATATATATATATATATATATATATATATATATATATATATATATATATATATATATATATATATATATATATATATATATATATATAAAGAGAGAGAGAGAGAGAGAGAGTAGAGATGCAATACACTGACGACGAACAGTATGAAACTAGTAACTAACTAGCCTGAGCGCTTTCGACTGTTAATAAGTCTTTTTCAAAGGTTGTTTTGTATTTGCCTTTGAGAAAGACTCATTAAGAGTCGAAAGTGCTCAGGCTAGTTAGTTACTAGTTTCATACTGTTCGTCGTCAGTTTATTGCATCTATTTTAATTAATCCCTGACACAGTGATCCCTTGGTGGATCCAGTGCACTTGAAAGGGTTGTTATTCGCCATATGATTTGTATTCTTTATATATATATATATATATATATATATATATATATATATATATATATATATATATATATATATATATATATATATATATATATATATATATATATATAAATTTTTGTTGGGTTAGATAGTCTCGAGAGACGATGGAAATGCGCCCATGAAAGGTGTCCCAGTTTGTAG
Source organism: Potamilus streckersoni (assembly GCA_016746295.1). Lineage (NCBI taxonomy): Eukaryota > Metazoa > Mollusca > Bivalvia > Unionida > Unionidae > Potamilus > Potamilus streckersoni. Next base: position 2,198,001 of record JAEAOA010001725.1, on the reverse strand, counting down.
TTGTGCAGCGTCTTCTGTGACTATAAAGCCCCACACGGAAGTGGCAATCCTTGCTACAGTTACTGCACTTGAAGTGTGAGTCAGGTCTTGGTTGGAATTGCATCCTCTTCCTCTGAGATCTTTTCTCATCAGCGAGCTGTCGTAACTTTTCCTCGCTGGCTTTCAGACCTGTGAACAGAGCATGTCGCCAGCTGAACTTGTCGAGGGCAAGCTCTTCCCAGGTGTTGACCTCGATTCCAAAAGCTTTTATATCATGCTTGCAGACATCCTTGAAGCGAAGATATGGCCGTCCGATTGATCTTCTGCCTGAGGCAAGCTTAGAGTAGAAAAAGGTCCTTGTGAATCCATCCATCATCCATTCGACGCACATGACCCAGCCATCTGATGCGACGTTGGCAGATGAGTGTGATCATGCTGAGAATTTTGGCCTGTTGAAGCACCTCGTTGTTTGTCATGCGATCGCTCCAGGTGATACCGAGTATGCGACGGAGACAACGCATGTGAAAGGCACTCAGTCGTTTCTCCTGAGAGGCGTACAGGGTCCAAGTTTCGCTGGTGTACAGGAGAGTGCTAAGCACGCATGCACGGTACACGGAGATCTTAGTGTTCAATGTCAGCTTGCTGTTGTTCCACACTCTGCGACAATCTAGAGAGAGTTGTTGACGCCTTTCCAATCCACTTGTTGAGCTCGCCATCGAGTGAGAGGTTGTTGGTGATGGTAGAGCCAAGGTAAGTGAACTCACTGACTACTTATAGTTTGTAGTTGCTGATGATTATGCTGGGAGGGTCTGCGTCCTGAGCCATCACGTTGGTTTTCTTTAGGCTGATGGTCAACCCGAATTCATCACATGCTTTAGCAAAGCGGTCCATCAGGCGTTGTAGTTCAGCTTCTGTGTGACTATAGCATCATCTGCAAAGAGCATGTCCCTAATGATTGCTTTCCTTACTTTGCTCATTGCCTTCAGTCGTGCCATGTTGAACAGTCTGCCGTCTGAACGCGTGTGCCGGTAGATCCCTTCTGTGGACGTCCCAAAGGCGTACTTAAGTAGGACAGCGAAGAAGATGCCAAAGAGCGTAGGGGCAAGGACACAGCCTTGTTTCACTCCGCTGTGAATGTTGAATGGTTCGGACGATGAGCCATCATACTGCACTGTGCCTTTCATGTCTTCATGGAAGGACTGGCTCATGCTTAACAGCTTTGGAGGGCATCCAATCTTTGTCAGGATTTTGAAGAGCCCGTCTCTGCTGACCAGATTAAATGCTTTGGTGAGGTCTATAAAAGCCAGGAAGAGGGGTCTGTGTTGTTCCCTGCACTTCTCCTACAGTTGCCTGATGGAGAAGATCATGTCGATTGTGGACCTCTCTGCGCGCAACCCACACTGAGACTCTGGATACACTCTGTCGGCAAGCGTCTGCAGTCTGTTCAGGATGACTCTAGCGAAGACTTTACCCACGATGCTGAGAAGTGATATGCCCCTGTAGTTGTTGCAGTCACTTCTGTCGCCCTTGTTCTTATACACGGTTATGATGTTGGCGTCTCTCATGTCCTGAGGCACTGCACTTTCATCCCAGCACTGGCAGAGAAGATCATAAAGGTGTGTGAACAGCACACTGCCGTCACACTTGATGACTTCTGCTGGGATGCCATCCTTTCCTGGGGCTTTACCTGTGGTCAGTTTCTCTAAGGCCAGCTTTAGTTCTGCCTCAGTAGGTTTCTCATTCAGTTTGGTCAAACAAGGGAGGTTTTCAATGGCGTTGAGGGCATCGTTGGTAACGTTATTCTCTCTGGAATACAGTTCGGAGTAGTACTCCACCTAGCGCTCCATCTGTTTGCCCTTGTCATGAATGATATCGCCTGCAGAAGACTTCAGTGGAGCTATCACTTTCTTCGTTGGACCCATTGCTTTCTTTATGCCATTGTACATGCCTCTGATGTTTCCGTTGTCTACTGCTGACTGGATGCTCTGACAGATTAGAAGCCAGTATTCATTGGCGAAATGCCGTGCTAACCTCTGCACTTTGCTTCTGGTATACCTATATGCATGTAGTGTCCTCTCGCAGGGAGAACGCTTGTATTTCAGGTGGGCACTGCGACGCTCTTCTATTGCTGGCATGAGTGTGGCGGAATTGGCGTCAAACCAGCCATTGTTCTTTGCTTCTTACCAAAGATCCTTGTGGCTGCGCTGTACACAGTATCTCTGATGTTGTCCCATCTCTCTTTGGCACTGCCGTAAGGAGGTTCTGAACTGAACGCCTTGGAGAGGGCGTAAGTGAATTCTTCAGCCTTGTCTGAATATGACGTCTTGCTCACATCAATATGTGGTTTACCCACTTGCTTAGAGTAGTGATATATTTTGGTTGAAGCTTAAATTTACAGCAGACTAGAGAGTGATCGGTGTCGCAGTCAGCGCTGTGGAATGTACGAGTAAGCTGCACACCCTTCATGGCTGATCGTCTTGTGATAATCAAGTCCAGCTGATGCCAGTGTTTGGATCGGGGATGCCCCCAAGACACTTTGTGCTGTGATTTTGTCTGAAAAAAAAAATGAATTGGTGATGCTGATGTTGTGGTACGAGCACATTTCTAGTTGACCTTGCCCGTTTTCATTCATCTTCCCAGTGCCAAACTTGCCGAGACACAAAGGCCAGGAGTCGTAATCGGCACCCACCCTAGCGTTGAAGTCGCCTAGTAATATCAAGTTTTCTTCCTTTGGAATTTTGTCGATGAGAGAGTCGAGCTCGTTGTAAAACGCATCCTTGGTATCTGTGGTGGCACTGAGTGTGGGAGCATAAACACTGATTAGATTAACTAGCCCGGTTGTGGTGTGGAGGCGAAGAGATAGCAGTCTTTTGTTTCCTTGTTGGCAGGGTTCTATCATAGCCAGCAGAGAGTTTCTGACAGCAAAACCAACACCATACTCCCTAACTTCGTCTGAGCTCTTTCCTTGCCAGAAGAACGTGTAGTTCTTTTCTCTGAGGGACCCAGAATCTAGTAGCCGGGTCCCTTGAAGTGAGGCGATATCGACATAGAGTCTTGCGAGTTTGTCGTTGATGACTGAATTCTTTCGAACATCACTGATTGCCTGGAGATCATCTGAAAGCCCTGTCAGCAAAGTCCGGACGTTCCAGGTACCTAGCTTGAGGATTGTTGATTTCCTTGTTGCTTTTCTTTTGTTTTTTCTTGGTGCTGTAGTTGCAGCCCGCTTGTCAGGTCTCACGTATCTTAAGCCCTGCGCACCCAGCAAGGCAAGCGAGCTGTGGCGGGACGGCACCTTATTGGCTGGGGGCTGCCCAGCTTAATGCGGGCGATAGCTGTCCAATGAGATCTGTTGGTCTCTCCCACCGTCGGAAGCAACCCCTGGCGTCTAACTCTACGCCAATCGAGTAATGACTTATAACCGGTAACTGTTGATTCCCGTGTTGTGTCAACGCTGTGAGGCGAAGCTGGAGTGTCCTCTCCAGGGCGCAAGCCTGGGCAAGGTTATATGGATAATCAGCTGTTGCCCATGCAACTGACTCCCCCTCTCCACGCAGCTGATGGATCCAAGGGAAAGGTCAAGCCGATACGTCATGGCACCAGCGATGTCGCAGGAGTTGCCGAGATGTCACTAAAAGCAGTAACAAGTCGCCTTAGGGACTCCGTCTCCGGATTTTCTGCTTCGGGCAGATGAAACCCGTTAACCTTGGCTGGTAACCAGTCTAGGAGAAGGTAAACTCTGACTTCAAACCTTCGCTGCCTTGCGACTATACCTATACATGGGAAAGGCTAAGGGAGTAAACCCCAACAGAAAATCCGGAGACGGAGTCCTAAGAAGGTTATACATGTAGTTAGTCATTTATTGAAAACTCTATGTTGTTATGAGGATCCATTTAGAAGTAGCAATAAGGTTGTCAAGATGACTACATGGAACCATTTGCATTAAGTACAGAGAATACATCTTAAGTTTTATGGTGAATAACTGATGTCAATATGAACATTAAAGCAATAGCCATGATGACCACTTTGACAGCCAAATCTGTTGTCTAAGTGGGACCATTTTCACCAAGGACCAACTAGAAACTAGACATAATAGGTCTTTTATTGAAAACCCAACAATGATACCACTGCTCATTCTGGAGGTGTAGTGATATGAAGATCTTAAAATGGCCACTTTGGTGGCCATACTGGATATCAAGTGGCATCATTTTCATTTAACCCAATATGGCCACGAGATGAATATGCCTGTTCAAGTTTTACAGTAGTTGGAATGGCGATGACAATCTGATGCTAACGGACAGTCAATGGATAACAGCTTATCCCATAAGCTTTTCGGGCTTATGACCAGTATAACCAACAAGTGTTATGTAGAATATGTTTTGCCTGTTCAATCATGGAATAGTTTAAAAACCTTGTAAAATTGCTAGAGCAGAAAAGTTACCTGCCAAGATGAATACAACCATCATGTTCCATGAATGAACATACACTAGTTTCACAGCTGTATATAGAACAGCATCAGAAAACTTAAGGTCCACTAAAAATGTGATGTTAATTACTAGAGCATGAAAATCTGGACATACTTTTGCCTACAATGTGTATTTCCCTCCAAGGTGAATGCACTCATAAAGTCACATGAGTATATATAAAACTGTGCCAGCAAATCCATGCTAAATGCAAACTTTGCATATTGCCACAACAATGAAAATGCCATGGGAAAAGTGATCCCCATGTCTCACCTATGCTTTGCAGGGGCTACAATTAAACCAACCGAAGACTTTTGCTGGACATCTTAAGCAGTTGAGATTGAAATCAAGACTATGGTAATGCCTGTGATTTGCTTGTAATCTTTTTATTACATATTTTTGGATGGTGAACAAATGAGTACAGGTAAAATTATTATAATTTGCTTTAGCATCTAACCAAAAGTTGTTTGGATGAGAAATTGTCAGACAAAAATAATTTTAACTTTTCTGGATTAATGGTTTACTCAAAGCAATATAGGCCATGCAAATTACAAATGATATAAAATGTTGTATTGAGCTCAAAAACAAGAAAAAAGAAATGTCAGTTCCTATCCCATAGAAGTCATTGGAGAACTGTTGGCAAGATTGCATCAGTATTTGCTAATCAATAACAGCTATCAAAAGACTATGTAATTAAATACTAAAAATGTTATAGAATTGTACTGTTTCAAAATTATACATTGCATATGTATGGTGTGTATCTGATAATAATCTAGACAACAATATAACATTTTGGCAAAATCTAAGCTTCTTACCTGAAAACAAAATACTCTCAACATCCATCCAAAAAATACTGTAAATGTACATGTACCAACTTATAATTGTGACTGTAGAACATTGACTGCAGTCGCAGACTTAATTCAATCAAAGCAGCAATATTTTGATGTACAATAACATCAAACATTTGCCTATAGAAAGCTCTTTTATAATTTAAATAACAGTATAGTTTGACTTAAATAAACAGATAATACAAGAAAGCAGAATCAAGATTTTGAATTAATTTTGAATTAATTTTGAATTAATCTTTACTTAAAAATGCTATTTTGGAGGAAGCAATAATAAGCAATAATGAGCATTTCAATAATTCTAAACTGCTCTTAGCACTCTCCTGAATATTCATTTTAATCAGTGTACTCACAATGCGCTCAAATTCTATGCCTCCTTTTTGAATATACTCTTCACACTCTATTGAATATCTGATGCTTTTTAACTGTTAATAATATGCAACAAGTTAATGTCTATTGCTTTCTTTGTACTAAGATACACTTGGTACTGTTTACATGTCTATTGACTTTTTGGTACTATGCTACACTAGGTGTTTGTGTGTATATCAATTTGTTAGTACCAAGGTATACAAGGTACTATTAGATACACAACTATTGCTTTATTACTGTGTATATATCTATTGCTGTGTTTATTTACAGTATACCATGTACTGTGTCTATTGCTTTGTACTATGATATACTGTACAAATGCCTATTATTTTGTTCCAAGGCATATTAGCTACCATGTATTTCTACTGCTTTGTACAAAGCTTCACCAGGTACTGTGCATGCCTTGTTTGTTTGTACTAATGTACACCTGGTACAGTGTATGTCAATTGTTGTTTTGTATTAAGGTAGACTTGGTCCTGTGTATGTCAACTGTTTTGTTTTAACTAAGTAATGTGCACATGTTGGTAATTTTTAGTTAAAACATTCAGAGGAAATGATGTAAAAAAATGTTAAAATACACTGTCCCCAGCAAAATATATATTTAAATTGAAAGCTTTTATAGCATCAAAAAATAATACAATGCAGCAAGAATACCATGTACAAATAGTAAAATAATGATTGTCTTTTGCACATAGTACAAGGCATGAGAAAATTCAACTGCACACAAGAATCTGCTAAGGCAATAACAAAAATGTGACAGTATATAACATGACTATTTTATTAATAAAACATCATTCACAGAAGGCAAACCATAAAAGTTACAATGAGATAATGGGGAAGTTCATGCTAATCAAGAAACCTTGATTTTATGTGGTTTTTGAGCCTATACAAAGAAAATATAAAAGAGAAATTTCAGTGGATGTTTTATATATATATATATATATATATATATATATATATATATATATATATATATATATATATAATGAATACAAATACATATTGTATTTATTCATGTAGAACATATGGCTAATTATGAAACCCTGACCTGTCATCCCATAATGCATCAGCAGCAGAGTCTGTGCACTTGAAACAATATCAAAACTACATGGGATTTGTTTTGCAAGTGAAAACATATTTCTTCTCACACCCATCCAGCATGGCAATTGATGTTATTCTGTGCACTGGATTGAAAAAAAACGAGAAGCATGGTGGAATTTGGTTTAGAGTTTAAAATGCACAATTCCCAAGATTTAAAGTAAAAATTTTAGTTTTATAAAATTGGAACATGTCTAATTAGGTAGCATACAAAACATGCAGCTTTGCAATTAGAATAACTTTGACATTTGTCCACACGAGGAACCAGAGGTTGCAAGATTGAATCAGAAAGCCCAGCAACAACAACAATAAAAAGAATCAATCCTAGCAATTTAATTCAAAAACTTAAAAAATTAACAAAGCTATAATAGCATGAATATTCTATTAATCTCATATGCATTTGTCTACATGACATAGTTAGCTACATAAAATTTCTGTTGTCTACCTCAAATGGTGTTGACTCAGATGAGTACCTTGATAATTGCTTCCAATAAAATCTCGGTCCATGTACATGTATTTCAGAAATGCTCTGACACTAACAATATGCTTCAAAAATGGAAACATGTACCCACAATGAATAACTAAAACAATATGATCTTTTTGACAAGTAAATTAAATACTGATAAAATTACAGTGCCTGTTGTTTCATTTTTTATTCAGTACAATTGGTTAGGATCAAACTGGTTATTTATTTTCATCTTTTCTAAATGTTTGTTGATCTGGAATGTTCTCACCATGATAGTTGGTCAGCATATATAATATATAAAGCTGCTGAAATAGAGAATTAATCGGTTACGCATCGAAGTTTCATCTCAAAGGAATGTGCTTTATATTAGCCATTTATACATCTATAACTGTACTGAACTGGAAAGAATAAAATGCATTTATTATATGCAAAGTTAGCATGGATAAAATTCCAATTGACCTGACCAATGACTACCAAACTAATGCAATTTTTAATAAATTTTTTTTTTCTATGAAGCATTAGTAGAGAAAACAATGGAAGAATGATATACATGGAGGCATAAATCTCACTCAAATAATACAGTGCCCTCTATCTGCTATCATTCATATGAGGTAAATTAGGAATTGAATAGCAGCTGAATATAATGACTGAGTTATTTGGGGTTGAATATAGGATACAGACTTTAGGATGGAGTGAAGTGGGAACTCATGATTCAGTAGAACACATGCAAGGACTTAACAGAACCTCGCACAAAAACTTCCATTTGCTTGCTCAACAGTAAATCACAAATTTAAAATCCCTAAGCATTGATTTTTTTTTCCTACTAAACACTTTCCAACCACTTAAAACTTATACCCTTAAAATACCTCAATGGATTTGCATGATTTGGAAGATCAACCAGTGGGGACATTCTTAAGACAGAACTTTCATCCACACAATCATCATCATTTACATAGTGTTGAAAATCACTGAGCTAAGACTATTTCTGTCAAATGAGGTCAAATTCTGTTCAACGATTTTTAAGAAGTTTTGTGATAGTTTCATTTGAGAAATTTGAAAGACCATTATGACACAATGCATTCGGTTAAATTTGCTGCTCTTGAGCAGTTTTTGTGAAGTTGGTTTTTTATTAGCAGTAATACCTACCATATAACTGTATAAAATGATCAGCATCAACTGAACAAACTCGAAAGTCCTCGGTATCAGAATACTCCATAAAAGTGGCAAGTGTAAATGACTGAATAGATGATGGATGATGCTAAAAAGATGCAGGCCTTAAGTCTGCTTAGCCTTTTAATCTGAAAACATTAGCCTGGCAAGAATCACTATTCTGGACTGAAAATCATTAGGTTCAATTAGGGAAATGGGGTTGGGGTAATTTTAGGTGCTGATTTGTGCAAAGATTAAGTCAGATTTGCTTTTTCTTATATTTTGAATCAAAATTCACAAATGGTATATTTAACCAGGAACTGCCCCTTTATTTATCTATGTATACCCTTATTTTATAACATAGGCCAGTGGCCTAAATTACTGAAAAAAGTATATTATTGTCATTATTATTATAGCGTCCTTCTTCAGGAAACAAACACCTCATCACCATGCCTACCGAATCTTCTTGTGTGTCCATGTGTTAGAATGGGTCATTGAATGGATAGTACTTGTGATCCAATGCTCTGAAAAAATAAATGGGAAATATTTTAGTGAGAAGCAATAGTATATGATGTCTACCTAAAGACCAAATGCAATGGAGCTGACCAAGAAATCTTTAAAGTAATGAAAAGAAAACATATAATGGAAAGCCCAAACCAAAAAATACCTCTGAAATTCTCCTATTTCCTAACTCCTGTTTCATTAGTATTGATATTTTAAGCCTATTTACTTGCTATTTTAGACAAACATTTTTTTTAATACACAGATATCACCATCTTCTCGCTATCTATCAATGTTTCTTCAACAGCCTGAGGCATTTTTGTAATCAGTTGTTTACAATATTTCCGTCAGCAGATGACTTAAACAACCATGGGAAATAAATATACATGACTTTAAACACAAATAAATACTAAACAGACTTAACTGTCATCGTTTACACATGTTAACTATGCTTTGCAAATGGTAAGATTAAAAAATACTGAAAACATCAACATTTGTTGGGTCAATAATGAAATGTCACTATAGATAAAAAAAAAATGGATGAGGGTAATTTTCCAATGAAATTCCAGACCTGCCAACCTTGACGAGTCCATCTCAGTAAAGCAGTTGATTTTTTTCCAGAGTCTGACTAGTTTTTAGTAAGGTGTAAAAAAATATTATAAACTGCTATTGTAAAGCTTGAAAACGTAATTAAAAGTTTGGTATTGGAAACATGCAGCAAAAATAAACAATATGTTCAACTGAAAAATTTGTAAAGTACACACAGACTTTATTTACCACTAGTACAGTTGCACAAACTCAAGTTCCAAACCCTATGCAGCTCAATGGCTTGTTGCTATCTCTCAACTTGACGTTTTTTTAATTTTTTTTTCATTTCACAGGATGATGTCAATCTCCCAACACGAGTCATATTGGCATGTGATGTCCAATAAACATAAATGTGTCCCTTCCAGCTTTTATTCACAAGAATCTGAATAGTGTTGATTATTAACACTTCTCAAGAGGCTTATTTTCCCCTTTCATCTTAAACATGCATCTCTTGCTGGATGCCATTTTTAAAAAAATTCTATAATCAACATTGATCATGCCGATGCTTCACATGAACAAACAGCTGCAGTTTAAAGCATCTGATGTAAAGTTAGTCAGGTTCCCAGACTAATTACACTAATTCTAATATGAAACCTTGATCCAAATCAATGCAGACGATCAATTTTTTGGCAATGACCATTTTTCTGTAGTTTTTTTCCTTTATGCCGTAAGTTCGTTATTTTAAGTGTAATTTTCATAAGACTTATTAGGGCAAAATCGTAAGAATTGTCAGGTCTGAAATTCAGAAACACCTTGCTTCTAGAACATTCTTAATTTTGAAAAACAAACATACACTTTGAACTTTACCTCCAAATAATAATATCTTAAAATCATGATTCACACCATTTTATGAAAATACTGAGAAAGGACTCTGTAAGGACTTTATAATGAAAATGTCTTCATTGTAATGAATAAATCATCAAATTAAATACAACCATGCATTAATAAGAAAAGGTCAATTAAGTTATACAAAATGACTTGTTAAACTGAGAGTAATGAAATATTAAATAACAAAAATATAAAGTAGTCAACTTTTAATAGCCAGTACAAAATTCAAGCAAGTATTTGCAATGATACTCAAATGGTCTTTATAATGACAGTGTTTGAGCCATTAGGGCCTTCTCTCAAGTTCCCTTTCAACTCAGTGGGAGAATATTTTTTTCCTTCATTACTCCGATGAAAATTGTTTGCTTTAATAATAAAATCTATCTTTCCAGTGGCCTCACATTTGTCATCAAGTTCAAAAGAACCAGAAGTGAGAGTGAGTTTTCCTAATCCTCTTAATAATATTTCGTAAAGAATCCAAATCCTCCTCTTCTACCTTTCTCTTCTTGCTGCTACATGTTTCTCCTCCTGCTCTCACAAGTACCTCATATATCTAGACTTCCACTCTCTGGAATTTTATTATTACCTGAGTAATACACTCTTTTGAAATGCCGCCTACTGACACAATGTCCTCTTTAATAAGCCTCCTGATTTTCACAGATATCTTTGTTAAAAGAAAAGCCCGTTTCAACAAAGTTTGATCATGGCTCAATATTAACAGCTTTCATGTGACTTATTACAGCTGCACATATTTTTCTGATATGGCAGTTTAAAGAAATATGTCTATCCTATCTTTTGTTTTATCATGTGTCACTCTGGACAAATTCAGAAAATGACAAAAATATTGTCACAAAATCTTTGAGATGGTTAATGTCAACCATTATCTTTGTTGTTGTTGGGCTTAATGCCATTTTTCAGCACACGATAGGCTATTCATGGCGGCCAGTATTAATGGTGGAGGAAGAAACCGGGAAATCACCGGAAAGAACCACCGACCCACGAGAAGCTACTGGCAAGCTTTCTCACATATCTACATTAGCCGAATCCTAGACTCGAACACACGCAGACAGAGGTGAGATGGCAGTGATCCGTAACGGACAGCGCTTTAGACCACTTGGCCACTCGGGGCCCCCCATTATCTTTAAAACATTCTGCATCAAATCTGACATTTTTTTGAAGGATTTTGTACACAGAACATTTGGTCCAAGCAAGTAATATATCTAGCAAGAGGATATATGATGGAAAGGTTTCTTGCAGCTTCTGACATTGATTAATGCAAATCTTCTTTGCATCCAATTTGAAACAAACGAGACATAACTCTTTAAAACTTTAAGCTTTTTGATGGATCTGCTCACTTATCGGCAGAAAACCCAAGCCAAACATATTTATGCTCAGAAATATTACTTAAATCATGCTTCTCAAACTGATGGGTGTCTCTATGCTCTCAAACTGATGGGTGTCTCTATGCTCTCAAACTGATGGGTGTCTCTATGCTCTCAAACTGATGGGTGTCTCTGTGCTCTCAAACTGATGGGTGTCTCTATGCTCTCAAGCTCCTCCTGCTTCAAATGTTTTTCTGTAATGCACTTTAACATTACAAACAAATCTGTAGTTGGGAAAGGTAACAGTTGCTTGTTATCCTGATACAATTTTATGAAAGAATGCGCTTGGTTGGCAACAGAAAGAACTAAATGTATAGAGAGAGAGGATGGTTCAAATAAGTCTCTATAACTTCAAATAATTTTGTTTCAGGGCTTTTGACCTTCATGTCTGAAACTGCTTTTACAGAACTTGTAATTTGAGGCAAACTAACACCATTCCAAAAAACTGGTCCATTTTCCATCCTGCAATGCTAAACAAATTTAAACGAAAAGGTTGCGCTGATACTAAAAGACTGGAAGTCAACTTGCTTCTTCAGGGAATTATTAAATAAAATGTTCAATGATGACAAAAAGTGAACACATTTTAGCCATAACATTCAGATTTTGCGTTTTGCCTTTTAAAGGGACCATGAACAATATGAAGGCCACATGAACCAAGATTCAGAAGATTCTTTCTAACTTATTTTTCAATATCTTAGACTTGACATTGAGTCCATCCATTCTGAAGTAGATTAAATTGTTGTGAGGAAGGAATACAATGACATGTTTGATTTCAGATGCAATATCTAGGACAGTTGCATATCCCATAAACATTGTCGATACTTCTGTGTTTTCATAAAATCAGAGATTAAGTTATTTTATTTGTTTTACTCTTTCTTTATCAAGTGATTCATCAAAGAGCAGTACACAGACATCTCAACTGAGTTTACATTCCATTCACTTTTTGACGAATTCATCCAAGCCAACAACAGTCACATACCTGGCTTTTGTGTCCACACATTTAAAATTCCTAGCAACTGTACTAACAGGAAACATCATCTGAAATAATGCAGAGGAATTTTCAGATGATTTCAATGACATGCTGGTTTCTGAGGTGTGTGATTTGGATTATGAATGTAGATTTACTAAATTTTTGGTCATTCTGCTGCAATGTCTGCAGTTTATAGTTATGTCTAGCACTGTGGCATCATGCCGCAGACTAGTAGCATCATGTCCCATTCACCCACATTATCCTGATACCAGGCTGACCAGTCTTAACAATAACCTCTTAATGCAGAGCGCCAATTGAGGCAGCTACTAGTATGTCTTTGGTATGCTTCAGCAGGGGTTCGAACTCATGATCTCATGCATCCAAGGCAGACTCTAACCACTAAGGCCATGGGAGTGGTCTGTCGTGTTGGAGCTCACAATCATTTAACACCATAAAATTTCTGCCTTGTACATGTCATTATCATCAATGAAACAAGAAGCACTGGTTGAAGCACAAATGTTGCATCTGAAGCTGAGGAACAGGTAGTGAAGAAGCGCTAAAATTCTTTTCAGCTGATTTCTCCTTCGTGGAAAAACTGTAATTTGAAAACAAATAATTAATATCAAAAATACTGTATAAATAATTAGAATTTTACAAGATAAAAGCATCATACATACTGTCACAACCGATATTCTCGTAAAATTACAAAAACAAAATAAAATCCAGGAATGAGCTCCATAACAAAATTTTGTTCAATCTTTCACACATATTACATGAATGAAAAATCAGCAATACTTAATTTATGAATTCAGTCATCCAAACTGTGTTAGTCAAGGCTAAGTACTGTCAGATTACTCCATTGCCAATAATAAACCCTCTCTCAATTTCATAGCATTTTATTTGACAAACTTTCAAAAAGTAAAGAGATACATACATATTTAGTTATAAATTATTCTACTTTATTTACAAATTTTTACTGTGAAGAAAAATTCTCTAAATAGTTTCTCATGACAATTACTTACATCTGTTGATATTTACTTCATTTCAATCAGTAAAATGAAAATGACAGAAGCAGTAAACTTACCAGTAATTTATTTGTGAATTATTGGAAGCCATTTTACATATCTGTTGGTGTTTTTCACATCATGCGTGTTTTTCTACTGATGAATTTCCCATGGAGGCCACTTAAAATTTTTTCATACGTAAAGTACACATAGTCCAATGTGGATTTATTTCAACTGTTCGTAACCAAGATCACCATTCCTGCTTTTCTAGCCACAAACTGAAGCTACAAAATGCTGGCATTCTCATGAATGTAGCAACATTAATTGATGTTAATGTCAACAACACAAATATTCCAGAAATGAAGACCAAGACTCAAATATATGCATGCCAACAAGAGTTCATGTGATACTGAACCCTTGTCACAACTTAGACCCTATTCTGAAGAGTCTATGGATTTTTTGAGGTATGCTGATTGGTATCTGACTTCCATTTTCTGTTCCCAGTGAGTTCATTTTTTTATAAAGAAATCTGTTAATAGCTGTCACAATAAAGCTGATATTAACTATGAAAAAATTTTTTAGAAAAATAAACAGTATGGACTTGTTAAAGAAATTTTCTTTTCAATTTTTTTTAAGCAAGCACTTTTCCTGCCTTAATAAGGACTAATAAAAAGTAAACATGTTTCCAATTTGTAAGGACTGTTATGAACCATGTAAAATATAATCTAAAATAACAGACAAGAATTAGCTATGTAATATGTTGTTTACAAACTAAAAACAAAACATAAAACATTAGCCATGTAGGCTGAACTCCTATCCTCAATTCTGGACAAAGGTCAATTACACAATATAAATCAAATATACATAACACAACATGAAGGCTGCCAACATCAACATCAACAACTGGGAGAGCTGTGCTGATGACCACTCCACCTGGTGTCTTGCTGTCAGACAGGGCATTAAGAAAGCAGAGGAAAGGATAAACACAAACCTTGCTACAAAGAGAACCAGGAGGAAGGTGAAACAAGAACAGCCTCAACAAGCATCAATGCTCAACTGCAGCAAGTGCAACAAAGACTGTCACTCTAGGATCGGACTCTTCAGCTACTCACAAAGGTTCAGATAGGACACCCTACAGGAAGCTACACCATTGTCTCTTGAAGACAGAAGGATGCCAACGATGATACAATAGTTTAATGATTCTAGATGAACAGCTAAAGCACAACATTTAACTAAAATCAGTAAAAACTGAAATATGACTCACAGTGACCTAATTTTATGAGGATGGTTGTAGTAGTCACCAAGTTATATGCTTCCAGGGGTAATAGTATGTATAAAGCTGCACAAAACCTATTTGGTCATATGCTAAATGCACACTAAGCCAGAATAATGTCAAATGTAGGTAATAAAGACCTTTTGTTGTTAAGTGTGTGGTACTTACAAAGATGCATCTAATTATATATTCTGAGGATTCTAGAATAAACAGTATATAAGAAAAAAACTTAAAACAAAATTGAACCCAAATCAATGAAGCATAAAATAGGAGTACAATGACCTACATTTGATATAATGGTGATCAAACTGAATCCCTTACATAAGTTTCATGATTCTAGGTATAACAATGCATATAAATGGTTAAAAAACCTGGTTCATCATGGGCTAAATTTAAATATTTTGCATAAGCCAGTGATATGTAAAAATATCAATGGAGATGCAGACAATTTTCTAGTTTGATGATTCTAGCAAAAAACAGATCTTGAGAAATAAAATTAATAAAATGTAACCAAAGTCACTGAAGCATAAAATATGAATCATAGTGTTTTACTTCTGTGATGAAGGTGTAGAGCAGCAGTTTCCATGTTTCAGGCAGCAGACCCACACTACTTTTAGTCTTGTAAGCAATTTTAAGCTGATTATCTCTTTCATTTATTGTAAGATAGAAAAGGCATAAACATTTGCTTGGATATTTAAAAAATACTCACATTTCTTCAATATTCAATCTGTGATCTTTATTAAGGCTGAAAATCTGTTGCATTTCATCCTCTGACAGTGAAAAATCAAAGACCTAAATAGAAAACAGATCAGAAAATTATATCAAGTTCTTCATGCTGGCAAAGTGCATGCCATGTGTTTAATATCAGCACAATCCTGCATCTATAATTCTCATTAAGAGTTTTAAAAAAGCAATGAAAAAAGATTGCAAAAAAACATTTGCTAACAATTTTTTTTCCAAAAATTTACAACTTCCAATTCTGTGCAATGTGAAAATTTTTCTTGGAGTACCATTTCTCTTGCTATAAATTTAAAGATGATGTGAACATTGAGCCACCTGTGGAAATAACAGAAACATCTATATAATCTCTATATTCGTAAACTTAATATTTTGAGTATTTTACATTGACTAGGAGCCTATCAAGCTATGGAAGAGCCCTGTTGTGATGTGTGTATTAACTTTACAGTATAAACTACATATCCATCTGGGAAGCAAAAATATTTATTTTTTTTTTGTGGTCATGGAATTTCTTTGTAAAACTTTTATTCATTTATCATTACAATTGACTCCCAAACTGAATTCCTTCATATCTTCAAATCAGAAATGCTTCTGCCTTTGAATAATTACTTCTGATTTTAGGTCACATACAACTAATTATTTTATGACTTATGGAACCAGCCTATGTGTATGGAATATTGAACAGCATATTGCTAAAATTCCATGGTCTTAAATTAAGCAACAGACACAAGCAAAAAACAAAAAGACTTTTAACAGTATCACAGTACAGAGTGTTCTGAATGAATTCCAATGGTGTTCAGATGTCTAAAAGTATACCGTCTTCAATCAAATGCCAATCATGTTCAAATTCCAATCATAAAAATCCTGATGCACCATACCCTAGAATAGTACTGATATTTTCTAAGTCTTGATGTTTCACAATGATATAATTCAAAATGTCTCTAAATGAGTTCATAATAATCTCAAAATATTGATTTAGTTTGCAATTATTAATGAGCACTTTGTAATTCCCATGAACAATTTAAATAAATAAATCCTTCAAATTAAAACTGAAGACAAGAGACTAATTCTGCTTGAGATGTTAAGGCAGGAATAAATTATTCTGATGTAGGAATTAGTAATTCTGATGTAATTAATTTTATATACCTCTCTACCTGATGTATGTCACAATAATCATTTTCTGAAAATGATGTCATCTTAATGTAATTTTCCATCAAATTCATAAAAAGAAGGTCACTTCTGTTTACCTTAATTTCAACAAGCTACCTGGGGAAGGGCAGGTGATAATGTTTTTCCCAGGAGAATACCAATGTCCTGAATACAGATCCAAGTAAGCACATTTACCTCCAAAGGATAATTATCTTAATATTTAATCCACAATCACTGACAAAATTTAGCTATGTAATATGTTGTTTTATAGAAGAAAAAAAATAATGAACTAGTTAGGTAGGCCCAAACTCCTATCCTCAGTTATGGAGAAAGATAAATCATACAATACAAATTAAATATACATAACATATAATCATGGACAAAAGCCTACACACAATACAAATTAAATATTCCCAACAATATTTATGGGGTTGGTGGTTTATGACTGATTGAAAACAGTTACTCAACTTTTTAACATTTTCTCAGAAGAAGACTATGTGTGTGTAAAATGTATGCAATCCAAAGATTGAACCTAAAACCCTTTTATTGTTGTCATTGCACAAGTGTAAATGGAGAGATCTCACTGGGCCAAATTTTCTTGGGGGAAACCTACAAGGAAATTTTTCTTCAAAATAAGCTATGTAGCATACCATTTTATCACTTTAAAGGATTACTCACAGATGATCATGACTGAGATACATGCTGCGTTTTTCAGGTCTTACCATGAATTTACACAAAGTACTTTTGCAAAACTTTAGGATTACAGTCTATATGAATTGAATTAGCTGCCTGAGCAATATCTATAATGAATACAAATGCAGTTTGCCACCAAATTTAGGTTAAAAGAATAGCCAACCCTAACAAGACCTTATTAGTACAACAGTCAATTTCTTTACATAAGCTTGACCTGTTTTTATTAAGGTGTAACAAAACAAATTACTGCTACTGTCAAGTTGGAAAACATATATTCAGCAAGTTCAGAAGTGTGATTTAAGATCTATGCAGCTATGGTAAACTCAACAGATTGGAAAGCACACTTACATCTTAATTACTTAAAGTACAGTTTCATAAACTGCAACCCTACTGCTCTCCAAGGCATCTTGCTACATCTCAACTTGACATAATCCTTGGCTTTTCAATGGCAATCATTTCTCTTATCATGAAACTTACTTAAATTAGCAAAAGATGTCCAATTAATGTAAATCTTTTCCTTCCTGCTACCTCACCTCCAAGACTCAGAATATTCATTTCATTCATCTGTACTATTAAAACTTTTTCCGAGGTTTATTGTCTGTTTGTCTTTAACATGTATTGTTTGTTAGACGCCCTTTCCATCTGTTATACATGAAATAATATTTGCAGTTTAAAGCATCTGATGTAATCCTGTAAAGTTAGTATGGTTCTTTGACCAACTCCACTGAATGTAATCTAATATGAAACCTGGATCCAAATAAAACAAAGACAATCAAGTATCTAGATTTCACCTGTGTGTGTGTGTGTGTGTGTGTGTGTGTGTGTGTGTGTGTGTGTGTGTGTATTAGTAATGCACATATTACTGATGAATGTTGCACAAAAACCTAAAACAAAATACCTGGAAATTTTCTTCAATTCTTTCTACAGTAACACTTTTTGGAATAACACTAAGTCCTCTCTGCAGTAGGAATCTAATTATAACCTGAAAAATTAATAGCATATTTTGAAACATTCATGTTTTAAAAAGCAGTCTATCAGTGGGTAAGTTGGATCCACAAACTAAATCTATTATAATTCTTTAGAAGTATTCACTTTGAAGCAAAAGCTTGGCTCCCTCATGCATGGTAAATAAAATAAAAGCATAATGTAGTCAATGGAACATTCAACCGAGGTCTGGACCTATGTTTGATATTAATGGGATAATGTAGTCAATGAAGCATGTAACTAAGGTTGCTGGACCTACTTTTGATTATTACAGGATAATGTAGTCAATGAAGCATGTAACTAAGGTTGCTGGACCTACTTTTGATAATAGTAGGATAATGTAGTCAATGAAGCATGTAACTAAGGTTGCTGGACCTACTTTTGATTATTGCAGGATAATGTAGTCAATGAAGCATGTAACTAAGGTTGATGGACCTACTTTTGATAATAGTAGGATAATGTAGTCAATGAAGCATGTAACTAAGGTTGCTGGACCTACTTTTGATAATAGTAGGATAATGTAGTCAATGAAGCATGTAACTAAGGTTGATGGACCTACTTTTGATAATAGGATAATGTAGTCAATGAAGCATGTAACTAAGGTTGCTGGACCTACTTTTGATAATAGTAGGATAATGTAGTCAATGAAGCATGTAACTAAGGTTGCAAAACCTACTTTTGATAATAGTGGGTAGTCCTGCCATATAATGATTTCTAAAAGGCAAGTTTCAGATTCTGAATATGAGCTATATAAAGCTTGAAAAGCAATTAATAGTGACCTTTTAGTTACTGTGCTACTCCTTTACGCATATGACCATACAAACTAAAATGAAATAGTGCTTAAATTATACATATGGGAATAATGTTGGGTTCTCTCCACAATTTAAAATTAATATTTTTCACAACCATGTAAAATCAACTGCAGATTATTTATCTGTAATGTACTAGGTTGAGATTATCAGCATGTTTAGATAACTGATGATAAATGCAATTTCTCCCAGGACACTGGCACATACAGTTAGATCAGAGTCCTTTCTTGTCAAATACTTAAGAGTCCCATAATCTTACTGCAGGAGTCTACATTTGTCAAGTCCTTAGGCATCCAAAACAGTTGTCTCAAGAATATGTGCTTGTCAAGTATTTGAGAGTCCCATACAGTGATCTCAACAGCATGTACTTATTAATCTTATGCAACAGCATCAAGAGTTTATACTTGTCAAGCACTTCTTGGGAGTCCAATATAACCTCAAGAGTATGTACTTATCAAGTACATAAGTGTCCCATACAGTGACTTCAAGAGTCTGAACTTGTCAAGTACATTTACTCCAAGACTGTACTTGTCAAGTACAGCTACCCCAAGAGTATATATTTGTCAGGTGCTTGGGAGTCCCACAAAGTTGCTGAAGAGTCAAAACTTGTCAAGTACTTGGGAATCCGATACTGTTATTTCAGGAGTCCATACTTATCAAGTTCTTGGGTGTTTCATACAGACTTGTAATGTGCATTTTAGAGTGGAGACTCTTATTAGAAAAAAAAAATTAAACGCCAATTATTGCTACCTGAGCTGGTGTTTTCTTCTTTTTCTGTGCAATTTCTTTTATGACTGGTTCTTCCAAACTTGGTGTAAATGGAACACTGTAGTATTAATAGAAAGAAATGTTTAAAAACCAATCAAAATGGTAAGAAGAACATAAGAAAAATTGTACAAATAATAAGAAGGGTATATATGACAAGCTGATTAAAAGAAAAATTAACCCTGCATATCCAGATGTAGTGAATGAGCATAAAAACTGTCTTGGTGTAGTGAAAGTATAATCTTAGAGTAAACTCACATATCCAGGTGTAGTGATGTATAAACCTGCATATTCAGTTGTTGTGAATGAGCATACAAACTTAAATATCTTTGTACAGTGAAAGTATAAACTTAGAGTAAACTCACATATCCAGGTGTAGTGAATGTATAAACCTGCATATCCAGGTGTTGTGAATGAGCATATAAACAAAATTGTCTTGGTGTAGTGAAAGCATAAACTTACATTAAACTTGCATATTTAGGTGTATTTAGTGCATTAACTTGCATATTAAGATGTACTTAATGTGTGCACAAACTTACATACCCAAGTTAAGAGTGTGTGTGTATAAACTTGCAAATCCATGCAAAAAATTGCAATGGTATGTTTTTCAGCTGTGTGTAAAACAGTTGAATATAAGTGACTGATTACTTTTTCACGCTGACAGTGTTAATTAAATCCCTGTGAAGAATAACTGCTGTATGGTACTGATATATCAATATATGCCTTAATTTATGAATATTAATTAACAAATTAACATCGATATCAGATTATGTGCTTCAATTATTTATTAAAAAAAAACCCCTGCAATTTCTGCATACCTAGAAACATTTGATAGATGAATTCATGTAGGAGGTGTTGTGGATCTAAAACAAGTCTGTTCCAACAACACAGTCATAACCATGTCAACTCAAGAGGATTAATATTAGTCCAAAATTTATGTCTTTAAACTTTATTATTTCTAAATGAAATTAAATCATTTTTTTTATAACCCTATTCATTTGAATTCTGATGAAATATCTTAAGAAGGCACCTTCCTGTCTACCATCTAGGTCTAGTTCTTGAACTACAACTAAATATGGCTACACCTTACATTTGCCATTTACTTCTTTTAAACAGTGGGTAGTCCAAGGTTAGACTCAAGTTGAAAGAACAAAAATGCATTAAAGTCACAATAACAATGTTATTCATTTATGGTCATTTATGACTGATTGAACAAAGACCAAAAATGTAAACCATATATGTACCTGGTTACAGGTTGCTTAAACAGGCTTTGAACATAATACAGTACAGATATACTGCTATGATCATTGCATAAACAAACAACTAATTGTGTTTCAAACTTACAATGGCCCACTGTGTCTGTCCCTACTTTCTGGAGCCCAACCCTTGTTATAAATTGAAAAGCAGTAAGTTTTTCACCCTACACAGGCACAAAATTTTCTATAAATATACAATTTTTATGAAATTCCTGAAAATAATTTCTCTTCAATCAGCTTAAACTCACACAAGTGTTTGTACAACTAAATACTGCAAAGTAAAATACCTATCCTGGAAAGGCAATTCATTTTCAGAAAGGGAGGTAAATTATATAATACAAACATATAGGGAAATGTACCATGGGGAGGCAATCTCTTATCAGGAAGGGAGGTAAATTTTATAATATACAAATTAGGATAGCACCATGGAGAGGCGACCTGTCAGACAGATGTAAATGATAAACAAACAAGGAATTAAACCATGGGGAGGCAATCCATTGTTGGAAAGTGCAGAAAATATTTTTATATACTATACAAACAACATCAAATGGAAATCTCATATCTTGAAGTGAGGTAAATTATATAATATACCAATAGGGAATTGTACCATGTGTAGGCAATCCCTTGTCAGAAAGGGTAGTAAATGATATAATATACCAGTATGAAACTATAAAGAATTAAGGATTATGGACTTTCTTTGTGCTGAATGCATAAGTCAATGAAGGCAGTAAAGACTTGTGATGTGATATGAATGCAATAATGGCTGTAGGTAATAAGTTAACTAAAATTAATGATGATGATAAGGGGCCATTAGCTCAGAACCAGACTGGTACCAGGACACAGAGAGATAGCTTACCCATTCACCTTTGCAGCAATTTTAAATACAAGAGTGAAATTTAATATAAAATATTTATAATAATAGTGATGTATTAGGCATTTAACATTTTATAGTTATTACAATTGCTGTTGAAATAATATTATAAATGTCAGATTGATGCATCAGTAATATTCATCAACATCAGCCAATAAACTAAAACAGTGCCAGTCTGTGTGTCTGATGTGGATCAACATCAACCAATAAACTAAAACAGTGCCAGTCTGTGTGTCTGATGTGGATCAACATCAACCAATAAACTAAAACAGTGCCAGTCTGTGTGTCTGATGTGGATCAACATCAGCCAATAAACTAAAACAGTGCCAGTCTGTGTGTCTGATGTGGATCAACATCAACCAATAAACTAAAACAGTGCCAGTCTGTGTGTCTGATGTGGATCAACATCAACCAATAAACTAAAACAGTGCCAGTCTGTGTGTCTGATGTGGATCAACATCAGCCAATAAACTAAAACAGTGCCAGTCTGTGTGTCTGATGTGGATCAACATCAGCCAATAAAATAAAACAGTGCCAGTCTGTGTGTCTGATGTGGATCAACATCAGCCAATAAACTAAAACAGTGCCAGTCTGTGTGTCTGATGTGGATCAACATCAGCCAATAAACTAAAACAGTGCCAGTCTGTGTGTCTGATGTGGATCAACATCAGCCAATAAACTAAAACAGTGCCAGTCTGTGTGTCTGATGTGGATATCTGATTCAAATGCCAAATAAAAGATGTACTTCTCCTGACATGGACATCTGTATCAAATTCCAAAATTAGAAATTGAACACTCTTGATGAGGAAATCTGCATTAAATGCCAAATCATTGATAAAAGATATCTGTATAGAATGTCTAATCATTGATGTTAGACATTTGATACAGACAGCTTAACAGAATGCTAAATCAGCGAAGTCAGACATTTCTATTACACCTATTCAGTGATGTTAGACATTTGATATAGACTTTTTCCCTGAATGCCTAATAATTTCTCCTGAATGCCTAATAAGTGATGTTAGACATTTTATATTGACATCTCTACTGAATACCAAATTAGTAATGTTAAACATTTGATATAGGCATCTCTATTGAATGCCAAATCATGATGCAAGACCTTTGATACAGACATCTGTACTAAATGTCAAATCAGTCATGCAAAACATTTTATGTAGACATTGGTACGGAATTCCAAATCAGTGATGTAGGTTTACATCAACATGTGATAAACCATAATCGTATTAGTATCACAAACTAAACAGTTTTACAAATTTGTGGACTTGTATACATTAATGAAAATAATTTTCCTAGTGAACATAATGATACAAGAAAGTTGGTTTAGTTAATAATCAATTACATATTTTATCCTGCAAATATAGAAGTCTAGCTAAATTCATTCTCAAATCTTTATTGGCACTAAATTACTGTTTTACCATACCAGAGGGACACTGTGCCTTTTACTGCCTGGTGCTCCCAGTAGGGAAACCTACAATTGATTGCTTTGGGTTCCCAGAGAGGTACACTACCTTGCATTGCCTGGAGCTGCCAGTGGAGAGTATGCTGTGACAGTAATTCCATTCTCATGACAATAGTCAACTAACTTCTGATTGGCTAGATGTACATGTATCTCAACCTGGTGGTAAACAAAAAGATCATAAACTTCAAAAGATAGCTCCACATCTTTCATTGATTAATGTAAAACTTCTCACCACCCTGAAATAAGCTGTATGTTGAGTATTACCAGGTGTCACTTTCACCAATACAAGTCTACACTTTTAGATTTAAGGCATTTTTTTGATTGGTCGATTTTAAGCCATACTGAAATTACAACCAATCAGACTGCTGGACTCTAAACCTAATTTTAATTCTTAAGTTCTGTTTGGTGGAATTCAGTCCAGTTGTTTACATTAATTTTTTAAACTTTTAAACTACCTTAAAAGGTCCACTTTTTGCCAGTCCAAACAGCATTCTGAGTACAGGTTTACATTATTCAGTTCCCTTTTTTTAAATAGTTATTTTGAAACTTTCAAATTTCTATCCAGATAAATACTTCGGAAAAAAAAATCTAATTTTGAATAGTCTTTTAAATACCATATTACTAGCTCCTAAATCTAACTGCAAACTGCAATGGCCCAGATCTGCCAAATCAGTATGTGCTGGAACATCAGCATCTCTGTAGTTTGTTAAGAATACTCAAAAGAATGAACAACATAGATCTTGACCCTGATCTATCAATGCAGC
The DNA here is from genome assembly GCA_016746295.1 of Potamilus streckersoni. Lineage (NCBI taxonomy): Eukaryota > Metazoa > Mollusca > Bivalvia > Unionida > Unionidae > Potamilus > Potamilus streckersoni. The sequence continues at coordinate 2,173,586 of JAEAOA010001725.1, read as the reverse complement.
ATGCAATGGCAGGTCAGGGTCTAAACTTCGTCTTACTGTTCCTTAAGACTGGATTGGAATCAGGTATAGGAAGTTGTATAATGGCAGCTGACCGATACTTATATATATAGTGTAAGAATGAATGGTTATCTGCTTCACTAAAACAAAACTTATTTTTCCTCTCTTACTTAATAATATTTGCATCTGAATATCAATGACCCCTTTTTTTTGAGAATTAGGATCCCTACTTGTAAGTAATCATAAGGAAATCCTAATTTGCATGGAGTATGGAGGACTAGTTGGTCATTGCATTTAACATCAAGGACTTGTTAAGATGCACTGCTCTAGACTTGAAGGAGTATGATGCGAGGTTTTGAAGGAAATTACTAACAATGTGAACTCTAAAATTTCTTTTGTTTTTGTTCTTTGTTGATTCTTTTGAAACTTAAAGAACTGATGAGTGATATCTCATGAACTGTATTCTTTATTTTTAATCCCTTGTATAAAATGTTCCACTCCTTCTCTTGTGGGCTTTAAAAGCCATGTATGCCTACATTTAAGATGGTTTAAACATGCCACAAGTACACATCTTGACCATAAGCCAAATCTTAGCAAACAGCAGCGGATGCATTTTACCATGGACTTGTATATTATGGGCAGAGGATTATAAGCTGTCTGAAAAGGTAAGGAATAAAAACAAACTAATTTGTTCATTGGGATTATGAGAAAGAAAGCATCATGGAGACAGACAGGCATTTGGTGATAAACTTTAAAATTTCTATTTCCATGCCACAGCTTTGAGGGTAGTGTTATGCCCTCTATTTGTCCATCACTATATCTCTTCCTGTGTTAACCATATATAAAAAGGGTATACATTTGTACTGTCTGGTCTTGGTTCAAAAGTCAAATAGGCCAAAATTGCAATTACAAAGACTTTTCTGTGGGGAGGGACATATATGCACACATGCAATCACAGAAGAACAGGTTGGACATTTACTAGTTGTTTTTTTTTTAAATTAGACTTACAAATTTATGATGTGAGAAAACAAGGATTTGCAAGCCATAGAATCAACTCTAGTTTTAACTGGTATTTGGTAAGGAATATGATAGCATTCTATCCTATGCAGGTAATGATGAGTACATGTGTGTGTGAGATTTGGATTTTTAACAGCCATAACAATTTTTCAGTCATATCACTATGATGCTTGCAGTGACAGTTTATAGTGATATCTAGCACTGGGCATCATGCTGCAGACATGTGGCATATTGTCCCATACAGTCAAATTATCCTGATACTAGGCTGACCAGTCTCAACACTAACCTCTTAATGCTGAGTGCCAAGAAAGGCAGTGGTAGTAACATTTTTATGTCTTTGGTATGACTCGGCCAGGGTGGGTGGGTGCCCACAAGTGGCCGAGTGGTTTAAAGTGCTCAATGTTCCAGATCACTGCCATCTCACCTGTCTGAATGGGTTTTAATCTCAGGCTCTACAAATGTGGGTATGTAAGAAAGCTTGCCAGTAGCTTCTGGTGGATGGTGGTTCTTCCCAGGGTTCTTTATCCACCAGTGATACAGGCTGCCATGTATAGTCTATCTTGTGCTGAAAATGGTGTTAAACCCAAAACAACAACAACAATGAATGACTCCGCCAGAGTTCGAATCTGCAACCTCCCACATCTGTGGTGGATGCTCTAACCACAAGGCCACCTGAGTGGTCTATAAATGTATAGAGTAAGGCTTAAAATATACAGCAAGTCTAGTACTAAGGACTAAGACTGTTATAAGGGTTACATCTATTTTTACTGTACATACTATATAATGTCAAATGTATATAAATCAAAAATTCAATAACATATCATTCCTGCATATACATACAATGAATGGGTGTTTACATGTCCACAAAAACATTTAAAAATAAACTCTTTTCAATATAGGTACCATATTTTCCGGGGTATAAGTCGCTACTTTTTTTTCTTTTTTTTTTTCTTAAAAATGACGTGTGTGACTTATATGCATGAGTGACTTATACGGTAAATTTTTTTAACGCCTGTGACTGATGTTGTGCTTTAGCGAAATGCATCTGCCGGTAGACCTGCAAGCCAATTGCTGGAAACTTGCATACGGTACACATAAATATTAGACTATAAGATTATCAAATTAAATAATCAAATATTTAGTTATATATGTGTTAAAATTTGTTGCTATTAATAAATTAAAAAAAAATATTTAAATAACAATTGCCATTGTATTTCCTTTATTATTCGGCATGTACATCTTAGAATCTTCCTGTCTCTAAATTCAGTGGTTGTAAATTTCAGCACATTTTCCCCCCAAAGTCCTTTGAACTTGCCGCCCAGCTATTGTGTCATGTTCTTTTGATGTACTCAAATAAATACAGCATGCAGAACTGGGATTATTTTGTTATTTAAACAACGAATTATGTCACTGTAAAGCGTTTCCTAGACCTCTGGTTCGATTCATAAGTAGTTTATAAAAACACACAATCATTTTTTCGGTTGGTTTTGCAATGGCATGTTATAAAAAAAAAACATAGCATGAATATTTCCTCTGATGATTGCTCTAGTTTTAAACTCTGGATTAAACCAAGACTGGCTTCATGGAGAGAACTTCAAAGTACAGGTAATTAATAAAAATAACTGGAAGGCTGGTGAACAGTTTCAATTGCTAGGTGAATTCGCAATGGCTTTGTTAATTTTGTTAATTTTTCTGAGGCAGATTAGCAACAGCGTAAATTAATAACAGTGGTGCTATTATTTACTTAATAAATATTACTTATAAATCTTGTTTACTTTTATTTTCTATTTCTATTGTAATACTGACTTTAATATAACTCTTAAACAATTGTATAATATTTCTTACACGAAGTTGGATATTACCAAGTCGCATGCAATGGCCGGCGGTATCAAAGACAGTAAGTGCGGAGGAGCGTATTATACGCAGGAGCGACTTATCTGTTGAATTTTTCAAAATTTTCTGGATTTCCTCCTCCCGCGACTTATACACAGGAGCCACTTATAGGGCGGAAAATACGATACGGTACTTACTTTAAAAGCCATAGCAAGTCTGATTTAATATTTGAGAATTTTGTGAGTTTAAATTCTTTTGTTAATGCATTAAAAGTTTTTTAAATGATGACAAAATTTTTAAGCTGCCTGCACTGTCTTTTATTTTTTTCTTAATAAATGTGGAACAAAACAGTTTCTTGCAATTCAAAGTTTGAGCAAAACTGAAAGCAATCACCATCCACAATATGAGAGTAGACTAACACTATCCTAAAAACCCTGAATGACCACCATTGTAATGTCAGTGGACAATCACTATCATAATGCAAGTGGACAATCACTATTCCAATAAAAGTTAAACACTATCCAATCCTAATGAAAGTGAACAAATTACAGTGGGCTATATATAACTATCTTAATGACAGTGGACAATCACTATCCTAATGATGGTGGACTATCACCATCTAAATGACTATGGACAGTGGACACCCACTATCCTAATGACAGTGGACAATATCTTGAAATTACACGATTCTTAACTGTCCAAAATAGCAACCACACTCAAGATTTGTTTATTTTGAAGCATCACCTGATTATTGCAGGGCTTGATTCTGGCCACCTCTAAAATTCTCTTTATCTGTCTACTGCTAAAGTTGGACACACCAATGTTCTTTACAAGTCCCTCATCTACACAGTCCTCCAGGGCCTGGAATGAATGAATGAGTGAATGAATTAATGAATGAATAATCTTCTCTATCAGACATTTAATTTTAAAGGCTACTAACAGTTCTTTTATATTCCCTCATTTGCATGACCTTCCTCTGCCTAAAACTGACCAATGATCAATCAAACAACATTTAACTGATCAATTGTCACACCAATCAAAGCTCAGGAAAAATGTTGCATCTGGTTTCCATGAAGCTACATATAATAAAGTTTAAAAAATGATAACTTGATTAACTGCAATAGTTTTCCATTACATACATTTTCCAATTTGCCTCACACACTCAGGTCTTACCATAATCTACATACTCAGTTCCACACACACACACAATCCCCAATCTATTATATCAAGTGCCACTCCATTACAACAAATCTGTTAAACATATTATACATTCTCCTGCTATTACTGAATATTTGAAGTTTGGTCAGAAATTATTTTGAAATGTCACTTAGCAAAATTTCTGTACATCTTAAAAATGACCATCTTCCAGAGACCCCAGATAGAATGACATGAATGTATCAGGGATATAGACAGAATGACAAATAGATTATATGGAGGCTACAGACATGGGCAGATGAATGATGTGGATATATGGAGGGTACAGAACGGTAGACATGAACATATGGTTCATATAAACAGATGGATATGAACATATGGAGGGTATAGACAGATGGACAGATGGATGATATGAACATATGGAGGTTATAGACAGATGGACATGAACATATGGATCATATAGACAGATGGATATGAACATATGGATCATATAGACAGATGGATATGAACACATGGAGGGTATAGACAGATGGATATGAGCATATGGAAGATATAGACAGATGAACAGATCGATATGAACATATGGAGGGTATAGACAGATGGACATGAACATATGGATCATATACAGATGGACAGATGGGTGGTATGAACATATGGAGGGTATAGACAGATGTGTGGTATGAACATATGGATGGTATACACAGATGGACAGATGGATATGAACATATGGATCATACAGACAGATGGGTGATATGAAGATATGTGTATAAACAGATGGATGATATGGATATATGGAGGGTACAGATAGATTGATGTCCATATGGAAGGCATAGACAGAGGGACAGATGGAGGATATAAACAGATTGAAGATATCACAATATACCCCATTAAAGCATTTGGATACCAAAAAAAAACTATTAATGTTGATAACAACCCTGCAGCCAGGTAGTACTGAAAATGTTGAATGTAAATGTAGTCTACCTAGGGATACCTGGTTTGCCATGAAACTCAAGTTATCTAGAATAGAGAGATAAAGGTAAGCTGACACTGAAGTCTTGACCTGTAATGTATTAAACAATTACAGGATTTTGTCAAACCTTTCTGGGGAAAAAAAACAACAACAGAATGATAAAGAAATTTATTCCTATGTACATAAAATCCTAACAAAGACTTAAATCCAGAAACTCTAGGTTGGGAATATGTTGTAACTAAATCACTATGGATAAACACTTGCAGGTCATCTAATTTAATAGGAACTATTTGTTGCTGTTGTGTAGCTGACAGTAACTGAAGCATGGAATCTACACTAATGGTCCTTCATTTCCTAACATGCAATGTCAATAATGAGAAAGATTAATAAAGACTCAGATAATTCTTGAGGTGCTACTCTAAGAGGACTTTAGCTTACACTCAGGAAATTATATGAAGTGTCAAATACAATATCTCTGAAGAGGTGGAGTAGCTCTGCTTACAGATCCATGGGTGTAGACAATGCTTGTCTTGATGTTTGTGCTACAGCTTTCACAACTGCTGTCAAGCACCAAGTTGTCATGTTGTGTAGATAATTTTTGTTGAAGACTAGTGCTGCATTATATTCCTGAAGTGGGATTAACATTTCATACCATCCAATTAGTATTTTGAAATTCTCGCATCTATGTAGTAAATTTGCAATTGCATTTTTTTCTAAACAACTTATTTTATACCTGTATTTGGGCAATAAGAATAGGTCAATGTAGAAGCCAATCTAATTTTGAGCAGTTAGGTCCAAGGTCAAAGTGAATAAGCAAGTTTCCTTTCTGCATGACAAGTTGTTTCCATGGCTATTTTTCATCAAACATTTCAGCCTCTACCTATATTGTTCAGTCAGGGGAATAAAAAAAAAACCAACAGATTTAACTGGGTCCAGGGTGGCCGAGTGGTTTAAAGCTCTGACCAATATGGATCACTGCCTTATCCCCTCTGTGTGAGTTCGAGTCCAGACTCGGCTAACATGGGTAAGTAAGAAAGCCTGCCAGTAGCTTCTTGAGGGTCGGTGGTTCTTCCTGGGATTTTCCAGGGTTCTTCCTCCCCCATTAATACTGGCTGCCATGTATAACCTATCGTGTGCTGAAAAATGATGTTAAACCTTATAACAACAACAACAGATTTAATACCATCACATATTGGACCAAAGCTAATATCTTAACCCTTAAAACTTCTTGATTCCTTCAAGTCCATGTTTTACCTCAAACTATGTTACATTCTTATCACAGAATATAATAGTTTTTTAAGTTGTGTCAACATCTGCTGCAAACAATAATCTTTTACAATATGCAATTCTACACTTTATTACATTCTTGCAAAAATTCAATCCCAACCAACTGAAAACATGATACTTCTTCTAGAAGACAGGGTTATCATAATTACAACTTAAAGCAGCATAAATGTTTTCTCAGATTTAACAAAGATGAATTCTGATTGCAATATGCAAGTACATCATTGTGGCATACCAATTCAGACAGGTCAAAGAGTGCATTCTACCTTATTCCTATCCATTTCATCTGTCAATTGTATCATATTACTGATATCCAATTAATAAAAGGGCAGACAGAGCATTATACAGTATATGAAGCAGAGGCTTAAATGCAATCACTGATAACAGTAATTTTTAGAAGGGCAGACAGAGCATTATACAGTATATGAAAGCATAGGGTTAACTACAATCACTGATATCCAATACTAGAACAGCAGACAGAGCATTACACAGTATATGAAAGCATAGGGTTAACTACAATCACTGATATCCAATTACTAGAACAGCAGACAGAGCATTATACAGTATATGAGAACACAGGGTTAACTACAATTACTGATATCCAATTACTAGAACAGCAGACAGAGCATTATACAGTATATGAGAACACAGGGTTAAATGCAATTACTGATTTCCAATTACTAGAATGGCAGACAGAGCATTATACAGTATATGAGAACACAGGGTTAAATGCAATTACTGATTTCCAATTTCTAGAATGGCAGACAGAACATTATACAGTATATGAGAACACAGGGTTAAATGCAATTACTGATTTCCAATTTCTAGAATGGCAGACAGAACATTATACAGTATATGAGAACACAGGGTTAAATGCAATTACTGATTTCCAATTACTAGAATGGCAGACAGAGCATTATACAGTATATGAGAACACAGGGTTAAATGCAATTACTGATTTCCAATTACTAGAATGGCAGACAGAACATTATACAGTATATGAGAACACAGGGTTAACTACAATTACTGATATCCAATTACTAGAATGGCAGACAGAGTATTATACAGTATATGAGAACACAGGGTTAAATGCAATTACTGATTTCCAATTACTAGAATGGCAGACAGAACATTATACAGTATATGAGAACACAGGGTTAATTACAATTAATGATATCCAATTACTAGAATGGCAGACAGAGCATTATACAGTATATGAGAACACAGGGTTAATTACAATTAATGATATCCAATTACTAGAATGGCAGACAGAGCATTACACAGTATATGAGAACACATGGTTAACTACAATTACTGATGTTCAATTACTAGAATGGCAGACAAAGCATTATACAGTATATGAGAACACAGGGTTAAATGCAATTACTGATTTCCAATTACTAGAATGGCAGACAGAGCACTATACAGTATATGAGAACACAGGGTTAACTACAATTACTGATATCCAATTACTAGAACAGCAGACAGAGCATTATACAGTATATGAGAACACAGGGTTAAATGCAATTACTGATTTCCAATTACTAGAATGGCAGACAGAGCACTATACAGTATATGAGAACACAGGGTTAACTACAATTACTGATATCCAATTACTAGAACAGCAGACAGAGCATTATACAGTATATGAGAACACAGGGTTAACTACAATTACTGATATCCAATTACTAGAACAGCAGACAGAGCATTATACGGTATATGAGAACACAGGGTTAAATGCAATTACTGATTTCCAATTACTAGAATGGCAGACAGAGCACTATACAGTATATGAGAACACAGGATTAACTACAATTACTGATATCCAATTACTAGAACAGCAGACAGAGCATTATACAGTATAGGAGAACACAGGGTTAAATGCAATTACTGATTTCCAATTACTAGAATGGCAGACAGAACATTATACAGTATATGAGAACACAGGGTTAATTACAATTAATGATATCCAATTACTAGAATGGCAGACAACATTGTACAGTATATGAGAACACAGGGTTAATTACAATAATTATATCCAATTACTAGAATGGCAGACAGAGCATTATACAGTATATGAGAACACATGGTTAACTACAATTACTGATGTTCAATTACTAGAATGGCAGACAGAGCATTATACAGTATATGAGAACACATGGTTAACTACAATTACTGATGTCCAATTACTAGAATGGCAGACAGAGCATTACACAGTATATGAAAGCAAAGGGTTAAATGCAATTACTGATAACATATTACTAGAATTGACTGATCATTGATTAAGGGTACTTATGGCTGTATATCCAATTACTGATAATAAATTACTAGGGCTGTCACAGCACAAAGGTTTAACTAAAGTTAACAGATAATAGACCAGTGTTCCAAATTTACAAGTACACATGCACTTAGTTTGACTTGTTGCATCTAATAATTCTGTGATAGATACACTATATACATTTACACAAAATTACAAACTAGGAACAAAATGGTAAATCATGGGTTTAACTTTTAAATTCAAAAAACACAACAAGTAAAAAAAGAAAAAAAAAATTTTAGTTTATGTTCAAACCTTCCATGTATCCACATAATCCACTTCTGAAAACAAGATTTTTCCATTCTCATCTTTCGGATGAAATGCCTCACCTTCCTGAAATGAATGAATAATCTATAGCAGAGTGATGAATAAGAGAAAAAATCAAGCCGGAGCATGATTTTTGTAAGCTGTTGTTTTGTTTGTCTAAAATTATTTCACAACCAATCTTCACATCAAGATCTACAATTAATAATATTACTGTTGCAAATAACACGCGTTTCCTCCCAAAAACCTCTAACTCAAATAATGACTTCCATCTCCCATGTTTCACAAAGTAGAAACATTCAATTCTGAATGCTGAAGGATACAAGTGCTCCAGTTACTTCAGGAATAAAACCAACAACAACAATGCTTGTAATCTAAAACCACAAAAAATTGAAATACTTGACAAAGTCAATATTTGTGTGTATTAAACATCAAATTTGGGCAAACAAATGAAGAAGCAACCAAGTCTGCTATAGAAGGATCTGCTGTTGAACTGAAAAGTTAGGTGCCCCCAACCCATTTCTATTTAAAAACAAAAGGTTCAAGTGGACTTGTTATCACTTACCTGATGTATATCAGCTTGTGAATATATGTCAACAGATTTACTGAACCTGTACTGGGAATGATAAAGTTTGGAGTGGAATATCTTAATTAAAACACCATGTCAATGAGTATATACCGTACTGATATGCAAATTTTATTATTATTAGATATTGCATGAAGCATCTATAATTTTTACTGGTTTTTTTTTTTTTAAACTCTACATTATTGGACTCTACAGGTGCATTCATGCATTTTAAAAAGATTTTGAAACAATGTTTTACAAATCACATATACACTTGAATGAAAGTGAAGCAAAACATCACATGATCAAACACAAACAGAATGCATTCACTTTCAAAAGCAATCTCCTTACACTGTCTATGTACTGATGAGGAAATATAAAGATGATAATGGACAGAAATTTATTATCTTATTAACTTTCTGAATGATGAGATAAATGACGCATTCATACAGTTATTAACCAATCTGTAGGTATAATGCAGAGGCACTAGTCATAAATGTATGTTTGTCTCAGGTACATGTGAGAAAGAGTGAGTGAGAACATTATCAAGATTTTGTATCTTATTTGAATAAACTATATTTTGTATTAATTGTCAAAGTAGTGAAAGGTTTATTTAAAATCACAAATGGTAAAAAAAATCATCATTGGAGGTTCACAAGCAAAAATGTAGAAGACTTGCGCTCATTAAAGACTTGATAACCTTGCACAACAGTAGATCTTCTGTGTTTTCTTTGCAAGTATGTTGACAATAAACAACCAACTTTGGGATATATCTGCAATGTTTATTTTGTTGAATGATCATTTGGCTGATATATACTCACTGACCACAGGCTTCTCAATTGTTTAATTGATCTAAGATAAAAAAAATAACTAGCAAAATAGTATCAAAATTTTGTGTTCATCCACAAAACTGTATAGGGGCCCCAAAATGATGAGTGGTCTAAATCGCTCTCCGTTATGGATCACTGCCATCTCACCTCTGTCATTTGTCAAATGTGGATATGTGAGAAAGCTTGCCAGTAGCTTCTCATGGATCGGTGGTTTCTTCCTCCATCATATATACTGGCCACCATGTATAGCCAATCGTGTGCTGAAAAATGGTGATAAGCCCCAGAACAATAATAAAACTGTATACAGGTTTTGTTCAGAGTCAGTGGAAAGAACAAGTTTGATATGATATATGAATATGTTCATAAGTGATATCAAAACATTTTCTCCCCCCCCCAGCTCAGAACAAAACACAAATGTGGTTTTATATTTATTAAATACACATTATGCTATCTAAATGTTTTCTGCTTTAATGTATGAATAAAATTTGAAACGAACTGGGATATACAAAGTTTGATTCCAACATCTAAAAATATATATGCACAGACATTAAAGAATGCACCCAAGTAGTTCAAATCTGGATGTGTTATATGCAGATAAAATTCCATATGTGTAAATGTTCTGCAGGCATGGAAAGAACAAGTTTGATATGGTGTTGTGGTGCTATATTGGACAACATATTGGCACCATTTTAATTTATTGTGAACCAGACATCATACGAAAACATTCAGTTGATCTGACCAATCCATTCAGGAGTAGTAATAAGATTTTCAAGATGGCACTGTGGTCGCCATACTGGCATCGGATTAATACCATTTCATTTAGAACTAAATAGACAACACAAAAAGTCTTCTGAACAAAACCCCATAACAATATGAATTTTGCTCAGAAGGAGTAGCAATGTTTTCAATATGGCCAATGTGACAACTGTCTTGGACATTAGATCAGCACCATTTTAACTGATGAACAACTAACATCTTATAAGTCCTTTCATGAAAACCCCATGCTGGTATGACCATTCATTTAGAAAGAGGAGTATTTAAAACTTTTTAAGATGATTGCCATGGCAACAATGTTTACTATCAGTTTGTTGCCATTACCAATCAGATCCAACTAGACATCATACAAAGTCTTTTTTTTTGTGAAATGCCCATGTTAGTATGATTTTCAGTTTAGGAAGAGTAACAAGCTTCTCAAAGTGGTTATTGTGGTGGCCATATTGAACACAGATCAGTCCAATTTTAATTTTGGACCAACTAGATATCATTAAGATGTCTTTTAAATTAAATAACCCATACAGATGTTACCATCCATTTCCGACAAGTAGTAATAATAATATTTTCTAGATTGCCACTGTATCAGCCATAGTGAACTTCAGCACCATTTTCAATTAGACCCAACTAGACATCATAAGAAGACTTCTGTGAAATCCCCATGTTAATATGACCTTCCATTAACAAGATTTTCAAGATGACCACTGCTGTGGACATATTGGAGATCCAACTGCACCATCACCAATACAAAAAGAAAAAGATCTTTGAATCATGACAATTTTCCGTGTAATGTTTAATATCTGGTTGTAACTGGGGCAGTTAAATATGATGCCCCAAGTGAGATGGCTCAGTGTAATATAAATGACACCTTTCCCATGCATAAACCTGTTGATTATTATGAATACTTTAAAGCAGCACTGGCAATGGTCACTACCTTAATTTCTGTCGAACATCCACTGATTCAGTATCTGCCATGGATATCTCATTTCTAAGGGGTAAGTGTGGCTGGTTTTTAGCTTATTTTTGTTTTAACTGAGGAGCTTGAGAAAAACAGGCTTGCTTGGATTTTGTGGAAAATAAAGACCTATGTGATGATAAAAAATTTTGAGGTTTAAATGGTCTATACCTTAAAGTTGGTATGCAGTTTGCTCAATTGCATCCAAATCTAGCTGGCTCAGAGTTGATTATATTCAACCCTGTGAGCACTGTTGACAGTGTGTACTAAGATAGGTGTTCTCATTGCTGTGGAAATTCAGTGTTTTATGTTCTTTGCTTTATTTTAGACAGCAATGGTTTTCATTTGGAATTTAAATGTCCATTTATCTGAATATTATATTTCCTTTATAACACTGGGATAAACTTATGCTTTTGAAGAGAAACAGAAAGGTCTTCCTCTCACTGTGAGTCTACAAATCAGCTCTGGTTTCAACGAAGAATAAATGTGAAATTCCAAGTCGTTTCAGTGATCTACAAAATCCACTAACCAAAATGTAAAATTTCTGTTCTATATTGATTTAGCTTTTTTGAATGCAGATGAAATTCTGACATCAGCAATAACCACAGATCAAAGTATTGCATAGAAATGTATCAACTTTTCCTCAACTCATTGCTGATTATACAAGACTCCAATAAAATTATTTCCTCTTGTGCAAATATAAATTAAATCAACATAAAGATGACCGATTATTCTGGTGGCATCTAACTGTAAATCACTCTGGTGTCTTAGTCTTTCCCTGGTGTAGTGGCTGATCAAATGTCAATCAATGTCTACCAGCTTTATCCCCCACCCCACCCCACCCCACTGGAGTTGCATAACACATGCCTGCTGTGTCACAGTGGTAATTTGTTGGCAGCACTGTATGAACCCAAGCAGAGGAAACACTGTCCACCACCCTCCAAATTTAGGGGTCACACAACATTTATGAGGTACAAAGGATAATACCAGCATGTTGTGCACTAATAGTGTTGTAAAAGTGAGATAATTTTATTTGCTTTGAACCAAACTTTTTGTGGTCTGTACTGTACTATCATTTTTTCCTTGGACAGTGCTTACATTGTTGCAATACAAGTTTTATCATGTGCTCAACTAGATCATGTTTAAATATCTGGTTAACCTGAAATGAGGGGCACCATTGAATTTCCATTTTGTATCTTACTGTCATTTAACTTTAATATACACTCATTCTCTACCAGCATTGATAATAATAAATACCTTTGTTTTCAGAATTCCTTTTTCTAAAATCCAGAAAATCATTAGTTGGACTGCAAAATTGCGCATTCACATAAATTTAGTCTTTTTAATCATTCTTTCAATCTGAATGTTATCATTGCCAGAGACATTGTTTCAAAACAGATAGTTCTTAAAAATTTTCATGACTTTTAGCAATCATTAAATCACAATTGCTGGCGAGACATGTATGGACTTCATGTAATGAAAAGTTGAAAGAGTATTTTTCAATTTTTCTGACAAAAAATCCACATTCTACCGGTATCTATGGCCAAAATCCGGATGGGGGGGGAAGAGAGAGGAAAGGACAAAAAATATTAATGGGAAACTCACAACTCCACACTCAATATGTAACCATGATAGATACTTACCCCTCCAACATGGACTCAGCATATAGGGATTAACTGCTCTATCTTCAATACAAGGAGAAATGAAAATCTGTGAGCTGTACTGAAGGTAAACAAATATCAATGTGATCACAGTTATGAGAAGCATCCATGTATTTTAGAGGTGATCTTGCATCTAACTGACTGAGCTGCTGAACCCTCTTGGGTGATGGACTGAGTTACGGGTGCATGTATGCACTGACACACATGTATTGCCCAAGTGATCAATATTGATTGACTTTATGGGTATGCCTGATAATAAAACTCCATTAAAAAAGTTTGCAAATTCTTAACAACTAATCTCATCCATATAAAAAAAAAACTGAAAAAGGCACCTATAATTCTAACATACCAAAATCACAAAACTGCCATTAATTTCTGTTCACAAGAATAATCTTTACTACGTTACAGTGATTAGGAAGAACTCTTTACACCAAGGGCATTAAATTACTATATAATAGTTATTCGGAAGAACTGTTCACACTATGAACCTTTGGAGTGATTAGGAAGAACTCTTCACACCAAGGGCATTAAATTACTATATAATAGTTATTCGGAAGAACTGTTCACACTATGAACCTTTGGAGTGATTAGGAAGAGCTGTTCAAATTATGGGCCTTTGGAGTGATTAGGAAGAGCTGTTCAAATTATGGGCCTTTGGAGTGATTAGGAAGAGCTGTTCAAATTATGGGCCTTTAGAGTGATTAGAAAGAACTGTTCAAATTATGGGCCTTTGAAGTGATTAGGAAGAACTGTTCAAATTATGGGCCTTTGGAGTGATTAGGAAGAACTGTTCAAATTATGGGCCTTTGGAGTGATTAGGAAGAACTGTTCAAATTATGGGCCTTTGGAGTGATTAGGAAGAACTGTTCAAATTATGGGCCTTTGGAGTGATTAGGAAGAACTGTTCAAATTATGGGCCTTTGGAGTGATTAGGAAGAGCTGTTCAAATTATGGGCCTTTGGAGTGATTAGGAAGAGCTGTTCAAATTATGGGCCTTTGGAGTGATTAGGAAGAACTGTTCAAATTATGGGCCTTTGATTACTACACTGGAGTGATTAAGGAAGAACTGTTCACAGTATTGGCCATTGATTATGACATTAGAGTGATAATGAAGAGATGTTCATATATGGGCCTTTGATTACTACACAAAAGGAATTAAGACATACTATGGACCTTTGAAAGTTACACTAAAGTAATTAAGAAGAATTGTTCATATTATAGACCTTAAATTACCACATTGGAGTGATTAGGAAGAACTGCTCATAATATGGGCCTTAAATTATTATATTGGAATGATTATGAACTATTGTTCACATGGGCCTGTGATTAAACATTGGAGTTATTAGGAAGAAATGTTTACAATAAGAGCCTTTTTAGGTATTAAAAATAGATCTAATTTTTACAGATTATTATGTCATTTATATGTCATTTGTCATTTTTAATACATTAGTTTTTTAAAGTCTGTCATCATGTCCTAAGATTATTTGCTTCCTAATTACTGCCGATGTACTATCCAAACCCATGCATTTTTATGCTTCCCTAACTATAACAGTCTACATCTGCTGCCTGATGTAAGCAAAATCAGAAAATAAAATATTGTGAAAAAGCATATTGGCCTTAATTTATGCCATTTAACTGTACCTTTAATCCCATAGGCCAGTGAATTAGGTACATATCTAGATATTTAAGGCCTAGATCATCCATGGATTTCTTCAGGCTTGCCCTCACCAGGTCTGGTCTGTGGCAGGTGTTCCAGAGCTGAAATGGCAAGTGACTAGGAGTGAAACAATTCACTGATGCACTGATAATCTGGCCACTTATTTATACATCCTGACAAAAAAAAGTGAGAAATGATACAAAATAATACTTAAATAAATTATTCTTAATCTCTAATGGCCATGAATGATTTTTAGTTGTCTGCATATTTATTCTTTATGTGTATTGAATTATAATGTAATGAGTGAATCATGATACATAATAATAATATCATGATACATAATAATATCATGATGCATAATAATAATATCATGATACATAATAATAATATCATGATACATAATAATATCATGATACATAATAATAATACATGATACATAATAATAATATCATGATACATAATAATAATATCATGATACATAATAATAATATCATGATACATAATAATAATATCATGATACATAATAATAATACATGGCATAGGTGTATGTATCATCTCCACCACACAAGTAACTTTTTTTAAATGCTTTCAAACTTCAATATATCATTGATAGGAAAACTTTGAAAATACCACATCATTTTTTTGTAGCCTCTAATTTTTGGTATCTCTTCAACCCATGAAAATCACAAGAATTTTTTAACCTTTTGTGTCAAGACAAATTTGTATTTTTCCTAATACTTTACAAATACAGCTCTCCCTTGGAATGCTGCAGCAGTTGGGATCCAAAACTGCTGACTGCATTATGTACCAAACTGTAAAACGATAAACAGAACTGATGAATCAATGTATATGTGTCTCAGTGGGGTGCTGACTATGTATATGTGTGCCTGGGTAGGGTGTGAGGATAAGTTTAGGTAGAGGGGTTATAATCCATGTATGTGTGTCTGGTTGAGGTGCACAGAATGTGTGTGTGTCTTTGTAAGGAAGGTGGACTCCATAAGCATGGGGTGGTTAGAATTCATGTGCGTTTATGCCTGAATGGAAATTGTAGAATCAATATATGTATGGGTGGGTAAGGTAGAATCTGTGTATATGTGTCAACATGGGGTGGAATGGGTAGAATCAGTGTTTGTATGTCTGGGCGGGATGTGTAGAACCTACTGTGTGTGTCTATGTAGGGTGGATAGAGTCTGTACGTGTGACTGGGTGGAGTGTGTATAATCCATGTGTTAGGGTGGGGAGGGTAGAATCCATGTGTATCTCAGGTGGAGTGGATAGAATATGCAAAACATCCGATAAATATACAGTAATCATTTTAATTTTTGCAAATTAAACATTTTTCACTTTACAGTATTTGTGCATTTAATTTGTTTCACATAACATTTTAAAAAGGAAATAAATTACGACGATACAAAGCTTCATGTTGTTTTCATACAACCCTTACTGTCAATGGCTTAACAAGAAATTTTCTGTGCACCATACCCACTTTAAACTTTTTTTTTTCTGTGGCCACCTCACACTAACCAAGAAACCCTTGAAGTGACTGATGCTTTACTGGGCAAAAAGAATTACAGGAATTTTAGATATGACTATTTCTTCCTTTTAACTTCAGAGTGTTAAAATCTGCTCTGATATTCTTCAGCGATAACAAAATATAAAAATTAGATGTTATTGTGGAAACAATGAATGTCAGCCAGGCACCAAACACTTTTACTAAGGACAAAAGGAGACATTATTGTATGTGTTATGAATTTTAACTTGTATTTGTTAGTTTTTCTCTACATTATTATAAGTTATGTATAACTGTATCTTGGACTCCTCATATTGTCCAAAACCAGGTTCACTGTGTACCTTAGAGACAATGATGTTGCTTTATTTTGTAAACAAATAATATATAGTTAATATTTCTCTATGAGTGTAGGTTAAATATTAGGACTATTATCAATAAAGGTAAACATGTTTAAATAGGTTTTGGACTAGGACATTAGAATCCACCCATAAAATAATCTAGCCTACCTGAAGTTTACCACATTCTTTATTATAATTTTAGTTCTAGACTTTGTCGTTCACTTTTCTAGAATGGAAAATTGCATTCAGTGGCAGAATATATTCAGAAAATGGTAACTGTCACCAAAGTCAAGCAAAGAGTTTTATAATCTGATTAATTTGAGAAATTTCTGCAATAACATTAGAAACAGAATTTTTTGTGTTGTGTTCAGTTTTTGATTTGGGTAGAATTTTTTTATTCCAGTTATAATTCTCTGGAATTACAAAGTACTCAATAATATTCTTGGAAGGAAGCATTAACTTGGAATTATAGTGATTTCAAATAAGAACATCTTGGATTATATTATTGTGATTCATCAAAGGATACATCACAGTCCACTAGAGGCACATAAACAATTCAGAGTTGAAGCTTTTTATGAAATACAACTGGAATTTAATTTGAACGTTATTCATTAGATTGGTGAAAGAACTTTTTGGATTATTTAGAATTCAATTTGCATTTCTGCACGTTCTTTAAATTTTTACTTTGTATTCTAGGGAGAAAAATTATTTGTTGAATTTTACAAAACTTTTGGCTTTTTTCTATTACTTAGTTTAAGACAATAGATTCATAATAATAAGTTATTTGGTCAAAACTCTATGTCATAATGATCAACCATTTTGGGGGAGTAGTGTCAGAAAGACAGCTATACTAGGTTTACAACTGGCAACATCTTCATTTAGACCAACCATACATTTTAATATGTCTTCTAGTGAAAAACCCATTTAGTATGACTACTCATTCAAGCAGAATGGTGATAACAAAGATTTTAAACATAGGAGCTGTGGTGGCCATATTAGATAAGTGAGCAGCACCATTTTCACATATGACCAACTGGACGAAAGGAAGAATTTGTGTGCAAAATTTGATAGCAATGACCAAAGTAAGAGTAGCAATAAAATACTTTTGGGCAGGTGGACATTTCCCCAAACACAATGTCAAGAAAGCTGTGAGATATTAGGTGTAATAAGATGTGGTCTAGACTTCTAAGTCTTATTAAATCATCAAATAGAAAAAGTCTTCTAAACTTTTAATATTCACAGCAATAGATCTGTGAGTGTTATCAATGATTATATAGCTCACCTCTACTTTCATTTGTCTCCAGTAAGCCACTGTATACATTAAAGTGATATTATCTCCTTTTCAAAACTAAAGAGAGCACTTGACTTTATTAATACAAAAGGTTGTTATGGGAAAAGTTTGTGATGTTTATATTTCATTGTTGGTACAACAAAATATTGGTTATAATGTGGTTAAGGAATGCATCTATGGGGTTGAGAGCTAGTACCTGGGACATACAGACAAAAGTTTAAGTTTAAATACTGTAGCAAAGAAACAGGGCAAATTCATGCCAAATTTACTAGCAAATATGAACTAAACATCAAATTTACAAGAAAAAAAAGAACAACTATCTGAAAGATGGTGTTCAGCCAAGAAGATTATGATAATTTCAGACAGCTCATATTAATTGAGTTCAAGATTTGCATCTACTGTAATGTCAAGATCTACAATGACAAGTAAAAGGTGGAAACTTTGGAAAATGCTGCTTGTGCAGCTGATTGTTCCTTGGCTCACAAAGTTTTATTTGTTAACTCGTCTTCCTCTCTGAAGTTTTTTTGTAAAAAATGATCTGTCTCATATGAGTACTTCCAAAACTCACTCTGGTACAACTTTCAATAATCAAACTTCATAAGAATAATCAGAAATCCTTATCTCAAACCTAAATGAACTTATTGTAAGAAGAAATGGTATGTTATTTCTGACTGAAACAGGTTGAAAATTAAGTAAAAAAAAATTAAGACAGGACTATTCCAAATCCTTTACTTCACTGAGTCAAGATCACATATTGCTACTGAAAACAATGCATTGGTTGGTTTAAGCAAATACCTATCTGATTTTATTATGGAGAATTATGAACCATGATGTCAAATGGTTCTACATCACTTATTGGTGATTCTACCAAACTGCCTATCAATATTAAAATATTAAGGAACATGGAAGCTTCTCTGAATCTTTTTGTTATTGGCTTTTTTTATAAAAGTTCCTCCAGTGAAAGCATTTTTGTATTCAGGAAGTGGAATGTGACTTTGTTGATGCTCCTCTCCATTAGATGTAGTCTCTTGACTGTCTGAACAATATGTTTACTTTAAGTTCAAGACCTGACCCTGTATACCAGTGAATTTTTCTTTTAGAAATGATCAGTTTTCTAGAACAATCTTTTGCATCATTGGTCAATTGACAGTCTGTATAAAGAGGGGATTTTGGTAAACAATTATTCATTTCTGTTTCATATCAATCGTTAGAAATCTGTGATCTGAGTTTGTAGTTGTGTTCAGATATAATTCAAGAAGAGTTATTTCTTTAAATTATTCACTTGAATTACAAAGTGCTTATTCACTTTTTGAACTTAAACACTACCTTTGGATTACACAGTACTACTTCAAACATATTCTGGATTATATTTTGATACATCAAGACACTCAAGACTATTGAAATCCATTCAGACTTTTGAACTTGTAATAGGGCATTCAAGATTATCTGGGATTTAATTCACAGCATTGTAAGTTCCTCTTACATTTTCACTTTGTAAAGAGAAATAAGTTGTTTGTTGAATTTGATAGAAGAGTGTTGTATTCAACACAACACATCCACAAATTCTGCATGTGTAACAGAGTTGCATGAAATGTTTGTCTAAAGTCATTGCAGTATGAAATACATGTAATATTGACTTACTGATTGTTTAAACATATTGCATTTACCAACTGGCATCTAGATAAGTTGTATTCAACTGCACACATCCACAAATTTTGCATTTGTAACTGAGTTAAATGTACAGTTTATCTGAATGATTGCAATATGAAATACATGTAATATTGACTTACTTGTTTAAACTTGTTACATTTACCAATTGGCATCAACATGCATATCTCCAATTGCCAAATGTGCAGGAGAAACTAATCTAACTGCTAAACTTAACCAATGTATGATCAATGGATGGATGGACAATAAAGTGTAACTTTACTGCCCCTTCCACAAAATTTTGCATGGCTTTAAAATGACCAGCATGACAACTGCTTACAATGGCAAATGATTATCATTAATGTACAACCTATTTAGGCTTCACAATTTGACAATGACAGTTGCAAATAGACACTGGCAGTTGTAAATGAACACTGAATCAGCTGAAGCATGAAAATAAATGGTTGACAAAATTAAAATTATGTCCCTTTGTTTGCAGTGATCTATACCTTACTGGTGATAAACAGATCTTCCCTCTTAATAACTCCCTCTACAATCAGCTGCTTGATGGCATGACCTACTGCTCTCTCATTCCTGTAGATAGCAGCACAATCAAGGTGCCTATAACCTGATTTGATGGCTGCTCTCACTGCTCGTATTACATCATCTTCACTCTGAAATTTAAAGACTATCTGTCATAATGTGCACATTTACTTGTTTTTAGTTCCATGGTAATAAACAGTACTGAACAAATATAAAGTCTTCAAATGTTGATTACAAATGTGTTCAGAAGATGAATGCCAGGCTATTCCATTGGATGACTTAGAAAACTTCATGTGTACAAGAAACTGACCAAAAAGCAATCTTAATAAAAAATGCTGAAGCATAAAATACAAGTCAGTGTCCTATTTTTGGGAGTGTGGTTTTATGCTCACTATGATGCATACTGGTAAACATACAATATATTGACTGATTCTATGGGTGGCAGCATACTCCATAACACAAACCGAAAAGGATGCATGCCTCTGTAACCAAGAATACTTAAGAACCAAATGAAATAAAAATCTTAACCCAGAAAAGCATGAAAATTAAATCAGGGTGAACCTATGTTTGGCAAAAATTACCAGCTGTTGTACTCATCATGCTTTGTCTACATACAAAGGAGGTTACATTGTCTCAAAATACTGACCTAAAAGCAATACTTAAGTGATGTCACAAAAAACATTTAGGTCAAGGTGAGCAATTTCTGGTGAAATGGTGTTGTACTCATCAAGATGCATCTACAAACAAAGCTTTTAGACTGAAGCTTAAAGTGTTTAAAAACTGGCCTAAACATCAAACCTGACTAACAGGGTACCTTTTACTGGAGATTACTCATCACTTGGTCCCAATGACTTGGACCAGTGAACAAGATATACAGTTTTGAACTAAATTTATTATGTAGAAACCATTATTCTGCTAAGCCTATTTTCCTTTCCACAATGAACTTTTCAAAAAGCATCTTCCATACCTTGACATGCAACCCCTCCTCAAATTTTTATCAAGGTATTCACTCTAGAACTAAACATACTATGCAAAAAAAGTAAACATTTTCTTCTTTTAATCAAAGTGACCTTGACATTTGACCTAATGCTCCCAAATCAAAAATTGCCTTTCTTACCCAATCAACAAGTGAACCATACATTTTGGTTACAGTACATTGTTAGGCACTAAACCTTTTGTACATAACATTTTCTTTTCATTGTCCTTTTGGCCACAAAACCTAGGCTTCTTCTTTACCCCAAAATTATGTGATCCACAGTTTGATTAAATTCTGAAATGTTGCCCAAGATTGACAAACTTCATTTTTACCTCCAGTGTACGCCATCCACAAAGTGTGCTTCAGACATGTGACATATGACTAAAGTGACTGGTATCATATAGAAACCAGTCACAATGACCTTGACTACTGATGACAAAATTAGACCGCCCAAAATATGTTTTCTATTGCACTTGTTATAAAATCAGGGTAGGTAGGCAGGGTGTTTTTTTTAAACTGCCAGAAAAATGTGCTATGGTTGGCAATAAAAAACAGGGACAGTTGACCAACCAGAAGTACCCATTTTTTTGTGTGCCTTAGAGCTTCTATAAAACTTTTTTTCAAATATACCTGGTAATACTTTGTATTTTGGGGTCCCAAGCTATACAAGCATGTAAAGCAGATCTAATTAAAACTCTGAATACTAATTCTTTCACATGACAAATTAGGTCTTGATAGGTCAAAAGATCAATTTGTCTCAGAGTATATTCAATGTATGTGAAGGTTCCATTTAGCTCAATAGTAACTGTAAATAATTTTTTTGGCTGAATTTTCAAACAAATTACTTAAAATAAATTTCACATACTCATTTTATGAGATTTTTTTCTTCTTGTTATTTTCATAGTATTGCATACTCCATTAATGTGCCCATCTAAATCAGACTTCAGATATAAACAAGAAAAAAATTCAGCTCTACATCTAGGATTTTATTCTGTCCCATGATGCATCTGATCATGGTATTTATCTTAAAACCTGGCTGGGATAGGTGTATCTAGGCAGTGCAAAACATGTCTATAACATGTCAAAACATGTCAATAACCCAAACAAAAACTAAATGAAAGTTATCAGCTCATTTGTTTCTATTGAAGTCAAGGAACTGAAAATTTCAAGTACAGCTAGCAGTCTTATATATAACACAAAATACACCCATCAATTATACACCAAAACAAAGGAAAATGAACAGTTGTTTTAAGAATACCAAAGATATACAAGGTCTTGTTCTAAATAAACAATATAACCAGTGAGGGAAACCTGGAAAATGATTTTTTTTTCTTTAAAAATCAAACCCTATTCAAAATGCAGAACTGTAAAGTGAAACCTGCTGAGAAACCATTGCTGCATGACTCCTGTATGTTAAAAACATTAATGAGACAGATTTTTTTAAAACATTCAATGTGATACTGCTATCTGAATTGCAGATATGTTGCTGTTAATTCTTTTTCTTATGTAAAAATCATAACCTGATTATTGTGTTTGAGAAATGATTTCTTTTTAAGCTGTTAATGATGATTAACATCAGTATTTTTATTTGATTATAGAAATGCCTGCCTCTTCAAGCAAATACATACTACAGCTGTACTGTCAAAAATACCCACTTGCTTTTCCATCCAAAATATACATATTTTAGACAGACATACAGCAGATGGTAGCAAATAAATAGGTAGCCATTAAGCACAACTATTTCACTCAGTAGTCTAACCTAGGGTATACAAAAATGTTTTGATATACAATATATACAAATTATTTGTAGATATACCTTAGCTGAAAAATATCTCAGGTGAGCATTTATATCTGTTCTTTTGCTTGAACTGTCTTTAATAACAGCAGAAGGTAGGTTAACATTAACAAGTGATAAGTGCCACAATGACCTTTAAAACAAAACAAACAAATAACATTGATGGCCAAGTTGGAAATGCAAGTAGAAATTTAGCTGCCATCAAGCTGATAATTAAATAGCTGGTCAACATTAACAAGTGCCACAATACGCCTTTAAAACAAAACAAAAGAAAATTGATGGCCCAGTTAAGAAATGTAGGCAGCAATTTAGCTGGCAGCTAGCTGATAATGGAAAGGCTGCCAATCATATATTGTATGTTTAATTATTTAAAGCTTCCATGTCCTATTTGAAAATGAAACAAAATTTTTTTAACCTCTAACTGCAGTCTGAAACCACTGATTCTTATTTTTTTAACATATAGGCCTTATCTGACAAGTATAAACAAATATTTTTACATATTCCCATTCATATTGCCGTTAGGTCAAAGTGTACAGCACTTTATTGTTTTCTTTACCAGTTAACTCTTATCAACAAATACCATATATACATACATATAAGTCGAGTGGAAACTGCAAACAACCAAGATCAATATCTGGCATAGCATAATGTGCCTACAGATCAGGATCTATGTTGTTTTCTCCACTAATTACTCCAAACTTTCATAACCAAATCTGCAGGTATATTATGTAATGGCAAATCTGGGTCAGTGCAATTTGCAGTTGGTCTCATAAGCAAATATATAAGGTGTACTGTACCTGTCCTATAACTTGTTGTGATGAATGAAGTCCCACAAATGGGTATACTTGACCTATCATGTCTGTAAGAGCTCTGAATAAACTGGCAAGATACTTAAGTTCTGAGGAATTATCACTACAGTCTGAAACTACTGGGTTGTATGTATTAGTATTTCAAGTGGAAAGGTTTCAAATTTACCTCAAACCTTCATGATATTGAGCTATTTTACTGAAACTAAGAAAATTTTATTTTGGAAAGATTTATAGTTCATTTCTGGTACTTGAGCTATGGATATTAGTGTAAAAAGGTAATTAATTATTTATGTATGTATCTGTTTAAATAGCTCTGTTTTTGCATACCAGTCATGAATGAATGGTAACAGTTGTCTTCAACAAGGCAAACTGCAGTAACAACAATTTCAAAGAGAAGTCAATTTTTTAAATACACTTCCAGGCCTTTAATTATTATAAATATAAAACAGGAAGCTGTTTAATAAGCCTACTGGAAAACATTTAACATCAAGATGCTTGTAAAATTATTAGTGTTGAAGTAAATACCACTGGAAAGCATGGCAGTATTAAAAATTACTGTGTTTTGTTACACAAGACCATCTGCTGAAATACCTAAAAAAACCCAGTGAGAAATGTTCAGATTTGCAAGTAAGTTAACATTCAAAAAATTCCAAATAGTTCATAGTTATTTCTTAATTAGAATCATCAAGATTAACATGTTTTAATATATACAGCTGTTCTCTGTACCTAAATCGAAATTTTAGCAAAATACTCATGTAAATTTTTTTCAATTTTTTTTTCTTTTTCACCTGGGCCTATTCCCACTCAACCAAGAAAAATCCATGGTATATGCAATGAGAAAAGTCACAAAGGCCCTGGGTATCCTTGCTTACCATTTATCTCCTTCTGTACATCATACATGTACCATATAATATCACTATATGAGTTTTTGATATTCTGTCAGCAATTATACTCAGAGCCAGATTAAGGTTCTTGGAGGGGGGTACCTTAAAATTGGGGGAGAAGACTTACAGACCTACAAATACACTAGTCCAACAAGTAGGTCTCTGCTTTTTTTTTTCTTGTTTGAAAAAAAAAAGCAGAGACTTACTTGTTTGTCTACAAATACACCTACTTGAACTAAAATACACCATGCAAGCAGTCATTAAACTGTCCTTTATACAAGAAATTATAGCTATATTCATCTAAGTAGCAGATGGATAGACTTATATATGGTATATTTATACAGTTTAATTTTACTCACAACAAAGGTATGGTGGCAATGAACATGCCCCTTGTACCTCCCAGTGGCGTCACTTAGGGGTGGGGGTGGACAGCACCAGGTGACACCATCAGAGGGGTTGACAGCAAAATTAGTGTCAAATACATTTTTGAATTTGTATGCAGGAATTGTGTACATGGGGGTGACATCATGAGTTCCTGCACATTACTGTCATGAAAGTTTTAAATTTTTGTGCAGGAAAGAGATCCAGGGGGGTTGGGACGACGCAATGCGTTGCATCACTGGGGGACACCAACCCAAATGACGCCACTGAACCCTACCTCCTCCCACCACACACCTTAATCCTGCCTGTGTGGGTGGGTGGGGCGGGGCGGGGCGGAGATGTGAAAACAGCATACTACGCTACCAACCAATTATGTTCAGGAAAGTAAAAGAGATTATTGCCATGATTACCACGCTATTATTCACGTACACGTAGTGCTAATATTACTACCCTTAGTCCTACCTTGTCGACTCAACCACAACAAAGCTACGACATCGTAGCTAACGTACACGCTGAACAACTTTTCTCAAACAAAAATGATCGTGCATTGTACCTCTTTTGGAGCATATGTCCCCAGGCCCAAGGCTGGCAATTTCTGGCCACTTCGTAACCTGATAATAGATCTGTCACGATCACTCATTTCAGGAAACAGTAAGTCTCTCTGCTCTGGTCTCAATCAACTATCGGCGGTTAGCTTTGTATACAGAAGTCGGTCAGTCTACATGAATCCCGATTTAAGATTGGATGTCAGGTGACAAGTTAAACCGAATTAAATGTGCGGATACTTTCAAATATTCTTAAAATAGCAGGAGATAAATTATGCACTTGAAGCGATTTGCTGACAGTGCAGCGAATGCTTCCTAACTTCGACTTTTCAGATCAAGTTATCATCTGCTCAACGAGTGAAGGGTATCCTTGACCCTACTCATTCGGAAGTACTCAGTCTTTTTACTTATCCTGCTAATAGCAGGTGTTACTTTTCCCTATGCGAACTATCGTTATATATTTATATCAAATACGTGTAATGTACGTGTTTCATCGAGAAGCACTATAATCCACATCGTAGGGGACTTTCAGTATTTATTTTAAGACCCCCACCCCCACAAAAAGCAACAAACCTAAAGTCAAGTAGACACAGCAAACTGTTTTTCAAAACACAATTATGAATCTATATATACTAATGACCAAGTGGGAATATTCATAAAATAATCTTTGCTACATTTTACATAAAGATGTAATCCAGCAATTAACTTTTTCTCTCTAGATGGCAGTACAGATGCAACAAGTTAAATCAGTTTTCACTTGGAAGATGTATTGACCACCCCCCCCACACACACACACACACACCCTCCCCCCCCACACACACACACACGCCCGCGCGCAGACATACCTAGATATTATAAATTGTGATAAAATTCTTTGTCATCAGAGATATCCGGAGAATTATTCTTGTTATTGGTTGGTTGTTGGCTCAAATATGTAATGGTCAGATATTAATTTTTACTGATGTAGGCCAAATTATGTTTAGAGGTGAAATCGGCGGTGAAGAGTGGAACGAGCAAGTGCCCTCCTCCCACAGGATAATACCGTTAAGGTGATTTCATGTAGTCAAACATTTCGTCGTGCTTTATTGATAAAACTGCAGACTCCTGTGCCTCCTCCCTCCTCATCGCCTATGAGCGGGCATCCACGTTTGTCATTAGTAATTACCCAGTACCCACATGGATGAAATTAGTCTGGTTAGGATGAAATTACATTTTTATTAATACTCTTTTAAAGACACGTGTTTGTAACTAATTGTGTTTTTCTTTTCTTTTTTTTTTGGTACATTCAATGTACCTCAAGCATTGTCTCACCTCTTAGGCCACCGTATTAACATTTCCAGCCAGTTCTTGTTACTATTGCTTTGAAGGCTTTTCTTATATAATGATGCTTAGGCAAACGGCTTTTTTTTTTTTTACATGTATGCGTCGTTACAGCGAATATACTAACAGTTAACTATATTATATGACTGGACTTGAAAATCAAGCCATTCCTTAGATAAAAGTGGGCTTTATGTGTAGTTTAGTGGCATTGCATTTTCACAGTGAATGAGATGGATGAATGAAAACTCAGAAAGTACAAACAGAATATATTCTCATAATAGTATACTTATCTTATCAGTGTATATTTAAATCCATTAAAAAGTACATTTATTCCAAATCAAAATTTATCAGGTCAATTGAATATGAGAGAGAGAGAGAGAGAGAGAGAGAGAGAGAGAGAGAGAGAGAGAGAGAGAGAGAGAGAGAGAGAGAGAGAGAGGCTTTTGATAGGTAAAATATATTAAAGTAGAAACAAGTAGAAAAGTGTAAAAATGCAAATAAGTTGTCAGTTCAAATCACATATCAAGAAATGAACACAAGATGAAATAAACATTCATTGGCATAGAGACAGACAAAAAAATACATAACGAACATCTCATATCAAGTCAGACATATTAAAACCCCATATCCTGTTTTTTCTACGACTTTCAAACTACATGAATTAAAAATTTTGAGCCAATTAGAATTAAATTAAATTGGTTATTTGAAAGCTTTCCGAGTTAGTAATGAATTTGACCTTGACCTTAACTCGTTGTGTAAGCCTGCCATTTTGGTGATGCTTTTGACCTTGACCTTGACTCGTCTTCTAAGCCTTCTGAGTTAGTAATGGTTTTGAATCAAACCATAACGCATTATATCTTCTTTGCATATAATTTATTCCATTTTACCGTTTTCTGTGGCAATATCAGCCTCATTGACTGGATTCATCGAACGTGCAAACATCAACAAACCAAGAAATGTACTATTTTCATAGAAACTAAGGACATTTCTGTTGTTTTAAAGTATGGTAAATATATAATTTTAAACAGCACCTTGTCCTTTAGCATTTGGAGAAAAGCATCATTAATCTCCAGACGTATTACTGCATTTATTTGGAGTTTTATCTGTTACTGATAGTTCATCTCCAGACGCTGTATTTTACATATTTTGAGAACAGTATTGCTAATCTATAGACGTTTTGCTGTATACATTTTGAGGACAATATACTTAATCTTCTGACTTTTTACTGCATACATTTTGAGGACATATAGTTAATCTCCAGACATTTTACTGTATACATTTTGAGGACAGTATAATTAATTCCCAGACGTTTTACTTTATGCATTTTGAAGACAGTATAGTTAATTTCCAGATGTTTTACTGCATACATTTTGAGGACAGTATAGTTAATCTCCAGATGCTTTATTCTATACATTTTAGATTTCTGTCTGTTTACTATGACTGATAATGATGTCTGAAGTGCAGATTTATCAAGTTCTTCATGCCCACGGTAAGCTTGGGAATTTGAAGATGTACGATTGATGTGACCTAGTTTAGCTTTAATTCGTGTATAATCCCCACGGTATGCCAAGAGTGAAAGGTATGTAACCAAATCCTTTAACATAGGGCCTACCGCCACAGTAAATGGCCAAACTCTCATGTCAGTCGACAAGTTTCAATAGCTTCACAGCACATTTTCACTTGCATTCCAAATCCATGATGAAATCAAAGCCAGAATTGCTAAAGCAAGTGCGGCTTTTGGCAGACTACGCGTAGTTGTGTAGGAGTACAGATGTACCAGCCTGCAAAAAAATAAAATAAAAACTAACCTCGAACCTACAATGTGATTGTTGTCGCAGATCCTGCTGTCATCTTCGCTAGCCAAGGTTGCGATATGATGACCCTATCTATACCTTGGCGAAAGGATCATATATTTCTGTGCGTCGGATCTGTGAATTTCATTGGATCCGGTGGCAAGCCACCACATTCAATCAAAATTAAGTTGTTCAGATTTGAACGCTGTTCCTGCCTGATCGAGACAGGGGATCACACAAATTGAATGGAGTCGTAAATAAGCAATTCTCCGGTGCTGATCCGTGTTTGTACAAATACCTTTCACTCAAATACACCTTTAATGGCTTCCATCTGATGAGGAGTCATACGTTCCACGTTAAATTTTCAAGATAACCTTTTTAAGTCAATTGCCTCCACCATTTTTGGCCGATGTATAATGCACCGCTGTTACATGCTATTGTTTAGTTGGCATTACATACTAAGGAATGCAACTCACGAAATCCAATATATGTCTCTAGGACAAAGCACTAGAATATCTGTTTGATCCGCCAATGTGTAGATAGGGTTATTGTATCGGAGCCTTGGCTAGTGAAGTGTACGCTTGAGAAACCTGGATTGTGTATAGATCCGTACAAATAAACTTAATCATTTTCACTTGGGCTGCCCGAGAAAACTGACGAGGATAAGATAGCAGGACAAGGTCCCAGACACTGATACTGAGGTTCTCACACGGGCTTGGATTCCAAGTACCCACATCCCGTTGATAAAATCACACTTGAGATAAGCTGGCCACGTCATAAGGACGTCAGAATATAGACTACCAAAGAAGATCTTCTACGGCGAGATGAACGAGGGAAAGTGATTTAAATATACTTAGAAGAAACATTTCAAAGATTTCTCAAGTCATCCCTGAAAGATTTTAGAAATGACTATGAGTCATGGGAACATCTCACTCAGATTCGCTCGTCCATGCTGGGGCTAGAGATTTGGACTGAAAAGAGTTGCAAAGGCAGTGCAGGAGCGCGATCAGCGGAAAATTCAGAACTGCAACATGGCCTCTAATTTTCAAGCAAACTCGTGTGACATTTCCAGTCAAGTGTGCCACCGACTTTTCAGAGCACAAATTGGTTGATCAGCCATTCAGGTATTCAAAGAAACAAAACCAGTTAGGAATGACATGGTCATCTTCGAACTTAAAGGACAAACGAAACCTAGTCCCACCCCCACCCCAACAACAAAGCATAAATGTTTGAAGTCGCAGTAACTGTCCACTGAAATGTACGAATCAAGGCAAATAATAGACAATTCTTTTGGAAGCGTGTGACACCTCAGCTAGAGTACTTCAACCGCCGGACAATTTATAGGGGAGATAAATAAAATTGTGTTGATTAAAAATATACATTCGAGTTACGTCCTTTACAGTTCGTTTCATTTGACATCCCAATTCATTGCTTTCATATTTCGCAAATCATATGGTCCATAAGCTTATAGATTCCTATAATATATAGTATCATAAATAAAGGAAATGAAAGATCACTGCTCACCGAGCTCAAGTCGGTTTTAAAGTCTGTTGCGTGGATATATAAACACTCACAGGTCGGTGGAAATGGTGCGAAAAATCAATACCTGACGTAATCAAAATAACTGAGTTCAGGCAAACAGTTCGTGTATTGACTGACACTCCACCCTCAAACATCAGAACATTTAAATCAACCCTGAGCTCACACTTCTCGCCATCACCGAATGACTCTGACAAGTCAGCAACAGCTACAATTCGCCATGCTATTTTTTTGTGTGGAAAATCTTCTCGTTGACACTTTATGTATCTGGGCTATTTGTAGGATGATTAATTGTTTTTCTTTTTTATATCATATAACATTGAATCATTTTCATAATGATGCCATTTTCCGTGCTTGAAAACTCAGAAAGTTTTAGAGAAAACGTTTTTTTTTTATATGTTACTTATTTTTGAGGTGTCATTTTTCTTCAGCATCCACCCTTTTCATAATTTAATCGTTGAATCGGCTCGTTTTTTGGTAATGAAAAAAGTTTGAAGGTTGACCACAAATTAAGAACAAAATTGAATAATACTGTAACATGGTATATACAAAACAAGAGCGAACGTATTCTTGCAAACGACAGAGAAGTTCCGAACAGCACACATACCCACCCATTAGTTACTTATGAAAATAGTAAGAAATTTAGTGCATATATATGTCTTTCATCATTTGAAATATATGCAATTCAGGTTATAAACATACGTTTCTTTCAGCACTTGATATATTCATAAAATCATCAAAAATTTTTAAGATATATATGGAAGTAAAACTTAAAGACAATGTGTAATTATAAAAATATAAATATTTTTACATTTTTGTC
The DNA here is from genome assembly GCA_016746295.1 of Potamilus streckersoni. NCBI lineage: Eukaryota > Metazoa > Mollusca > Bivalvia > Unionida > Unionidae > Potamilus > Potamilus streckersoni. The sequence goes on along the minus strand of JAEAOA010001725.1, from coordinate 2,142,119 downwards.
CTTGTTCAGCCTGTTAAATACCAATTATGTAGCACAGGCATTGAACGTAAACACTAAATACCATGCCATGCATTTTCACCAATCACATCAAGCTATTCTTCTTTTAAGGCATGGATTATTGGTATACAGGAAAGTGTTTATAAATATTCCAATTAGGCCACTTAACCACTTTGTCATTGTAGTGAAATGAAACAAACTTTGTACGATTTGAGGCAAAAAGAGAAGTATAGACTGCTAATTTCGGGGAAAAAAAATATATGTATTTTTATTTGTCCTCTATTACATGTTTGTTAAACGTTAGTTCCTACCACTATCGCATTAAAAACGATGTATATCATACAAGATATAATGTATCGTTTTTACACGAGTACTTTAGGATTACTTTTCAAAAATATGATAAAAGACAAAAAACAATTGTCCTTGAAAAAAAAGGGTTGGGCTTATATGTGATAAATAAAAATATAAAATGAAGGGTTCACAAAAAAACAATGCAGTGTTAAGAAATATCCCAAGACTTAAGAACATACTCTTAAAGAATATCAATCAAATAAAGTAACAAAGTTTTTGGTTTTAATTTTCAAAACAAATTTGCATCCAACAGGTAACTACGTACATTTAATTCTCTATTATCTTCAGCTGATTTAACCCGAATAAATTTGAAATGAATAAGGACTTTAAAATTAGGACAGGTACTAAAGATAATACAAACGAGAGGGAGAGATAATCGAAGTCAAAGTTTCAGATATTTGGCAAAGTAATGTTCGCCTTTTTGAGTTTTTAAATAGGCACTTGGCAATTGTATAAGATATTCGACAGCCATGGTTGGAAATTGATACCAGCGTGTTAAAAGGATATGACGAAGATCTACATCATTGAACCTAAATATACGTACCATAATAGGAAATGAGTCGTGTGGGGAAACAGTCTGTATGTACAGATAAAATTAAATTAAACATCCTTGAAACACTTTGACTCCGAGTCTTGGGAAGATCTCGCACATGATCGTTTCATCTGTCGGAGTCCCAACCTTTCGTACTGGGGCCACCAGTTTTAAACGGACGATAACTGCAGAGGTTTTGTCGTAGCGTGAGCAACGTAAATCTCAGGAAAGCAGAACGTGCTCTGTTGATCAAGCAAACCCAAACCAGATGCACCAATTATGTATGCCACAGACATTTCGGAGCACAATCTCACACGTACTCGCGTAAACCAGCCTAGTTTGTGATGTCATAGTCATCCTCGAACTCGAAGGACGAATGACACAAACTGATCGATCAAAAAGAAGCAGAAAGAAGACATAGCAGCCAATAAAACAGTTCAAACGGAGCTAGACGCTTCCGACATATGGAATATGTATACAAGTATTATATGCAAGTGAGTGAGAAGGGTGTGTGTGTGTGTGTGTGTGTGTGTGTGTGTGTGTGTGTGTGTGTGTGTGTCAAACAGAGCTAAACGCTTTCGACATGTGGAACATGTATCCAGGTATTTATATTGGCATACGTGAGAAGGGGTGGTTGGGTGGGTGTCTCAAAGTGAAGATCTACGATCGCAGGATTGATGATCTGATTGATACTTTCCTGACAGGAGTTCCTACCGAAGTATGCAGCAACTTTAAAATTATTATAATAATTTCACATGCATACGTGAAAGATAAATTAATATCCATATTTAGTGAGAGATAAAGTCATTGAAAAATTATGCATCATCACCTTTTGGAATTGTACCGAATTTAGATTTTTTAAGCAAAGCAAAAATCCAGTGCGAAAATTAAACAAGTGAAACTGCCTATATGCCTCTTAAATAAAATTTGAACACGTGTACATATATTCTTGTATCTCTTTATAGATAATCTTTTTAAAGGTCTTCTTCGTGAAGGTTTACTGAAACCAGTCTATTGGCTGGATAGTGTTTTGTAAATTTACACATAATAGAGGTTGTCGTCTGGTACACTGTAGTGGAGAAAGGGTACCAGTCAATACAGGCTTAAGGAATCACGGTACTAAGTTAGTTCCCATAGTAAACCTATGCAAACAACATGATATTAAAAATTAAATAACTTAAAATTTCGGAGTGCTTATGACCAAACTTATATTAGTATAGATGAAACCTGGAAGTTAGCTTCTGTGCAGAAGAAAGGATATGAGCCGCGGCATTTTCTGGAGCTGCATATATTTGAACCATGTGCTTTCAATTCCGCACCAAAGAGACAGGTGCTAATTTTAGTAATGAGTGTTCTAAATTCAAGACTATTAAAGAACTGAAATTCCATCAATATCAATAAGCCAGTGTTTCTATGTTTATTCTTTTTCAACTAGGATAAAGTCTCAAAAGATTTTTTTTCCCTAAAACATAACTTACATTATTAACTAATCCTGGTCACCCAAACCCGTATATACTATATTTAAACTTCACTTATTTCTAGGCTGGTCCCCATTTTTTTAATATAAATAGTACCGTGTATCCTTAAGTGCAGTCCTTTTTTTGAACGTCAAAGTCGCACATCAAGGTTATGTGTACGTTTAATATGCAAGTTGTATCTCAGAAACTGATAAAGACTGAAATTTGTATTTTAAAAAAAAATTGTACATACGTGACGGACAATGTGTCTAATTTACCACTTTCACAATTCTCACTTTGAGATCAAATGTAAAAATACTATTGTTGTATGGAACTCGAAACTCTATCATAGCAATAGACATCTACGATGGTGTATGTAAGGTCAGGTCTTGCGTCAGTGTCGTTTTTATTATGTCCAAAACTGTCTCCCAAAAGCTGTTCTGTTATTATAGATAGTGGAATAAAACGAATTACCCATGATCCTGTATAATATTGATTGATGGTGAATACTGTACCTGCTATGTGCATTGATATCATGGTCCTCCTGTCAGCAAGACCAAGATCCCCTGTGAAGGTTACTTACATTTTTTATTACGACTAAGTGTAAAGTCATTGAGGTAGTTTAATGAAACTTACCTTATATCATAACTTCTGAGTATGTTTAAAAACATTTAAATATTCATCTTTTTAGAATAAGACAACTACTTAACATCGTTTATTTTTTTCAGGGCTTTAGTGGATACGTTTTGAAGGATGGTGATAATGAGATAATTGGTTTGGCGCTTTACGGCACAGCAACTCAACGAGTTTGTTTAGTACCGAAGCAATGGACCTAAGGACAACACGGTAGCCTATCGGGGCCGATCAGATGAATATTGCGATAAAACTTCGCATATTCATGACCTTGGGCCATATCACATGCCACGCATGAATAATGCTATTTTCAAGGTAAAAGTTATTTCTTAGGGATGGTATGTAACCCAGAAGCTGTTGAAGTAGATGAAAATAAACATTTTGGATAGTGCGTCTAAAAACATTCTTACCTACAAAATTTTGCTAACAATCGTCTCAAGGTTGCTTACTTGCAATATCTTTACTTTAACGATCTTCACAAAGGTTACTTCTTTATAATGCTACGGCTGTAACTGACTTCTTGAGGCTCCTTATGTATAATGTCTTGGCCGCAAGTGTCTCCTCAATGTTAATTATATGTGATGTTTTGGCTGTAACTATCTTCTCAAGGTTACATACTTAACAATGTTTCTGCTGTAACAATATTCTCAAGTTTAATTAATTATAACGTCTTGACTAAAACAGATTTTATCTGCTTTTATAACTTAAAATTTGTTAGAAACTAATTTTGGATTTGCATCCCGACTCTTCTTTTGTTTCTTATTTTTTTATATAATCTTGTTTACTTAAGCAAATACTTGCATTTAAAAGATTTAGCAGAATCATTTACATTGTTGTCCTCAGATTTTTATTTGGGTTGAATTATTTATTCCAATTATTATTTTCTGGAATTATAAAGTGCTCAATCGTATCCTTAGACAGAAAAAATTAACTGGGAATTCAGACAAGGACCTCTTGGATTACGTTATTGCGATTCATCAAAATACTGTTGGCACATCTCCACATCACTGCCTACTAAAATATTCAGCGTTAGATCTTTTTTTTTTTTACTGGAACTGAATTAGAACCTCATTCATTTGGACTGGTGATAAAACGTCTTGGATTATTTTGGATTTAATTCGCATTTACTGTACTTTCTATTTAGATTTTCACTTGTATTGAAAGAAAATAATTTTTTGTTGAAGTTTACAAAACTCGACAGTTTTCATTCTTTTATATTACTCACTTTAGGACCATCGAGTTGCCGCTCGTCCTTGGGTTACGAATTTCTTAAAAATGTTTCAAAAAACTGATTTTGAAATTTAAATCCACTTTGTTTCAGAATTTTCTAAGTTCAGAGTAGAGTATTATTTTACATATTTGAGAAATCGATAGTGAAACCAGAGTTTCACAGTGTCGTCTTCAGCAGATAGGCTTATTTCTTCTCTTACCCAGGACGGGATAAAATGTTTGAGGAACATAATTACAGCAATAAAAATTGGAATTAAAGTTTAGAAAAATTCAGTTTCAGATATAAACGATAAAAAATAGAAAGGGAAGTGAGAGGCATGCAATTGCAGAAGGAATAAAGAGATAGTCAGATACAGTTAGAAAAAGAGAAAGTGTATGTGTGTGTGTGATTTGGATTTTTAACGTAGCTTTAGCATTTTGTTTAGACATATAGCTACCATGTCTGCAGTGTAGCAGTTTTTAGTGAAATATATAGCACTAGGGCATCAACCCACATACATGTAGCATGATGTCTTACCTAGTCACATTATCCTGATACGAGGCCGACCAGTAGTAACACTAACTTTTTAATCCTAAGCGCCTAGCAAGGCAGCTGTTACTACAATTTTTAAAATAAGTCTTTGGTATGACTCGGCCGGGATTCGACCTCGCGACCTGCCGCATCCGAGGCTGACACTCTAACCACTAAGCCACCGGAGAGAAAGAGAAGATAGCTTAATGTAAATGCACATAAAATGAGAACAAGAAGAGGGCAGTGCAAGCACATTCAGACTATCTTTGGATGTATGAGAACACATCTACAGAGTTTGTAAATATACAATTGAAACGCAACTCAAATTCATATCTTGAGTTTTAAACTACTGCTATTTCCACCGAATAAGAAGACTGATTCTTAGGATAAAATATCACAGACGAAAACATCCCCACCCCACCCCTCTCAAACAAACCCCGAACTTTTTAACGTGAATATAATTCTTACCATGCTAAGACCTTTGCTCTCAGTGTTTCTAATACAAATTCCGTTGAAGGAAGCCAATTACAGTTTACAGGAATCAAGATTACCAAACTCTTTTACAACAACTGTTTCCACATTCAGTTTCAATCAGTTTTAGACGACGTGTGCGTGTTAGTGGCTACGTTTCTTGGATTTCGTATACTAGCAAATTCATTATGAACCATTAATGAACAGGAAATGGAGCATATACATGACAAATTTAACGTTACATGTGTACGAAAGACATTATGTTAACCTTGATGAGGATGATGATGAAGACAAGTTTTGTACCTAGTTGAAAAAAAGACATTCGTCATATTTAGTATATACGCTTCATACGTACTAAGAAGTGCACATCGAAGTTGGTTACACCAACACAATTACAACTAGAAAGATCCACCCAGTCACATTATCCTGACACTAACCTATTAATGCCGAACGCGTAAAGAAGCATCTGCTAGTGCCATTTTTACAATTCTTTGATATGACTCGGCCGGGCTTCAAACTCGCGACATCCAGAGACGGATGCTTTAACGACTAGGTCACCGGAGCGGCAGTAGTAGTAGTAGTAGCAGTAGTATTGTACAAATAGAAAAGAAAGAGGAAATTACATCAGAGACCACGAATTCCGCAGATTATTAGAACACCAATTCGTCTACATAAATTTCATGGCACAAAAGATCGAGATTATTGAACACTTACCCGTTTATATGCAGCTTTGGTCATGTTAATTTGGGCCACATTGATGTACATGTGTGTGTAACGGAGAATTATAAACATTAAAGCCTCTTTAATTGATTTGGCGTTCGTTAACTAGGGAATGATCTCCCACAGTGTTTTTGCTCAGTGTGGACGCATAGATGCAATGTTAACAGATAGCTGAGCAAGCGATTGAAAGAAATAAACAACAACGAGCCCCCTTTTCCAAAAAATAAAAGTAAACTTCATCAATTAGTACATAACCAAAATTTCACTTACAACTAATACAACAGATTTACTAAAGTAAATGTAACCAATTAATGCATAACCAAAATATCAATTTTAATTTCAATTTCACATTGATAGAATTTAGTTTGCAGTGTCCAATTTACATCATATTACGAGTAGTGAATTCTGAGTTAAATCCTACGCTTGACACGTCTATCGCCTCTAGTCTTGTTTCCATGTCTAATGCGTATGCTTTGGTTTCTTTTCCGACCCATGTTTAGTCCGGCCTCACTTAGATGCGGATTTTCCCTTGACTCATCGGGTTTTTCTGTACTTATCTTCTTCTCTCTCCCCCTCTCTAATTGCACATTTTATCTAAACTTTGATAAAAGCACCATAGATATGCAAACTTTCGCGAACAGTGTATGAAAGGCGGATAATATGATTTTTTCAGATATGATCAATTGTATGCGAACATTTTTTCCCCCGCAGACCTTATACTAGTCCTGCTTGTACCTGGTACTAGCCCTGCTTTTAATTCCATCAGTATTTGTGGAACATCGGTATTGCTGATCACTGAAACATGTCGCTTGTGTGAACGGTTTACGGGTGAGGATTAAAAACTGTACTGAAGTCTATTTTGTGCCAGTAACCTTCTAACTTTTCTGCGACTGCTGAGGATGTGTTCAAAACTGACTATATGTGAATGCAAATTGGACTCCAGTCTGAATACCAAAACAGAATGGATCGCTCCAGTGGCCTAGTGGTTAGAGCGTTCGCCTCGGATGTGGGAGGTCGCGGATTCGTAACTCTGGCCGAGCCATACAAAATACTTTTAAAAAATGGTACTTACAACTGCTTCTCTTGGCGCTCAGCATTAAGAAGTTAGTGTTAGGACTGGTCGACCTGATGTCAGGATAATGTGACTGGGTGAGACATGATGCCACATGTCTGCGGCATGATGCCCCCAGTGCATAATATCGCTATAAACTGTCACACTGCAGACATCGTAGACATAACTGAAAAATTGTTAAAGCTACGTTACAAATCTAAATCACACACACACACACACACACACACATCAAAACAGAATGACATACTGCGTGAGACACCATATCTTTTAAAAGTTCAAGACTTCAATTCCTACAGTAATCAACATGTAAGAACTATTTGTACAAGGTTATAGCCGCCTTTCACCATACTACTACTCTACCGGTAACACATTGAAATAGACATTAAAAGCATCAACATAAACCTCAGAAGTTACATCTGCCACTTGGATGCTTCAGGTGACCACATTACGTGAAGTCGGGTTCTCTTTTTACACGCTCAAACACATAATTATGTCCGAGCTATCTTTTTCTAAAGGCGATTTCCAGCCAATAACAGGGAACAGATGCTGTTTCACGATTTTCGATATTTTGAATTAAACAGAAAGCTAATGGAAAATAAAATTTGTAAACAGTTCTGAAACAGTACCCCTTAAGGCAAGGAAGCTTACATTACGTACAAAATAAGAGACAATGGTTTACACATAATTAGTTTGAACACTTTTTTTATTATTCTTGAAACAAGGAAATGAATTTGTTCCGAGTTCTTGCATTATATTTTTTTACCCCTCCCAAATTCCGAGTTCTTGCGTTGTATTTTTTTTACCCCTCCCAAATATAACATGACAATCTACGTGGCAGTGTTCGATATAACGTACATAAATTGTTTACTTGATCAATAGCTACGTGATATATTTAAATAAATCCGTCATATACAGTCTCCTGAAGAGACCAACATACTTCACCTCAAGACAGTAAACAAGATTCTAATTAGTGAATAACATTGCGATTAGTAGGCGTTGTTATTGTTACGTAGGTGAAGGAAGGGAAGTTCACACTTGGTCTACTCACCCTTGTATGTACATTCACTACCGGTGATGGGGAGGTGTGCAAAGTTTAAAATATAATGGTGCCGTGTGCACACTTTGCAAACTCCGCCATCAGAAAACATCGAAGCAAGGTAAGTCAAGGAAGTGTTTATCTTGAGATTAACCATTCATTCTTTCACTTGTATGATGAAGTTTTAATCACTTTCCGGTATTTTAGTCTTGCAGTAGAGTTTTTATTTACCATATATATATATATATATATATATATATATATATATATATATATATATATATATATATATATATATATATATATATATATATATACATACATACATATATATATATATATATATATATATATATATATATATATATATATATATATATATATATATGTGTGTGTGTGTGTGTGTGTGTGTGTGTGTGTGTGTGCATAATTGGGCGTTCAACACATATCATGCAGAGGTTATGTGAGTAATGGAGTAATGTGTCTTTCCCAGGATCATATCAGAGCAGCTAACCTGGACTGGCTTAGGCAGGTATTGCACCCGCGACTCGTGCATTACGATTCCAACGCCCTCCCAAATAATCTGCAGCAGCTCCACCAATGGAGAGAGAGAGAGAGAGAGAGAGAGAGAGAGAGAGAGAGAGAGAGAGAGAGAGAGAGAGAGAGAGAGAGAGATTTATTCAGTCTGGAATAAGAAAACGCATTTGATCAGATTTCTGTCTCTTCATTCATTTAGTCGGATACAGTCCATGTGTTACAAGAATTTTGCTTCACGCCTTAAAGTCTCAGTTTTAAACTGACGGGGTAATTGATGCTACATAATCTGACCTGTCCAGTTTTTTTGTTGTATTTCTTTAGTGGCTATAGACGGCCAATCTTCAAATAAGCATTTATGTGCAGGCAATAATAATAATAATAATAATAATAATAATAATAATAATAATAATAATAATAATAATAATAATAAAGTGTGTAATATAACTGCGCTGATAGTGGGTGGGTGGATGATTATGTATCTAATAGCAAAAAGATAATTGAATATATAATTCATCGTATGGATGGAGCTAACATGGTAAGGTTAGCAGGAAGGTAGGAAGGATGCAGACAAGGAATACAAAATAAAATGGGTGGTGCAGTGGATTCTTAATTGCTGTAGTTTTACTTCAACCCCCACCCCCACTAATCTAGTAGCCAGCATACGTCAGAATGTGGAACTATTTGCTTTTAAATCTGAAATGATGGTGTATGTATCTTTCTTATCTCCATCTTACATACAACTAATCATTATATTTCCTCTACCTGTTCCCTTTAACCCATGCTATATAGCGATAATAATAAAAAAGTGTGGTTTTCAGGCTTCCGATGGATTTGGGCTGCATTCCATTCTGCTTAGTAAGGTTCATGTACCTTATATCACCATAACTACGAGTTCAAATAAAGTTAGACGTAAACGGCGTTTTGACAGAAAGTCCCCTGCTTTGTTTTATATAATTTTATGTACAAAATTGAAATATACTTATTCAAAACAGGCGGACGGACTTACGTAATAAAACAACGTTCATACAAACGAATTCTGCTGGAGAAAATTCTTTCGCATATGTCCCATTTTGTACGGAAACAACCCCACTTGTATTCGACACTAACTTACTACAATTTCTTTCCACTGTTGATTTATGATGGTAAGCCTAGGGCATTGCCCCATGGGTGATCTCTGATCATTAATGATTAGCTTTTCGTAAACAATCATCTTCTTCTTCCTCCTCCTCCTCCTCAACCTTAGTGTTCCGTGGGCAAGGTACTTTAAATCAATTGCCTATGCACTAAATAACCTCCTTAAGTTACTAAACAATCCAGTTCTCTCTTTATACTGATGTAGTGACCTGCAACGAGAGAGAGAGAGAGAGAGAGAGAGAGAGAGAGAGAGAGAGAGAGAGAGAGAGAGAGAGAGAGAGAGAGAGAGAGAGAGAGAGAGAGAGAGAGAGAGAGAGAGAGAGAGAGAGATGCATGACCTGCATAGAACAGCATCGCCTGAAGTCATTTTGGTACAGAATACTTACACCACGTGATGTTATAGAGACTTGTTACGTAAAATGGCACGTGCAGATTCTTAAGAATGCTTTTTGTGCATAAGTAAATTCTCTTTTCCAGGTTTCAATAAAAGGCAGTGAAAAATCAGTCTTTTTGCAAAAAAAAAAAAAATATTCGCTCAACCAGTCTCTCGGCAGGCTCTTAATTAAAACGTAACCGGTCTTTTCCATCGAATACATGAAAAACTCGGTAAAATGGCAGTTTTGAACTTCCCTGGAGACAGTGGCTGTCTATACGTGACAATAACTTCTCAACGCCATGACGTCTTTAGATGACGTGCCATCACAAGCTATTGAAAGCGTATGATTTCTTTGGTTGTTTCATTACAAATTTGCAAGAATAAAATAAATAAATTCAAAAGTGAAGGTATTGATTGTTCATATTTTTCGTGTGCTTTTTCCATAACAGCTCCTTCCTAGTTAGAATTGTTATCTAATTGTTTGGGCGACGGGATGTTGATTAAATGATAAACTGCGTTAGCCTAGATAATATATATTTATTATTGCATTTTTAAAATGAGGATTTTCAATGGAGAGAAAACAAAGTTACTCTCTTTGTTATTTCAGTTGTGTTTCGAACAACAAAACGTCATTTCATCATTTCAGTCTTACGATGAAAAAAGAAGCGTATCTTAAATGCTGGTCTCATAGCATGTGGTTTGGATGATTGACTTGAACATATATTTTCTCCACTCCACTTCGAAGATGATCACACTCGTTTTTTGCAAAGTTGGCTCGACTCGTGTCTGAACAAAGCTATCAGTTATATATATATATCACTGAACGTAATCTGTATTACTCTGAACATAAATGATGATTGCTCCAGACAGCAGGTTTCTAGCCAAAATTTGTTTCCAAGGTAGGGATTTTATCAATTCTGCACAAGTCTTTAAAAGAAACACGGGAACTTGGCTGCTTGCATCTTCATGAACAATGTTATAATTCCTATCTATTTTTTTGTAATGGCATAATCTGTTCTGTTTCTGAAATATATAACCGTCTCTACCCTCCTTCAAAATTTGGTATTATTGCATAAGCTGGAGCAACCGCGCATGTACAGACATAGCTGTCCTACGTGGAAAGGATTAGTTCATGTGTGACGTTGTATTAACGTTGCCAAATCGATAATTTCCAACGTAACCAGAAAACGTTGTGTGTTAGCTAGGTACTGAGTGTTCTGGTAAATTTCGAGACAGTAGATACAATTATTCCAATGTCTTAATTGGTTGGAGTGATTTTTCGTGATACATATGGCTTAAAATGATTGAATTTCTCATAATACCTATGGCTTTAAGCGTATTTATCTCGATATGGTCCGAAGGAGACAAAATTTCTCACAATATATATGGCTTGAAGCGATCGAATTTCTCATAATGTACATGACTTAAATAGATTTGATTTAGATATGGCTGTAAGAGATCGATTTTCTCTCTACATGGCTTTTAAAATTCAAATTTCTCATTATATTTATGGCTTAAAGAGATCGAATGTCTCACGAATACATATGGCTTAAAAAGATTGAGTTTTTTCCCCCGCTATGGCTTACAAAGATCGAATTTCACATAATACATATTGCATAAGGAGATCAAAGTTCTCATGGGGCAGATGGTAAAGAGGTTAAATGTCCTACGATACATATGGGTTAAAGATATATTTCTCACCGTACATATGCCTTTAAGACATCAAATTTCTCTTGCTATTACTAAAAGACATCGAATTTTGCATGTTATGGTTTAAAGAGATAGTATTTCTCATAATACCTATAGCCTAATGAGATCGAATTATGATACATATAGCGCAAAAATGATCAAATGTCTATTGAGGCATAGGGCTTAAAGAGATCGTATTTCTCATAATACCTATAGCCTAATGAGATCGAATTATGTTTCATATAGCGCAAAAATGATAAAATGTCTCTTCGAGGCATACGGCTTAAAGAGATCGTATTTCTCATAACACCTAAAGCCTAATGAGATCGAATTATGATACATATAGCGTAAAAAGATCAAATGTCTTTTGAGGCATATGGCTTAAAGAGATCGACCGTTACGTCATACAAAGCTTAGAAATGTAATATACAATCAGTAGTCATTTCTACGTTGACGTTTAGGAAAATATGCCCAGAATATTGGAAATTGTTGTTTCGAATATATTGATCGCAGTTAAGAAAAAGTTCATATGTGCACACCAACTGTAACATGACAACTTTAGCTTGAGAATAAATACTTTAGGTTATTATTGTCCCTTCAAGGACGTTTATCAGAAAGTTTAAACACTCAACTTATGATATTCCAAATCTGTTCTGAAACGAAGAATGGCATGTTTAGACGACTTAACGTGTGCATAAAAGTAAAGAATGAATCATTGATTACTACGAAGGTTGATGTTGTACTACGAAGGTTGATGTTGTAGGGTTTAACGCCATTTTCATCACAAGATAGGCTATACATGGCGGCCAGTATTAATGGTGGAGGAAGAACCCTGGAAAACCCAGGGAAGAACCACCGACCATCGAGAAGCTACTGGCAGGCTTTCTCACTTACCCACGTTAGCCGAATCTGGACTCGAACTCACGCAGACAGAGGTGAGATGGCAGTGAACCGTAACGTACTACGCAGGAGTAAAACATATTAATGTAAATTGTATTCATTTCCTATCAACAGCACAACAAGAATACATTTTACAAGGCTTATATGCAGTTAATGCTGCAACGGAAATAGTACATAGATTCTACCCTGCTGGATGCAACCGTATCTATTTGGATTAGAGGTTTCAGCAATGCAGTTCATCTCTGAAGTAGTTCCGAACCCACGCAGCGGGAAATGTTTTCCCCAATTTTTTTTATATAAAAATCTAGTTTTGTGATCGCCACCACCACTACCAATAGCAGCAATAACGCTTGATTCTTTGACCTGTGTATCTGCGGATAAAGCATATGCAGTTTCCAGATGTAGACTGTAAAAGCGATCGAAATTTCACATGCACGAGTGCTGCCCACATGGCACATTCTTCAATTATACATGAAGCTTTCTGAGTCGTAAATAGAATAAACAACGTATAGTACAACTTTTGTTGTGTTAGTCAGCTGATTTACCAATTGAGGATTTGATCGATTATTCGATTAAAATATAGGTTTAAATATTGATTTAGTGAACAAGCGAGTGACTTTATTGAGTTGGTTTGATTGAGATGGTTCGAGGTTTTGTTATTTATAAACAGTAAAACATCTTATGTATTACAAGCAAATTATATCATTATCATAATGAACACAGCAACATATGGTTTCTATCGTTGTAGACCAGAACAAGTGTAGACTGGTGCAAATTTCTACTTTAGGAATATAGAATGCCATTCAAGCCTCCAGATCAAGCCAAGTGCCCAAAATGCGGTAAATCCGTTTACGCGGCTGAGGAAAGGATAGCAGCCGGCAAGAAATGGCACAAGTTCTGCTTCAAGTGTGGTGAGCCTTCTTGCAACTTAGCAATAGGGTTTTTTGTTTCAGACTAGGCAACATAATACAGTGGAGCTAGTTTTGCTATAGGATAATACCTAGAACAACTTGATTATGTTAGTGAAACATAAAGTCTTTTTGCAAATTACAAAAATTTATAAAATGGATTCACTTTTTGACTTACATTTCTTACGTAAGAGATGACTGACAGCGATTTAAGGAAAGGCAAATATCACATTTTATTACTTGATGCACTGATGCTGTCAGGATTCTATCGAAAGCGTAAAATTTGTAAAATTTTTGGTTTTAGTTGCGCACTTGCGGTCCCTGGCGGCACCTAGGCTTATGTGAAGTTGTAATAACAGATGCCAAGATTGCATGGAATTAATCAGGACATTGGACAGTTTAATGTAAAGCAAGTTTAAAATTTAACCACAGATAAATTTCTTTAATTAACTCAGAATTTTAAATAATGCGATAGCGTAAATACCGATTTTTTGCGGAGGTTTGCTTCAAAATATTGTGTTATGGATTACCAGTATATTGAGCAAATGACGTAAACCAATATTAAATTTTAAAATATGAAATTTGTTCTTCATCACTCTTTGCATAGGAAGTATATTTGCTTCTGTTTTAATAATAATAATAATAATAATAATAATAATAATAATAATAATAATAATAATAATAATAATAATAATAATAATAATAATAATAATAATTGTTACTGGGTTTGCTTCTAACTGCATCTTTATTTTGGAACGAAAAGCAATGTTGGTATCTTTCCATATTGGTTTCAACCATGTCATTGCTGCTGTTGTCTGGGCAATTCTGCAAAGTAGATCTGGTTTGGAGTCCTCATCTGTGATAATTGATCCCAAGTACTTGAAGCTTATGACTGTTTCCAGCTTCTGTCTACTGACCTTTATTTATGCACTTATGTCATTGGTGTTTTTGTGATCAGTTTGGGTTTTCTAGGCGCTAATAATGCCATATGCTGTGGAAGATTTGCCGAGGCATTCAATCAAGTCAGCCATTTTATTTTCATCTCCAGCTAAACCATCAATATCATCTGCGAAGCGAAGGTTGGTAATTGTTCTTCCTCCGATGTTGACAATGCCCTTGTGGTCATGCAATGCATCCTCTATGATCCTTTCCAGGAAAATGTTGAAGAGTGTAGGTGACAGTGTACATCCCTGTCTGACTCCAACTTTTGTTCGAAACCAAGCTCATCTGCTGCCATTGATGAGGACAGCACTGGTGGCTTTGTCAGAGTTGCTCAACAACCTGCACCAGGTTTGAGCTGATATTGTACTTCCTCATTGTTGTCCATAAGGCTATATGCCATACCCAGTCAAAGGCCTTTTGAAAGTCTATAAAGACTTGGTATGGATTCTGCTTATGGTGAAGGTATTTCTCGCAAAGAGTCTGATATTGAAGATTTGTTCTGTAGCGCTCCTTCCTGCTCATAATCCTGCCTACTCTTCAGCAATAAATTTCTCTGGCTTTAGTCTATTGAGAATTATCTTCAGCATGACATTTCTCGGGTGACTGATCAAACTGATGGTTCTGTATTTTAGGCATATACGTAGGATTCTTTTTTTTTTTTTGGAGCACGATGTTCTAGGACTGAGTCCATGTGGTGGGCCATTATCCTGTCTGCCATATCTTGTTGCATATTGTTGTTAGGACTGTGACTATCTCTTCTCGTCCTGCTTGAATGAGCTCTGCTGGTAGGTTGTCAGTGCCGGCTGACTTTCCTTTCTTTAAAGATCTAACTGCAATTTCTATTAATTCACGAAGAATGGGGTTGTCGTCAATTTCTTCTGCCTAAGGGCAATTTAGTAGTCCTGCTGGATCTCGATGGGTCTTATGACTGTACAATTCTGAGCAGTATTCTGTCCATCGCTTGAGGATCTCTTGATGTTCTGTGAGGCATTTTAGTGATTTGTCTTGGATGGTGGTAGTTTTCCCTTTGTTTATGGTTGTGGGATCTTTCACCAGCTGATATGCCATTTTGCTGTCATTTCTACTCAAACTGTCTTTGATTTTGCAGCATTGTCTTTCTATCCAGGATTCCTTTGCTTTCTTCATGCTTTTCTTGATCATGTTGTTTATATCTGTATTTTCTGGCTCCTTCATGAACTCTTTTTCCCCCTTTTCAGTTCTCTTCTTTTTCGCATAGTTCAAGGACATCTGTTGTGACCCAAGGTTTCTTTGTTCGACGGTATTTGCTAATGATCTCGCTAGTTCTGCAAGTCAAAGCTCTGTTTAATGTGGTTGTTAAGGACTATAATAATAATAATAATAATAATAATAATAATAATAATAATAATAATAATAATAATAATAATAATAATAATAATAATAAAAGTTTGACTTCAGGACTTTGTAACAAGCTGTTGGACAGCACGAACTCCACGGAACATGAGGGAGAGCTGTACTGTAAGGTGTGTCACGGACGGAAGTATGGACCTAAAGGATACGGGTTCGGCAGTGGAGCCGGAACACTTAGTATGGACACAGGAGAGCAGTTTGGAAACACTGAAGCAGAAATGAGGTCGGTATTATCTAACCGTTCATTTAATCTTTGATAGGGGTTGGTGGGCGGATGAAGTGAAATCATAAATAGTTTGAGCTAATCTGATCAATTTGTCTATTTCTTCTTTAATTACGTTACGCAATCCTTTTACCTTTGGAGAAGTACTACTACCTCGAAAATCCGGCCCTACCAGAGGAAAAAAAAAAGCTAAAAAAGCTAAACTTTATCTTCCCACCTACGTGGCAGTCAGTAAAAGTGATCTCTCCATGGCAAAGGGATTGACGCCAAATCCCATGAATATCTTTGTTACTACTTCCGCAAAACATAACGATCCCAACAGAGAGGCTTTGCAAATTCCAATTATCTAATTTCTGGAAATTCTACACTTTCAAGTTGGAGGAGTCTTTACTTCAAAAAGGCAATATACGCCATCTAATATTGCCAACTTTTCTTTTTTTCCTAAGACGACAATGTTCTGCCTTGATAATTATATCGCTCTACCTTCACTACAAAATAGTATTTGCACGGGTAGCTTGTGCGACACTTCATACTGTTGTGGTTATAGTTATATATTACATGTGCACACAAGCCTATTGTGGGCTATATAAACTCTTAACGTACGTATGATTCCGTTAATAAGTTTTATACACCAATCTAATATTAGCGTCCATGAGCCAAGCTTCACTGAATTTACATGTACAGCTGTCCGTGAACCTTCTTACAGGTAACATTATTAATCAATCAATGGGCTCTATATTGACAGGCCATATAGAGCGATCATGGGCCCTGGAGTAAGAAACACTTGGGCCTCTTGTAGTTCTTGTTCAAACACGATTGTTCTTTTATAAAATTAAAACCTCTTCTCTTTGTCGGCCCTGTATGTTGACGCTTCATTGCCTTCATTTTGTTGTCTGCTACGTGCACAATACTCCAGGTAAATATATTTATAAAGTATAGTTCTGCATCGACATGGAGTTCAAAAAAAGATGGATACACATATATATACGTTGTGCTCTACTTGTATTACGGATTAGACCAGGGGCAAAAGTAGACCTAAACTTAGCAAACGCTGGAGGACTGTAACAGACAATTACCCAACTTGTGTAGTGTGTTCCTGCTGTGAATTTATTTACGCATGCAAATTCTGTTCAGCAATGGATCAATGGAATACTGTTTATTGCACAAAGGGAACGGCACATAATCCCACACTAAAGGAAGAAGACCTCATAAGTATATATGCTGACGTGTCAGTGTGGGAATTTCATTTGGAAGGACATAAATTTTACCATGGGGCGTCAGTCACAAAATGCCAAAGAGCCACACCTACCGATAGTTTCGACCCCTACCCCTTTTTACCGCTGCATCAGGATGATAAAAATCATTTTAGCGATACCGATTGGCCATTAAACTTCAGGGTTTGACTTTCTGTGTGTTGTTAAGTAGCGAGAGAAAGAACAAACCAAGCAGCCAGAATTATAATCGCGCAGAACAGATCAGTTGTGTCACTAGGGTTGTTATCAACCACTGCGGTAACTCATGGTGTCACCCCCATGACCTCCTTCCTGCACAAAAATTCAAATATTTTGTAGACAGTCATGTGCGGTAACTCATGGCGTCACCCCATGAATTCCCTTCCTGCACAAAAATTCAAAAGTTGTATAGTTATTATGGTGTCACTCCATCTGATGGTGTCGACTGGTGTGGTCCGCACCCATAGTGACGTCACTGCAACAGATACACGGACAGGTTCCGTGGATCAAGCAACCCGTACCCCTCCTAATAGTTTGAACTGGACGATGTCATTCCCACAGAGACGGCCCACTTCCGTTACGACCAGACTCGACCATATACACGGGATCATAATGGGCCACGACGAAAACAGATAATACATTATAAGCCACCAAAAGAATAGCTTTTGTCCAGTACGTCGAACCCAGTCTATACAGTCACTATCATTGATCAGCCCAACCCATACAGTACATCTAGACTCTTACTACATACGATGCACCGTTTTGTGCCTCAATATCCAACAGAAATAAGGGAATCTCTAATCAGCGACCACTTGAAAGTGCCAGTATCGAATTCAGGACGCTCTACGAGACTAGAGTGAGCGGTAGACCTGGATACTGTTCTCCAGCTAACACACAGGTTGCACAATACACGTCAAACGCACCACCTTCAAGCAAAGACAACGATGCTTGATATAAACTTCCTTCTTCGGTACTAGACTGACCGCTCCGGTGGCTTAATGGTTAGAGGAATCTTCATCGGATGCCCGAGGTGAAGGGTTTGAAGCCCAGTAGAGTCATACCAAAGATCTGTAAAATTGGTACTAACAGCTGCCTCGCTTGGCATTCAGTATTAAGAGGTTAGTATTAGGACTGGTCGGCCTGGTATCTGGATAATGTGACTGAGTGGGACGTGATGCTACATGTCTGTAGCATGATGCTCCAGTGCTAGACTTCACTATAAACTACAGCATTGCAGACACTGGTGGGATATGAATGTAAAATTGTTAAAGCTATGTTAAAAATCCAAATCACACACACACACACACACACACACACACACACACACACTTTACTAGACTTGAAGATGACGCGAGAAATACTCAGCCTTATGAGCTTCAATCTAAGACGTTTTCTACTTGTTTCATTTGAGTTCAGCCCCCTCCTCCCCCTTCATCAGCTACTTAGATTAGAGCCCCATCATCAGTAGATATTTTGAATGAAAAGCAGAATCTACGTTTAAATTACTTATGCAGTCTGGGAGAATTACTGACATTTTGGACTGTATTACGTCAATTACATGACACAAGCGTGAACCGGCTTTTTTCATTCATTCATTCATTCATTCATTCATTCATTCATTCATTCATTCATTCATTCATTCATTTCAAACTTACTTGCTTATGAGGAACACTATCGGCTCTAGGATTCTTTGCCTACAAGGCCGGTTCAGTGCGTCAACGGACCTCGTCGTACTAGGTCACTTTTTTAAGCGCCCATTGCAAATGGTTCTTTTATCACAATGGAGGCGGAAAGTTTGCACACTGGACCACTTCTCTCTTTATCAGCAAAAATACGAGGTACCATCTCCGGAATTGGAGCAACCTCACTTGGCTCATACCTGGTATACCTTTGCAAGTTAAACCGCCATAAATCATTTTGTATGGATGCAAGTACAGAGGTGTGGGGAACACACTACGATCTTTCCAAGAAGCCATGCGGAGAGTGGTCTCCCCTCGAGTGCCATCTAGTAATTTATTCTATAGACGTAAGCCATTTAAAAAGCCTTTCCTTGCTGGCATGAATACTTAAATCAAAAGGGAGTTCTCATTCTGTCTGGCAACTCGACAGTGGTGACCTGTCTCAAACGGTTTGTTGGAACCAGGTCTCCAGACCTTTGTATCCTGGTGTGGGATTTTCTAAAATGGTGTCTTTAACGACAACCCCACATCCAAGTTCGTCATATTCCGGGACGACTAAAAATCTGCTAGCAGATTCATTGTACCGGAATAATCAACTGATATAGATGTAATGGATTCTTTATCACTCAGTTTCTACTCAGATATGTGCCTGATGGAACCGACCATGTTGGACCTAAGTGGGACAAGGTGGAAAACCAAACTCCCAACCTTCGTCTCATCATTTCTGGATTAGAAATCCTGGGCAGTCGTTTCCCATAGACTGGAATGGCCTGGAACCATACATTAACACTCCAATATCTCTGAGTCCAAAGGTTATACAGAAATCATTAAAATCAGTGTCATCTCGTTCTGATTTCACCACTCATATGGGAGAAGTCGTGGACAATCGATTCTCAATCTCGTAACGGAAATTTCCAGGAAAATCGTGATATTTCGTCATCTGCTCAACTAAGACGGCAGTTGTTTCATCCCAATACATAGCTACTGAACCTGTATATCTGATCATATTATACAAGCCATCAGAGTTAAACAGTTCCCACAACCAATTGTAGAGAGAATCGCTCAAGCAAGATGGTCTTTCACCCTGAATGTATATTAAAGAAAATTTTTACACAGTGGTGTATACAAGAATACATTATGCCCCTGCAGGCATCAATACCTCAGATAGCTATATTTCTCCTCAGGCTGTTCAAAGAGAAAGAGTTAACACCATATATAATCAAGGTTACCGTTTCAAGATAGCCGACACCTTGTGTCATCGTCAAATTGAGGAGTATAGTTCAAAACAAAGACTTACTCGACCTTCACTACAACTTTAATAATACATGTCAAAAACATAGACTCTATGACCAAAATGGAAACTTTCATGGGTACTAATCATTTTCACTCATGACGGTACCACCTTTCATGTCTCGTCTTACCTCTAGAAACAGAACAGGTCGACATAGCACAGACACGTTCGTTCAGGATAAATTGGGTTATAGGCTCTGCATGTCGAAAAATAATCCCGTGTCAAATGAATTTGTGACGCATTTCGGATCACGAGGTTCGAGAAGTCTCGACAGCATAGCATTTGAGCAAAATTGTTCTCTATCTGACATCCATGCCGTGGAATGGAGATTGGAATTCACATTCTCCATCTTTTACCTAAGAGATTTTTCATCCCAAAGGGTTCAGCTCGACTGGTAGAACTTATAGCTCCGGAGCAACAGGTCACCTTGCCAGTTTTCTCGACAGCTTCATAAGGATGTGGCTAAACAACTTTAGCTGGATTTTCTTTTTCGATGCCGTTCTCCGACTTATGTAGTCTGTTTTCCAGTCTGGTTATCTAGAAGCTGTTTAACAAACCTTAGGAGACCAGAGATGTTCTTTTCAGGGTAAGGGGATATAACTCCATCCTCCTCTTACCTGTTCTCCTAAGGTATTATGACTGGGTGGGAAGCAACCAAGTTTTCTAGTAAAATATATTTCCTCGATATTACTTACCTAGTCATAATATACGTACACTCTCCCAGCCTCCCTTTAGTTACATCCATATAGAGAGTGTGCCTTCCACTCCAGTAGTAAGATATTCACGGGATTTGGCGGCAATTTTTGTATTAAGGGAAGATCACTCTTATTGAATGCAACCTAGGTGGGCAGATAACTTAGATTTTTAGCTTCAACTCGTTATCTGGAAGGGATGAATTTGAGAGGTTTGTAGTATTTTTCTTGAGGCATTATGATTGGGTAAGTATTGTGTAGAGAAACAATGATCCAAGCAAGAAACTATTATGTGTGTCACTGATAAAAGTAAAATGTGTGGTTTACTACATATTGTAGGTCCGATAACCTTGTAATTTATGATAGAATGCAGATAAAGAAGAATTGACAAAATAGTAGAAAGCAAGAAGAAAAACATCAACAATTAAACAATTGCTTAATATATTATCTTTATTAATTTAATTTTGGATAGCAGAACAGGATAAAACTGGCATTAAACATTAACAGCACGCCAGAACGTTTGCTTCATGCTGATAAATGCATGGTAGGAATGAACAAAGGGAGCTAATGCAGATATTGACTGATGTATTTAGTCAAGCAGCATAATTATCACAATGCAAGTAATTAACAAGCTATATACAGATAACTTTTAATACCTACACCTAATAGGAAAAAGCATTTATTTAAACTGTTAACTCTGTATAATGTGTTAACTTTGTACAATTTCTTAATAACTGTGTATAATGTCGTAATAACTCTGTATAATGTGTTAATTATGTACAAAGTCTTACTAGCTCTGTATATTGTTTTTACTGTGTCCAAATCTTAATAACTCTGTACATTGTGTTAACAGTGTACAAAGTCTTAATATCTCAGTATATTGTGTTAACTGTGTACAAAGTTTTAATAACTGTGTATAATGTAACTTTTGTACAATTTATAGGACTGGTTGGCCTGGTGTCAGGATAATGTGACTGAGTGGGACATCATGTCATATGTCTGCAGCATGATGTTCCAGTGCTAAACATTACTATAAACTGTCAGTGTAGACATCGTATCGATATGACTGAAAAATTGTTAAAGCTACATGAAAAATCTAAATCCGCACACACACACACACACAATATCTTAATAACTGTGAATAATGTTGTAATAACTTTTTATATTGTGTCAACTGTGTACAAAGTCTTAATAACTGTGTATTGTGTTAACTGTGTACAAAGTTTTAATAACTGTATAATGTGTTAACTTTTGAACAATTTCTTATTAACTGTGTATTATGTTGTAATAACTCTGTATATTGCGTTAGCTGTGTACAAAGTCTTAATAATTCTGCACAATGTGTTAAGTTTATAGTGTGTTAACTCTGTAAAATGTGTCAACTTGGTATAATGCATTTACTCTGATGTCGTAATACAAAAGTATAGAGTCCTAACTTAGTATAATGTTTGTCTTAACTGTATAATTTCTTAACTCTGTATAATGTATTAAGTCGTAACACTGTCTGATGCTATGCAAACAGAGCAACAACAGTGCAATAACTTATCTATTTCTCTTTTGATGATTCGTGTAAAGACAACTCATCGTTTTAAAGCAACGTGTCACATGCACAAAATTCATGCATGAAGAAGACCTTTGAGATAAATCAAGCATCATAATCTCAAAGTCAACTCTTAAGTCATCTTAAGTCGTAGCAAGAATATCAGACCATCATTGATTGTTACCGTAGCTAAAAGCAAGCAAACTTGAATATATTTAAAAAAATAAGACAAGCAATACAAAATGTGTAACTTAAAGGATTTGAATAGTAACACGAAATATCAAACACGTTTAAACCAAAAAAAATATCTACAGAAAATTAAAGTAAACAAAAGCAAATCAAGTAAATTGAATAATAGATTGACTAACGTTACATCAAGTAAACATGAACTATCGATAAAACGATAAAATACTAAGCGGAAAATTAAATGACATTCGAAAATAGCATTAAAGTATATTTCTGGTTTATATGGATTAAAGGTAATGCAGAGGAGATGACTCATTCCACCCCCTAAAGAAGCAAATTAAATGAAAGTAATTTAAAATAAAGATAATACAAGATTGATTGGAAGTTTATTTGTTGGAGAAAAAGCACGAAAAAATAAAATAATATTGTCACTATAAAAACCTGAAGTTAAATTGCATTTAATTATGCTTTCAAAATTTAGGATAATGGCGATGTTGTGTAAATATAATGAAACCTTTTACCCTGAGTATATATTTCACAAAAAAAACTCTATCAGTGTTATTGTATTATAGGAAAGCATGTTCATATAGAACAGCATATATTTATCTAAAACAATGTTGTGTTTTAATTAGGCGTTAGCAATGCATATTTTGTCAATCTCTCTAGTATTATACAAAATTATTCCTTTTATCTTTCCTTTTTCAATCGATTTGATTCACTACTAGGGGGAATGATGACCCTCAGTTAGAAATTTAGATAAACTTTGTAAGTAATTTTAACTCACTATCTGCCGGAATGAATCCACATATAAATGTGAATAGTCGATTGGACTGACTGTCAGGGAGAGTGAACACAGATAAATTTGCGAAGTCATTTAGACTGATTGCCAGTGGGAATGGACACAGACAAATTTGCCAAGATATTTTTACTGACTGTCAACGGGAATTAATGAATATATAAATTTGCTTGAGAGCTTGTACTTTGATATAAATCACAATTCTAATACGGTGCTTTGAATAATCGGGTGAATTCTTCATGACTTTCACTACCAGTTACAGCTCAATCACACTAATTAATCCTTTGAAGTTAATCATATGGATTATCGATGCACTTTTCTATCGTAAATGGGAGATAACTCTGACATAATCCTCAATTCTTGAGTTAGTGTAATAAAATTGCAGGATGATTAATTTGGAGCCAGATCTGCCGTTGTTTTGGAGCCAATGTACATTTGCGACAGTCATTTTCTTTTTTGAAAACCATGGGAAACAATTTTGCCTGCACAATAAATTATTCTTTTTGAACTTGGGACTATTTACAGTCCCCAACCGACTAACAGTACGGTACACTGTTTATTCGTCAATAAAGCTGATTCAGACATGTAGTTGGTATTCCCATTGCGGCTCGAACCTGGGACAACGTGCGCAGAAGACAACTTTAGTATATCTCTTTAAACTGACAAATTTCTCAAACTCTGATTTATCAGTTGACCAAAGCAGTCTTTTTGGTACATTACACAATGTTCATTAGCTATTACGGCATTGGCAGGGAAATATCCATCACCGTCATCTCTTCCCCCTTTCCCTCCAAAAATGACATGATACGTGACGACCAGTTTAGAGCGGTCGTGATTCATGATGAAAATAATATATATATATATATATAACATGAAAATTACTTGTTTGTTCGATTCTGCATGCTATTTATTTATTTTTGTTAAATTTATGTATTTCAGTAACCGTCCGACGGAGGTGGTGATTGGTGCGGGAAGCGCCAGCGGGACCGGTGTAAAATGTCCCCGCTGTGGAAAGACTGTATACGAGGCTGAGAGAGCTATTGGACTCACAGACGTACGTTTTCGTTTACACTTTTAATTCTAATTTGATTACCTGTCGATTCTAAGCAAAAGCTGTTTGACCAAGATGTTAGCTTAGGGCTGTATGTTCAAAGTTACAAAGATCACTGCCATCTCACCTAAGTCTGCGTGGGTTCGAGTCTAAAATTCGGCGAATATGGATGTGTGAGAAAGCTTGCCAGTAGCTTCTCGTGGGTCGGGAGTTATTTCCGGGGATTTCCCGGTTTCTTCCTCCACCATTATTACTGTCGGTTATGTATAACCTATCGTGTGCTGAAAAATGGCATTAAGCCCCAGAACAACAACAACAACAAAGTTACAAACTTCATTTTATTGTTATTATACAAGTTTCTCCCAGTTCGACAAATGTCCCTTGCCATTAATCCTTTACTTACTGCTATCTCTCTTGTAATACGGTATATTCAAGGCTATCATTACAAATTGGTAAAATTCTATTATATTACTGCTAATATTTTCTTTCTTGGCTGTTAATGAATTAAGAAGATGACGTTTCTCTTTGTTTTGTACCCAATTTTAAACTTTTACGTAGTATTGTGACAACCTTGTTAGATTGAGCATCGTTATAAAGTTGTTTCTAGGGGCCCCGAGTGGCCGAGTGGTCTAAAGCGCTGTCCGTTACGGATCACTGCCATCTCACCTCTATCTGCGTGGGTTCGAGTCTAAGATTCGGCGAATGTGGATATGTGAGAGAGCTTGCCAGTAGCTTCTCGTGGGTCGGTGGTTCTTTCCGGTGATTTCCCGGTTTCTTCCTCCACCATTAATACTGGCCGCCATGTATAGCCTTTCCTGTGCTGAAAAATGGCGTTAAACCCCACAACAACAATAAAGTTGTTTCTCTTATAATGGGGGTCACTTTTATCGCACCGATTAATTGTGTTAAAACGAGAACACACTGTATTAAGTTAAGTAGTCTCAATGACCAATATTCTGACATATAGCAATCTAAGGGAGATGAAAGCGGTAACAGAAAACCACCGAAATTGCATTTGCAAACAGTTCAATTTCATGTGCAAGAATCAGGGTTTGAATGTAGATTCCCAGTGGTGAAGGTTGATTGCTTTGCCTCTGCTTTATTCTTATCCTGAAGCCATATATGATAATTTGGGAAGGAGGTGGTCTTTTGGATGTAAACAAAAACAACTGGTGTCATGGGAGAAAGCCGTCAACAAAGGATTAAAAACGCAAACCCACGTCATATTCATATGACGGAAGGGTAAACGAACAAAGAACCTTGACGTTGCAATGCTAGGACTCAGTCCAGAATTTTTTAACGGCTTCATGAAAGATAATTGGTCAAATGTTTGACTTTGAAAATTTTCCAGACTTTGTAAAGGCCAATGGTTTGAAAAGTTGTTTGTTTAATTCATTCTTATGACGTTAATGTCTGCTTTAGTATTATCGTTTACTTCGATTGAAATTTTAATGCAATTGACGACGACTTTCTTTTTAGATGACATATCTAACCACAATCTTTCATCTAATATTCATTATGGTTGCGGTTATTGAAGGGAGATAATTTTGCAGCGGCTCCAAGCAAACTATTTGTTTTTCAAAGAAAATGAAGCCATATTAACTTACAGGAAATAGCTGTTTATATATGCACAATTATTAATAAATTCACTCTAATATTTATCCGGAAAAATGCATACATTAAGTATAATTTTCCGCAAAGTACCATTGTCAACAACCAGTAGCAAGAAAAATGTCTTTATGGTGTCAGATTTTTTTTTACTGCTCTGTGTCACATATCTTACAACTGTAAATAATGACTTATCCACGTGCAGACCTGGATGCAAAACTGAAAAGGCATTCTGGAGATAATATAGCGTAATATATAGTAACCCATGTTGATTAAACTATTCTGTTTGTTAATTTCCATTAATTTCCCGCCTCTGTACAACACATGTATGTAGCATGCTATTAATTAGACCTAATCTACAAAAGGCTCAGTATATTGTAGATAAGTTGCTTGGAGCTGAAACAAAAGTCATACTATGAAAATGGTTACGACTCCCTCATTACAGGCTCAAGTTTAGCTGCTGTCTAAAGAGATGTGCTTATTTTTTTGTGATTACATAAATTTAGTTCAGAAAAACACATGAAGGATACAGTCGTATAATGTTTTATTACAAAATACAGTTAAAAACGTGGTATATATATATATATATATATATATATATATATATATATATATATATATATATATATATATATATATATATATATATATATATATATATATATATTCATTTCTAAACCAGAGCACAAAGAAAAATCTTCTGCAACTGAATGATCCTTGAAAATAAATGGAAGTCGTATATAATTAGCTTCCGAATAGGAATGAAGGACGACTGATTCGTGTTTAACGTTATAAACGTAACCGTTACAAGATTTCAAGATGTTGATTATTCTTATTTTTATACTAGGCCTGGCATAAGTCCTGTTGTAACTGCAAGATCTGCCATAAATCTATCGACGTCACTACTCTGAGCAACCACGAAGGGGAAATTTATTGCAAACGTAAGTAATTCTTTATATTTTGTTTCAATAATGTAACAGATCACGGTCATGGTCAAACTCTTCTCAGTTAATTAGTGATTTCTTTTGATCGGCCGCAAGGCTAACACACTTGAACTGTCTTTCTCATTTCCATCATTTGTGGCTGATAGCTATTACCTGACTGGGAATATTGCTTGTTCTGTGCCGGAAACTGGGAGGGGGATTCGTAAAAACTCTTAGGATCACACTTAATGATGCATTTAAATTATGCAGATATTCCGACTGGTATCATGTGTCATTCAGCCGCCATCTTGTGCTAAGTGATTAAAAATAGTCACCAATTTCATTCTCAGTGGCGTCGAAATACATATGAAGATATTTTTTTTTGTTGCTTTTTCTCGAAAGGCTATTTATATTCCGATGTCAGTCTTGTATCTTTGTCGTCTGGAGCAAATGAGTAAAGTGCCGTGCACGAGAAACAACAGCTTAGCCTAAGTCCATTAACATTGTATTCTTTGTCCGCCTGTAATTTATCATTGAAAATCCTCAGTCAAATAAGGCGTGGTAATATTGAAACAAAAATGTGTCGAATGGTGTAATATATTCACCTAAGAATAATTTATCCACGTTTTTTTAAATATTCAACTTAAAAGTCAAGATTTTACTAAAGGTGTTGAATATTTTTTATAAGCCATCTTTTTAATTCCAATATTTAGAAAAAAGAATATATACAATTTTTCTATTTATGATAAAAGTAATTCCGTCGTATTAAAAGAAAATAATTTATAAGACGGTGTCGATTTTGAGAAATTTGGAAATGGACCTGTAGCAGACTTAGTGTCTTTTGTAACGGAGAACGCTAATTTGCATAGAAAGAAAGAAATCGATAGATATTAATTGGCAAGTGATTCACAATGTTTCGTATGTATGTATGTATGTATGTATGTATGTATGTATGTATGTATGTATGTATGTATGTATGTATGTATGTATGTATGTATGTATGTATGTATGTATGTATGTATGTATGTATGTATGTATGTATGTATGTACGTACGTACGTACGTACGTACGTACGTACGTACGTATGTATGTATGTTTGTTTGTTTCATTCATTCATAAGTATAATTTACTTGATTTCAGCTTGCTATTCAAAGAACTTCGGTCCAAAGGGATACGGTTTTGGAGCCGGAGCTGGAGCTCTTCACAATCCGTAGACTATCAACAATGTCCTTGACAGTCATGAAAGCTAGAACATGATTCCAATATTGTTTCCCCTGCATTATGTTACTCCTCACGTATCTCAGCCGAAAGCCTGATTCTGAAATCAGCCATATTTACAAGTCCGCCATTTATGTACATACCGGCCATATCGATAAATAACCACCTCAGCTAAAACGTTGCTTTGTTTTTTTATAAGGATTGATATATAGTTAATATGTTTAAGTTTTTATGCTTTCATGTATCACGTGCTGGTACATATCTAGTTTAACTTGTTTTATTAAGACTGCTGCATTAACTTTAAATATTAAAATCGCTTTCGATAATAGTTCTTTATAAATTCACTTCTTACTCATCTTAGATAAAAATGAAAAATATTGAAAATACATTAAACTGACTGGTATATAATATGTAGTGAAAAGGAAGAGTAGTTTGTATTCTGTGCATGGATAAATAAAGCAATATAAATTTGATTAATGTTCTTCGTCTGTTTTATAAAGATGTCTTTCTTAAATAGTAACACACTGTATGTCACTGTCGTTACCAATAGGAATACACGATTTGTCACTGTCGTTACCAACTGGTTTTAAGCACTCAACAGTTGTCACGCACGCGCACACACACACATCTCTCTGTCCGCCTGAGCTCGATTTCCGTCTTGACTAATGTGCGTATGTGAGAGCTTTCCAGTACCTTCCTGTGGACGGGTGGTTCTTAACATTTTTCTTCCACCAAGTATACTGGCCCCCATGAATAGCATGTGCTGAAACAAAATGGCGTAAAACCCAACAAAGCAATCGAAATAAGCCATATTTGCAAGTCCGCCGTATATAATAGATATGTCATATCAAGAAAGATGATACTCTTTTAGTTATTAGGATTGATACATTGTTAGCATGTTTAAGTTTTTATACTTTCATGTATCACTTGATGGTGCAGATTGAGCTTTCCAGTGCAAAGCGTAAATATATTTGTTCATAATTATGGGTCTGAAAAATTTATATAATTCTAGTCCTAGGATAATGGAACCATCTTCAGGAACCATCTTCAGGTTTAAAATTATCTATTTTTAGTTCAATAGGTGAGTTAAAATTCTATTGTGATTTGCCTCCCTTTAAAAACTTGTTTACCATCGTTTTGGCCAAATCTTTAATAATATATGAACACACTTGCAATTACTTTAATCCGACATAAATGTGCTCTAATTTAATTAAAATGGAATCTAGGATCTGGTAATCAGACAGAGTCACAATGCCTTCGAAATATAACGTTGTCCATGACATTGAACCATCTTGTTTTTTGTTCATGCATTTTTTCTAACTTTATCAGAACTGAATAGAACAGAACTTATTGTATTGACTGGAGCAGACATCACAGTAAATACAATACACAATTCATATACAATACACGAATGAATGATGGCAATACAATCCTGAATACATATAATTCATCGGAGAGAGAGAGAGAGAGAGAGAGAGAGAGAGAGAGAGAGAGAGAGAGAGAGAGAGAGAGAGAGAGAGAGAGAGAGAGAGAGAGAGAGAGAGAGAGAGAGAGAGAGTCTTTGTGGTAGTACATAATACACACATTTAATTAGGCATAGATGTTAGGTCTTCATTTCTAACTAATTGCAGTAGTTGATGCATCAATGGT
Organism: Potamilus streckersoni; assembly: GCA_016746295.1. Taxonomy (NCBI): domain Eukaryota; kingdom Metazoa; phylum Mollusca; class Bivalvia; order Unionida; family Unionidae; genus Potamilus; species Potamilus streckersoni. The sequence continues at coordinate 2,112,145 of JAEAOA010001725.1, read as the reverse complement.
TGCTGCCTGTAACAAGTATCAACATGTGATTTTCTAGGTGAGAGATATAGAGGAGAGGTTGAGACAAAACCGAATTTATCTTAAACCTCAATATTTACATTTCCTTTCAGCTTTCGTTATATTTTTGTAAACTCTAAATTTATATCTTACCTGTATAATTGTCAAATAAAAATAAAACATACTTTATTTTATTTACAATTAATAATTTAATTAGTGTTAGGAAAACAAATATTAAAGGTACAATAAATATATAAACAATATACACGAAGTTGATTGAATGATTGAACGGAATGTTTTACGTTCTTTAAGCCGCGTTAACATGTATTTTCAGTTGGACGGTAAAAAATATCATAATGGCATCATTTGATAAACTAGTAAATTAAAATTTTAAAAAGGAGATGATAATGGTACATCGAAATAAGTCTCTACAGACACTTTATATATATATATATATATATATATATATATATATATATATATATATATATATATATATATATATATATATATATGCATCTGGTATGACCTTGTTTCGCTAATTAGTGTGGATCGTTTTATCTTATTTCATTGATATTATGACAAGTTTTGCAGGTGTTATAAAATCAATAATTTATAAGAGGTCAGTATTATTTGAAGTCAGCATGAAAAAAGATTAATAAATGGCCAAACATAGCTTGTTGTTATTTATTGCCCCAAGCTTAATAAAAACAAAAGAAATGTTTCATTAGTTTCACTTCTTCGTAACATTTAAATAGTTTTTCTTTCAACCCTCCCATAACAAAAAATTGTATTAAAATAATTAAATTTAAAATTTTGAAATAATCTATGCCAAAATCTAATTTTGCAAATATAGATATAAATAGGATTAGACCCAATCCAGAATTTAAAGCTTAGGGTAGAGTTTTGTCAACTTGACACACCAGTTACAAGTAAATGCTTAACTTTGAAAAATTTAACAAGGTCAGCACTAATGAAGCATGATGCAAGATTCCAACATTCCAAACTTAGTTTAAAAGAAAGCAAAGTTAATCAAAGACAAAAGTAAAGAAGACGCATACAAACAACAAACATTATCATTATTGCATTTAATATTATTATTCAAATATTTTTGTAGAATTCGAACACACACACACAAACACACACACACATATCTCTCTCTCTCTCTCTCTCTCTCTCTCTCTCTCTCTCTCTCTCTCTCTCTCTCTATATATATATATATATATATATATATATATATATATATATATATATATATATATATATATATATATATAATTAGCATCCAGATGTATTCAATGTTTTCACAAGCACAAAAAATCATATCTTGTTTTGAAAACTTTTGCTGTTTATTTATATATGTAATACAATTACAAATAATATCTCGCTTAATATCTCGCTTTCAATGAAGAAATTTTGTTTCCATGTTGGTGATTGGTTTTGGAATTTAAACAAAAAACAATGAAAAACTAGACTGCATGACATGTATCCCAAGCACAATGGCGAAATATTTTTTAAAAATGAATCTTGTGTCATTTTCTGTGCAATCTTTCAAATTTTTCTGCAATATGATCACAGTTATCAAGCGTGGCCCAATTGTTGTGAGCAGATGTGCTGGATAGCAGCAGGTAACTACCTCGTGATTTTGCTGCAAGTTTTGATTGGTCAGCGTGCCATGTTTGGTTGACATCAGAACTACCAATGGTGACAGTGCTTCACACAATATGAGGATGTAAGGCAATGCACGTATCGTGATTTGAAACTTCACATTAAGAAACCCAATCTAGCCTTCTTATGTTGACAATATAGTAAAGAGTTGATATGCATTGCACGAACGTGTAACGGAACACCTTATTTAATTTTGGCCTATTCAATGGTATAAATACATTGTTGCCAAGAAATGCATTGAACGCGTTGCATTTATACTATGCACATAGCAGGATCGCGGTTGCTGTGAAGGTGTCTTGAACTTCCACACATTCACTTCGCTAAAAAAGCAAACACACACACAACTTGAAATTTGACCATTATTCTTGCGCACGTGTGTTGGGTATTATGCACACACTGAGTAAAGAGACACAGACTTTTACTTCGGTGCCCTTTAAAGGAAATTCCGGACTCTTTTGAAAATTCCCCTTTCCCCCCAAAAAAGAATTGACCTGATCCGGCGCTGATGCGCACCTTGATAATGGATGGATCTCTGTATCTGACATTAAAATTCCCCATAAATATTGCTTCATTTTAACACAAGTAACACCCACAGAGGGGTTAAACTGAATCAATGCATTTTCATCAGCGAGTAGAAAGACTGCGATCTTTCACTGATCTTAATTCAATACCAACGACTTGGTCAATACTACAGTTAAGTTCTTTTACTGAGAAGGACAATTTGCTCTTAATTATAATTGATACTCCACAGTTTCGACCTTTTGAGATTAAACAGTTTTCAGCATTATCAATCTATGCATAATACACGTCAAGACTTTAAAAGATGGTACTAACAGCTGCCTCGTCTGGCGCTCAGCATTAAAAGGTTATTGTTAGATTGGTCTGGTGTTAGAATAATGTGACTGGGTGGGACAGCATGCCACATATCTGCTTCATGATACCCCAGTACTTGACATCGCTATATAAACTGTCACACTGAAGACATCGTACCGATATGAATGAAAAATTGTTAAAGCAACGTGAAAAAATCTAATGTTATCACTATGTAGTATATTAGTAAATCTGCTTGGGTTTTTTTGTTAACTTGTGTTCATTAATCACTACGATATCACATTTTAATACCTCAAGTAAGTTAGTGACACAAGCCAGAGAACACATTTCCTCTGCCGTTCCAAATAATGATGTTGAGGTTATGGTAATATGCATCAGTAAGCAAGCATACGTATACATCAGTAATATTGCAATATACATTAGTGACACATGTACCAATACTTTATATATATATATATATATATATATATATATATATATATATATATATATATATATATATATATATATATATATATATATATATATATATATAGCTGATTGTCACTACGCTTTCTTCCTATTCCTACTACAGAAATATATAATTCACAGTCGGACGAAGCCCTCTTTTTTCCAAATATGATGTATTCCTGTTCATGTAGTTCGATTATCTAATTTGGGAGATAATACTTGTAAAATGTTTCAGCGCAATACTAATATAAAGAATTTGACAGTATAATCAGTAATTTCCTTTTTTATAAAGTAGTCTGGGGTTTGTTGTTTCTCTTGTCGGCAACAATTTCTCCTAAATTTAGTTTACTGTTGCTCGTAATACAGGAACTGTGCTGTTTGTGGTTAATTATGTTACATGACTAGCTTTAGAAATCCTCTCTGTATATGGCTGTTTTTGCTGATCATGTTTTCGTTTTTTTTAGTTAAATGTATTGTTGACTTTCGAATTGCCTCCAGGTGTCTCTTTTCTTTCTTGTGCCTATTGTTTTGCTGAAGCAATAAAACTCTCAGTTAGGTGCGGTATGTATCTAGAATATCATGATTCAGGTGGTGGACTTAAATACCCAGCAGTGACGAGCACACCAACTTCTCTTTACCACTTAAAATTGAGTTTCTCAGTGTATAACTGTTTTGAAAGGACCATTAATTTCAATGTCAAACCACGATATTTGTTTCTTGTCTGGGGATTTGAGAGCACTGGATACTGTAACATTTATAAAAATCATCGGATTGGCTTTAGATGTCTTCCTCTAGACTGTAAGCACGACCTTGATGGGATTCATATCTGCTGCAGTCGATGGTATTGTTAATCCATATGCTCTCGTCTAAGGACTGACTATTCGTAACTGCACTCATTGCGAGCTTGTAAACAAGCAGCTTCTCGTATACGGTTAGCAGAAAAGTACAATGGCATTTTGTTCAGTTATGTCAGTTCAAGTTTATTGAATAAATATTAAATTAGCATGGATTCATTGGGTTCATTTGTTATTTCACTTGTATATGAATATATATTTGTCTAAAGAAGAGTATGAGACTACATCTCATCAAAAAAAAATAGATAACAAATCCTCACTGTTTCTTCTAAGCACTGTCAACGGTACGGTCGAACTAAATTCAGTATTTTGGACCTATATTGCGTGTCATTTGCAAATTACAAATTTGTCAATAAAAATGCCATTGTTGTGTAGCTTGTCAATACATCCGCCATCTTGTTCATCTAAAACCTAATTGTTCATTAATGCCTCTATCATATGTAATGATCCAAGAGGATGGTCATTGATTTAATATACTAGTAAAAACTTTTCCTGTACAGCTAAGCAATGTTATTCCTCTTTACGTATTTGCATTGGATTGATCATCCTATTTAACCTTTTGTATAATTACCCCCTTGCTCCAATTTGAATAATGTATATCGCCGTTAAATGTCATACTAAAACTTTTCAGCATGCAATTGGTTGGATACAAGTAGAAATAGCTCTATAATGTATTCATTGAATACTGTGTCAAGACCTGGTGCTTTATTATTGGTTAAATTTCTTTTACAGCTGATTTATGTTCTTAAATTGGAAATGGAGAATCCAGCTCTGCAAAAATCGATTCCCTTAAATACTAGGTTATACCTTCTTCATTTTTGTTTATACTCTGCTCTAATTGACGAGTATTATTTTCTTGTAAATCTTTTGAGATCTCATAAAATATTCATAAAAATCACAGAAACTATTCTGTTTATTACGAAAGCGTTTCAGACCTTACATTATTCTCCCAAACTCACGTGGAATTTCTTTTCTTAAATAAAAAAAATGCTATTCTCTTAATTTATAGCAGAGTAATAAAGACATTCTGCAGAACATTTTGTATTCTTGTTTTTTTTTCATAATGGGGCTTCTTCTACTTTACATCGGATTTTAAAGAATTGTAATTAATCAAAGCGCTTTAAAATAGTTTTCTTTTCTACATTCACGATTAAATTACCGGCATTGTTTTAAGTACTATTTCGAAGGTCTTTATTCTGAAAATGTATCGTTTTTGATGTATCGATTCGCATTTTGTGTTTGTACATCATCAATGCTTGAGGTTTTTCATCGACTGTGTTTAGCCTTTGAGTCCAATACTACTACTACTACTACTACTACTACTACTACTACTACTACTACTACTACTACTACTACTACTACTACTACTACTACTACTACTACTACTATAAAAGTCTTCTTCCTATCCTCAAATGTCTCTATGTATATCAGGAAGGAACGCGGATTTAAAATCCCAATTCCATTTGTTTTTGTGGCCTTTTAAAATGTATATCATTCTGACAAAAAATAGTGGTTTTTCACGAGAACCACAATGTACTATGATTTGAAATTTTTGTAAATCAATGTACTCTGAAATTTGTAATCAAGATGAAATCATTTTCAGTAGCCAATTGTGCTTTCACCATTTTTTTGTGAAATGCGCACTGATTTTATTTTTTTCTATACTGAATTATTATATTTATTATTCTTGTTATAACCATGAAGAAATTAAAATGCTCAAGTCTGGGACAAGGTATACAAGTGGTAGAAAGTCATTTTGATTGCATTTCTTGATTAAAATTAGAAGAGCGCTATTCTATTTTGTTTGGATGATAGTGTTCATATTTGATTTATTCATATTCCACCTGAACAATCGCCCATATATAATCTTAATTTCGATTTAATTGGCAAACTACAGATGGAGATTCATTCATTGCAAACATAACGGTGATGATCTTGATAATAGAGCCGGTCTAAAGTGGACTACTTAGAAAATGACTCGGTATTCATTACGCATGACAAGGAAACTACTACTAACCTTTAAATTACCCGTGCTAATCATAACCAAACCGGAAACAGTTTTGGAAATCACTTCCTCTAAGTCTGTAATAGCACAAACTGCAGACAGGTAGATCGGGTGACGATGCAGATTGGACTAATATAGCTTCCAGCTAAATATGCTGTCCAGACAAAAGAGGGAAATGGTATCATAAATAGTTTGCAATAAATGATGTCCAAAGAAAACAGGGAATGTTACATTATTTCGTGAAAGGAATGATCGTGAATTCTGGATGACTGAACATGTCCGATATTCTTTGATCTTTTGACTTTGTTTTATGTTGTTTTGTGTTGTTTTTGAGTTTTGTCTTGTGTTGTTTTTGAGTTTTGGTCTTATGGTGTAACGGTAAGTTTAGGAATAAACAATACAATTTTAGGCGTCCATAAGAATTTGTCAGACTCACTTCAAAGCTCAAGATTTCCTCGTGTTTTTCCTTTCTGTTTCTGTTCCATTTTTAAACAGAAATATTTTATGAACAGAATATCATTTAAATTTTTTCTACCTGTTATATCATTCTTATTAAATGTTTATGTTAATGAATTCAAAACATACGCAAAAATTGTCTTCTTTACCCTAACAATAGCATATTATAAAACCATTTACATAGAGGTATATTTGTTAGCAAAATTTTGGGCGTGTTAGTAGATTTTGATCTAGTTACATATGTGTGATTCCGCATTTCATTTAAATCCATTTGTATAATAAGTCAAATGTTCTAAAAGCTGTTAAATTTAAATTATTTATATTTGTTTTGTACAGAAACAACACTGAGTATTCAAAAGGTTCAAAAGGTTAAGTAAACTCTTCTTTAAATTCTCATTTGACTTGTGCCATTTACATAATCCATACTCTCTCTCTCTCTCTCTCTCTCTCTCTCTCTCTCTCTCTCTCTCTCTCTCTCTCTCTCTCTCTCTCTCTCTCTCTCTCTCTCTCATTTCAAATAAACCATGGTGACATCATATTTAATAGAACTTGGACATTGTTTTGACTCATATACAATATATGCATGTGCTGTGAATGATTTTTTCCCCAAAAAAACTTCTTTTTGTTGTCTGGTTCTCTTCTGACAATTTGAAGTAGAATAATCTTTAAAACAAAATCGCCCTAGATCTTCCTTGTTAAAGAAATAAATAAGATAAAAAATACAGTATTACCAATTAATCTGGCTCCATTAGTACTAGATAACACGGCTAACGGCAATGTATTTTTCGATGGCATCGCTTCTCCAAGAATGAAGCATCTATATCCCAGAATCTTGCTTTTACGCTGAGTTGAAAAGGTTAAGTAGTCTAAAATCAGTGACAATTTGTGCTTTAAATTAGGTTACCGCGGTCTAATTGGATAGTGAATCCGCATCATTTGTTCAAAATGAAAGCTCTTGACTAGAGTTGAAACACTCTTTGGCACGATCCAAAATCCACTCTTAGATTCCAAAACGTTTAATTCGAGAGTTGGAGCCCGTTAATTTGTTTGACATTTATGCATACTTTAATATAATCTCGTCAATGTCATACGTTGCAACTCTTATAGAAAAGCGGATAAAGCTAAAGACAATTTACCGCAAACAAATTATGCTTCAAGTAGTGGTATACTTTAATATAATCTCGTCAATGTCATAAGCTGCAACTCTTATAGAAAAGCGGATAAAGCTAAAGTCAATATACCGCAAACAAATTATGCTTCGAGTAGTGGCAAAAAGTCTTTGAGTCATATCATTCGTTGTCTTTTTACAGAAACGAGACTTAGGTGTTCTTTCATTAATTGGTGAACTCCTCGTGTGTAGTAATATTGTCAAAATAAACCATATAATTTGCATGCAATGTGAATGAATGTAAATACCCTTCCTGTGGATAGATATTGTGACTTCGTCGGGCATTGCTTAGTTTCGGTTGTGTTTGGCATTGGTTAGTCACAGTTTCGTCTGGCATTCGTTGCTCGCGGTTGCCCAATACGCTGGTCGCGTCATTATAATTTAAGTTTTATTTACAGTAAGCATTTAGAGTCACAAATCAAATCTATGTTTAGAGGTTTGAAAGACATCATATATATGCTGCGTCAGTTAAAAATATAAATAGAACGGAAATATTCTTAAACAAAATCACGTGTCACGTGATCTGTTCCGACTAAAAAAGATCAAGGAGACTGGTTTTTAATTTTAATCAGATAAAGATCTGCGTGCTAAGTCCAATTTTATTTAGTTTGTATATTAATGATCTGATCTCTGAGATAAGAAGCAAATGTAGCAAAGCACACTTATCCCTGAAACAGCAACGAACTCTGCTTTATTGAACACAGATGACTTAGAAAACTGCTCTGCGACAGTTAGAATATTGTAACAACACACATACACACATACACACACATACACACACACACACACATATATATATATATATATATATATATATATATAGATATATATATATATATATATATATATATATATATATATATATATATATATATATAAAGAATACAAATCATATGGCGAATAACAACCCTTTCAGGCGCACTGGATCCAGCAAAGGATCACGTGTGTCAGGGATTGATTAAAATAGATGCAATAAGCTGACGACGAACAGTGCGAAACTAGTAACTAACTAGCCTGAGCGCTTTCGACTCTTAATGAGTCTTTTTCAAAGGCAAATACAAAACATATACAAAACAAACAAATAAACACAAAACGTTGTGTTTGTAAAACTCTACATGGCTGTCTCCACATGAGTTAAACCTATAGATACAAGGTCTCAACCAGCCAACAAATAGACTTGTTGCGAATACTGAAAAATGTTTACAATTCCCTAAAATTCTACGAGCCAAAGAGACATCTATTACTTTGTGCACATTTATGTAACGCAGATTATATCCCGTATATTTGATGCTATACGGATATTTTATTCTTATAGTAATAATTAAAGGATACTAAGAAGATTTAGAATAAGTTTGAAATGAAAAGAAACTTTGTCGGCTGCAAAGATTAATTCTACTAGTGCATAGGTTTCTTTTTCTAGTCCTCTTGGTTTAGGCCGCTTGGTATCACTGTTCTAAAACGGCATATCCAGTTGGTTTCGGAGCTCCAGTTGTGGTTGTAAGCAATTGCGATAAGTGTTATATCACTAAAAGTGTGGCCGGGGGAGGAAAAGTGTTCTGCGACCGGGCTTCTGAACAGCTTCTTTGTCATCCAATCAGATCTATGAAGGTTTATCATTTTGTGTAGCTTTTCAGTTTCTCCGACGTACTGAAGGCTACAGATATTATATGTGATGAGATAAATAACATTCTCTGTTTTGCACATTTTGTTTGAACCATCGGAAAACACTTGAAATCTTGCAATCGTCGGACATACTAAAGCTAATCCTTCCGAACAAACATGTAGTAGCCTACCGGAGACCAAAAAACCTCAAGGACATCCTTGTCAGGGCAAAGGTAATGCCAAATCCTGTTCAAGACCAACCTAGTCAATCGGGACTCTTTGGCAATAAAAGATGCAAAGCCTGTCAACATATGATAGATATCAGGACATTCACTAGCACAGTGACTAAAGAAAAACTAAACATACATGGTCCAAACAAAACGTGCAAAACAGAGAATTTGATTTATCTCATCACATGTAAGATCTGTAGCCTGCAACAATATAGATGGGGCAGCCACCAACATCAATCATGATCCAGAACGAATCTTAAATCAGTTTTGCTGCATAACGGCAATGTTTTGCCAATAATATAAGTTGGTCTTGCAGCCCATATGCAGGTGACCTATGAAAACATGCAACAACTTTTGGGGTGCATAATCTATGACCAACATCAG